>JANBXA010000069.1:88670000-88915000 GCA_030556225.1 Cricetiscus sungorus | reverse complement strand
ACAGCATCAGTACCCACACAGTGCCCACACAGCATCAGTACTCACACATTGGTACCCGTGTAAGAGCAGTGCTCACACAACCCCAGCACCCATAGAGTCAGTACTACCACAGCGTGCCACTCACAAGGCGACAATTCCCATGCAACATTAGTGCTCACAAATACCGGTATTTGCATAGCGTTAGTTACCTGGCACCGTGTACACTGAGGCAGGCTTAGCATTCACATAGCGAAGGACAAGAGGTGTGAAAATTAATTATAGAAATGCCAAGTCAGCAGCAGCTCCTGCCTCCCCAGGAGCATCTGTCTGCCTGAGAAGTCACCCTAGCCTTGCCTCTCTTGAGGGTCTGGATGTCACAAAGGACTTTGTCCCCACGATACTGTGTATTCATTCCATCTCCCACGGCTCAGGCCTGGGAACGAAGTCACCTCCAGCTTCTCCAGCTGTCAAACAGCTGGGGTGAGTGGGTCACCCCAAACTCACTGGGTTTTGTTGCCAGCACTCTCCCTGACAAACATGTTCTCGTTAGGTTTACGTAAGTAGCGGACTGGCCAGCTAGGGACACTGGTGGGCAGGAGTGAGGAAGGCAAAGCATTGGCTGGGTAGGTGCCAGGCTGCCTCGGTGGCATCCTCTGGGCTGTATGTCGATAAGTGTGCCTTTCTCCTCCCGAGCTGGCCTCTTCCCCTGAGTCTCCATCTGTTATGTTATTCCTTCTCCGAAACATTGCTGAAAGCTTGGGGCGGGGGAGGGGTGCGGGACAATTATAGCTCCACAACTCGGAGTTTACAATTCAGATTGACTCGTCTCCTGTAGAAGAGGCATGTGCATAGAGCTGCAGGATGTCATAACAGAGTTAAGAATCAATGAGTCTTTTATGTCGGGGTGAGACAGGGGGAGAGACCTCCAGAGTCATCATAAGAGCTTTGTTGGCATTGAAATTTTTTTTTTAATGTGTTTCTGTAATCTGTGTGCATATGAGTGTAGGAGCCCAGAGATGCCAAAAGAGGGCATCCGAATCCTTGGAGCTGGAATCGCAGGCCGTTGTGAACTGCAGTGTGGGTGCTGAGACCCAAACCCAGGTCCTCTGGAAGAGCAGGGGATGCTCTGACTGCTGAGCCGTCTCCAGCTGCTATAGACACTGTTTTGTGATGCTATCCTGACTTCAGCTTACTTTTATCCTGAATCACATATGGGCGGGCACCTGCATTTTCACTGCCCAGGGTTTCCCAACTCTTAATCTAGCTCAAGCTTAGTCCTTTGTCACAGAGTACAGGGGTGGCCCGGGCTAGAATGCTTCTTGGGGCTGCAGAGATGACTCAGTGGCTAAGAGCACTTGTTCTTGCTGAGAACCCAGGTCCAATTCCCAACACCCACATGGTGGCTCACAACTGTCCGTAACTCCAGTTCCAAGCTCCAGTGTCCTCTTCTGACCGCTCAACAGCGGCCCCACACATGGTACATAGCCATACATTCAAACAAAACACTCAAACACATTCAATAAATCTTTTTAAAAATTTTTTTGATAGAAAGCATCTTGTCATGGATGGTCAGGGTTCCGAAATAGAAACTGTCCCTAAAACCATTGTGCTATATCAAGAACACCAGATGCAGCTGGTCATGGTATCTGTAATTCCAGCACTCAGGAGGCTGAGGCATGAAGATTGTGGCATACTTGAGGCCATACAGTATATTCTAGACCATCTTGGGCTAAAAACCCAAGATGTTTTGAGATCTTGTCTCAAAAACCAATGAACTAAAAGACATGAGACATAAAGATATATAATGCGGACCCATCTGTATGGAGACTCTGGAACAGGTGTTCCTAAAGAGATGTGTGCTTGTGTTGTGGGGCCAGGGGGGATAAGGAGAGAGGATTTAATAAATGCAGGGTCGTACTTTGGGGGTGACCAAAATATCTGGAGCTGGACAGACCGAATGGCTCACAGTGTCACAGACTAAACGGTGCTGAATTGCTCACTTTAAAATGCTTGAATTTCATTTTCAACTGGGAAGAGTAAAGGTTAGCATTTGAGAGAGTGAGTCTGCCTGGCTCAGCGGTGTGGGACTGAAATCCTAGCTATCCTGAGGCACGGCAGGAAGAATGCAAGTTGAAGGCCGGCATAGGGAGTTCGAGGTCAGCCTAGGGAAACCTTGTCTCAAAATGAACACCTTGAAAGGGGGCCGGGTGCAGCTCGGTGGTAGAACACTTGCCTAGAATGAGTGAGGCCCTCGTTTTCAAGATTTATTACCACAAAGGGAAAAGATGGCGGGACGCTGACACCCCCGATTCTCTGTCCTCCTAGGGAAGCGACAGCGAGTATGAAGTGGAAGCCAACCCTCAGAAAGCCCACTCCTTCGTCAACCATTACATCAGTGACCCCACATATTACAACTCTTGGCGGCGCCAGCAGAAAGGCATCTCTCGGGCCCAGGCCTACAGCTACACAGAGAGTGATTCTGGCGAACCTGACCATGTCACTGTCTCCAATAGCAACAGCACCCAGCAGGGCAGCCTTTTCCGGCCCAAGGCCAGCCGGACTCCAACACCCCAGAACCCCCCAAACCCCCCAAGTCAGCAAAGCACCCTCTACCGTCCCCCCAGCAGCCTTGCCCCTAGCTCCCGGGCACCCATAGCAGGGTTCTCATCCTTTGTTTGACGTCAGAAGAGGAAAAAGAATGATTAAAAAAAAAAAAAAATCGTCCTTTGCCACCTTCCCAAAACGCCTGCCAGAAAACATACGAGCAAACGCCACCAAGACATCGGATCAACTTTTCACCTCCCAAGCTTATTTTTCCACAGATTCCAGGGCCAGCAAAGCCAGTATAGAGGAGGAGTGAAGACGCCCACAGGACTTGGACGAGTGTGACCTGTAACAGCTCCACATCCTTGGGGTCCATTGTGCAGGGTGGAGGGCAGAGGGGCTTGGGACTCTGGAGAGGGGGCTGTCGGACAGGCAGGTGGGCATGGAGGATGGAGGCCCTTTGAGTCACCCAGACAATTTCACCTTTCCCACGTGTGTTGTCCTTGCTCCTCTGTGAAAAGGATGGGTGTCCCCAGAGGCGAAGCCTTCAGGTCTGTGGCTCTCCCTGGCTGGTGCCCCATGGCCTTGCCAGCCTGCCCTGCCTCAACACCCTCCACGAGCTCAATGTCCTTGTTCGACTTCTCCACCAAGCATTTGGCTTATTTGAGAAAAAAGAAGAAAAAAATCGAGAATCCACTTAGCAACTTCCTCGTTCCTGAAAAAAGAATGTTCTTAATTGTGAATTCGAGGTCCAGGGCCTGAGTGAGGGCTGGGAAAGAATCTTCACACAGCTGCGTTAACCAAGCTCTGCCTCCCGTTGCTTGGATTCACTTCCCTGGATGCAGATAAGGAAGGGTGACCCCTGGGAAAAGGAGGCCTAAGCTACTGGCTGCACACTAGGCCATGTTTCAGGGAGGTGTCCTGCAGGAAGCCAGAGATGCAAGCATGAGACCTTGACTGTGTTCTCCCCGTCCACCTGCCCAACACTGAGAAAAAGGAAATGGGGTGCCGGAGAGCTCAGCCCGCGAGCTGGGTAAGAAGGCCGGTACCACTTGCCCTGAGTGAGCGCCTTCCTGCTAACCCGTGCACCTGTCCCCATGAACTTGTAAGAAAAAGTTCAGGAGCCCCTCTCAAGAGGACACCCTGGGGCTTCTTTGCCCAATAACGTTCTCACTTCAAGATCTGTGTGTCCCCTTGTCTCTACCCACAGCACACAGCTCCCAAAGGGGCGGTCCAGTGCCTGGTCCTGAGGCTTTACAAAGAATCAAAGATCACTTGAAACCCTTCTAACATCTCCCCGGGTAGGTTCAGCAAAGACAGCTGGGCAGGACCAGCCAGGAAACCCTGTCCAAACTGGACACACACGGCGGTTGAGATGCATGGTCAGCCAGGAGAGGCGGTCAGATGGGATCCAGGGATAAGAATAGCTGATGGGAGGGAATGCTGTTACTCCCGGGAATGTTCTGGAAAAAGCCAGGGGGCCTGAACTTCACATCAGCTTTGAGCTTCCAATGCAAGGGCTGTGGGAGGAGTTTTTCTGACGTCCTGGGTTGTCTGAGGTCCGTGGGGACACCAACCACTCCTTTAAGGCTCAGCCTACAGCTGGGAACGCATGGCTGCCTCCTTCAGAGGCTCTGCTGGGGCATGTCCAAGTCCATTAAGGACCAGCCTTGCTGGGAGTATACACTGTAGTTACTGCTGGCCTTGCTGAGAGGCCAAGTGAGGAACCTGTAGCTGTCCTCGGCCATCCCTAATTAGTCACTGCTAAGTCCTACTGGTCAGGGAAATCTGAGTCAAAAGCCCTAGTAAAGGATGCACTCAGGCTACTAAGTGTGTGGGCCCCTCCCTACAACCTGCCCCCTGGGATATATATGTGAATGAGGAAATGTTGGAAGGGTCAGCAGGCAGGTGGCCCAACTGCTGTGTGTGTGTGTGTGTGAACAATGGCTTTTCACAGTGACCTCTCCTAAGCAGGCCCTAAGGTTCCTAAGCCAGGAAGGACAGCCTTGTCCCCAAAGGACAACAAAGGGCTGAGGCCCTGCCCCTCCAGAGAGTCAGGTTCCCAGGGCCACCTTGGGCTTTGACAGTCAGCTGGACCCCAATCCCTGCAGCATCTGGCCTCTCCAGAGCCACACGTATGCAGACGCTGCATGAGCGCACACTGCCACACTTGGTTTTCGTCCCTCGTTTCTTTTTTAAACATCTTCATCTGTTTTCCTGCCTCCTGAGGCTTTAACTATTTAAGGTTGTTCCCAGTTTACATTAGGGAACTGTTAGCCTAGCCCAGTCCCCGGTGAGGGAGACTTATAGAGGAAGCAGAAATTGTTTTGTTTTGTTTTTTTTAAATTGTGTGTGTGTGTGTGTGTGTGTGTGTGTGTGTGTGTGTGTGTGTGTGTGTGTGTTGCACATGAGGACAATTTTCCTTTGCCTTTAATGACTTACCTGGTGCACTGAGATCTCCCTCCCCCTCCTGTGTGCTCATTGGAACTCTAACTGATGCCCGTGTGCATTCAAACCTGTACAAGCATGCAAAGATATGCACAGAACATACATCGGTATGGGTTAGCAAAGGGCCTCTTGCCATGGCCTGATGGCCCCTGGCTGACTCTCTTCTCCATGAGGCACAGGTAGCCTAGGCCACTTGCATTTGGGGTGTCACTGGGACCTATGGCCCAAGCAGCTGGGCACATCACAAACTATAAATCCTATATGAGCCAGGGGTGAAATTCTCCATTCAGTCACCTCCTGCCCAGGGGGATTATTGCCTCCAGTCACATCTGGACACCCAGTAGGTTTCCTTCTGTGGAACTCTAGGTTGTTTTATGACGTCTCTTGGCCCATGTTTACATTTCTGCTGGGCAGTGGAGGGTCCCAAGAACTCCACCCAGACACCCAGACACCCAGACACATTCTAACAGCAGGCAGAGCTTTCAATTTCCTCAGCCCTTGAGGCCAGGCCTGCTGTCTTGTGACTCTACGGGGAACAGGTTCACAGAAGGACATGCCTAGCCTTGCTCTGAGGTAATCTGCGATGTATGCAGAAGCCCGCGGTTAGCATGCTGGGGCTGCTCTTTCTTCCCCTGGCAGTGCCTCCTGCATTCTTGCAAGGCTCTGCACCCAGATTGCCAAGACTAACCAAATAGCTGCTCGGGGGTCCAGAAGCATCTTCCTCTGGGGAGCTGCAGGGAGTTTACAAATCCACACTGCCTCTCCCAGCCCCCTCCCCCCCCCCCCAAAACCTGACACTGTCATGACTCAGAGGGAACATGAAAAGAGCCAGGCGGACTCGCCAGCCCTTGCTTCTTGAGGTCTTCTGTCTTTGTTGTCCACGCCTGCCCCGGACAGCGTTTCTAAGGTGCCCAGCCTCACAGCAGGCTGCCCTAGGCAGGGGCTCCCCTCCCCTTCCCATATGGCACAGTGAGGGTGGTGTCGCGTTGTACAGACAGACAGATGGACAGTCAGCAGGGGAAGGAGGGGACCCGTGAACAGCCACCACCAGCTCCTGAGTGCCTCTGTGGTCCCATACAGGGACAGCAACCCTAACCAACACCTTGAGCACAGGTGCCCCAGCCCCTTGGGACAACGCCCCCCCCCTTCTCTGTTTCCAAAGCATTTAAATGCGTTACCTTTCTTCACCCACATAGACTCCCAAAACGAAACCTGGTACAAATCTTTATTTTTTTGATTTAAAAGCTATAATGAAAAATTATGGGGAGAATATTCATTATGGCAGGTGTCTATCTGTAAGAAAAAATATATATATCTATATGTCATATAGCTTGTTAGCGAGTTTATTTTTTAAATGAAAGGTAAGAAAAAAATTGATTTGAAATATATACCATGAGAAGTCCCATGTCCTGTCAAACTGTCAGTATTTTATAAATAAACTTTTTCTTTTGGAGTTCTGAAGCAGCAATCCTTTTCTTCACTACAAATTCTGTTCCTCCAACGTTTGCTTCTATTTCTAGCCACGTGGGGATTGTACCACGAGAGCCAAGGGCAGGACTCCTCTACCCTCTTACTCATCAGCAGGAGGCAGCTATACCTTTAAACAGAAGGTCCTGCTTTAGTCTGGGCGTGTAACTCAGTGGTAGGAGGTCAGTTCAGCACGCAGATTGAACCCAGTGTCAATCTCTAGCACCCAAAAGAGAAAAAGGAAGAATGCGTTATTTTAAGTTTGGGGAATAAGAGGCACTCAGATATGTGGTGCAACTGAAAATGCTCAATAATGATGGTGGCAGGGGTGGGAGAGATGCCGCAGTGGTTGCCACTGCTTCTAGCTATTGCTGAGGCCAAACGCTCAAGTCCCAGCACCCACACCCTTGGGTGGCCCACAACTGCCTGTACCTCCAGTTCTTTTGGTTTTTTTTTTGTTTTGTTTTGTTTTTGTTTTTTCGAGACAGAGTTTCTCTGTGGCTTTGGAGGTGTAACTCCAGTTCTAGGGGATCCAACTCCCTTTTCTGACCTCCACAGACACCCATGTACACACACACACACACACACACACACACACACACACACACACACTAAATATGTAAAATAATGACATCAAGAGGTGACACGTATATGCCACATTCCATGCCCAGCGTGGGTCAAACAATCACTTGATACGCAATAACTGATGAAGCCCTTGTGACAGCCAAGGATGGTGATAGGAGCAGGCAGCATTTTAAGCTTGCTCTCTGGCTTGTTCTCTGGAAGCGATGGAGCCAAGATCTGTCTATAGGGAAGTATTCCGACTCCTGAGCCATGCACTCACAGATCTGGTGAGTAAGGCCTTGTTTTATAATCTCTACAAATCTAGCATCGTGTCATACCCCGCCCTGCCCCCATCCCATGCCCCCACTTCAGCCCCTTCCTGTAAGGCCCCTCCAGTGTCTGGCCCCACCCCACACCCACACCCCTCCACTTACGGTTGTTTTTAACGTTTGTGGTGGAACGTTTTGTTTTGCATTTGTTTACTGTTTACTGTTTACTTTTTTTTTTTTTTTAAGAGTCTCACTTCCCACGCTGTCCTGGAAGTCACAGCAATCCTCCTGCCTCAGCATCCCAAATGCTGGGATTCCATAACTGTTGACCTGATCAGAATTCAATTAACAGCACTTGGGAGGCAGAGGCAGGCAGATCTTTGTGAGTTCAAGACCAGCCTGGTCTATACAGTGACTTCAAGGCCAGCCAGGGCCACATCATGAGACCTTGTCTCAAAAAAGAAGAAATAAATAAGATGGAGAAATACATGTACATTAAATAGTTTTCGTCTTTACTTAAAATGCACAAATGTAAATTCATTCACCAAGCTGTTGGTATCGAGCCATGACATTATTCTTTCTCTACAACTTGGCAGTTCTCTATGATCATCTATTTTGCATAAACCACATCTATTTTACATAAATCACACTTATAATGCAACACTAGTGCATTTCTCTTTCTGTTTCTTTTCCTTCTTTTATTTCCTCCTCCTCTCACTCTTCTTTTTGTTTCTTTTAAAAGTTGCTTTTGAAAAAAAAAAATGTTTTTTTATGTGTATGGGTGTTTTGCCTGCAGGAGAGAGGGCGGTGTGTGTGCAATGCCCTGAGGGGGGCAAAAGAGGGCGCTGGATCCCCCAGGAGCTGCCGTTACACATGGTGTGTGCTACCGTGTGAGTGCAAAAGTCTCCAAAGCGAGTCCTCTGGAAGAGCAGCCAGTGCTTGTAACCACTGAGCCATCTCTCCAGCCCTTTTGTGCCTTGAATCTGTATTCCCAGATGGCCTTGAATTAAAAGCTGTCCTAGTTCAGCGTCTGACTGGTAGATTATAGGATATGTACTTCTTTTTCTGGGGTAGGGGTTTCCAGAGAGGGTTTCTCTGTGTAGATTTGTAGATTTGGAGTCTATCCTGGCATTCATTCTGTAGATCAGGCTGGTCTTGAACTCACAGAGTTCAGCCTGCCTCTGCCTCCTGAGTGCTGGGACTAGAGGTGTGCTCCACCAACGCCCGGCTGGCTATAGATGTGTCTTTCTATGACTTACCTCTGTTCGTTTGTTTGTTTGAAACACGATCTCTCTATAGCCCAGGCTGGCCCAGAACTCACTGTGTAGTCCAGACTAGCCTGAAGCTCAAAGCAATTCTCCTACCTCAGCCTTCTGAGTGCCTGGATTACAGGCATGAACTATCATTCCCATCTTTTGTTTCTATTGAACTGGGCATGTCGATGGCACATGCAGTTAACCCCAACATTGGGAGGCAGAAGCAGGCAGATCCCTATGAGTTTGAGGCCAGCCTGGTCTACATAGCAAGTTCCAGGCTGACCAAAGTTACATAAGTGAGATGGGGTCTCAACAACACCCTATCTCCCCAAAAAGAAGAAATTGAACAACAAAAAACATTGAGAGAGAGAGAGAGAGAGAGAGAGAGAGAGAGAGAGAGAGAGAGAGAGAGAGAGTGTGTGTGTGTGTGTGTGTGTGTACGTGCATTCACACATGCACGAGCGTGCATGCCATGGTACATGGACAGAGGTCAGAGGATGGCTCCTCCCAGTTTGGGTTCAGGGGACGGCACTCAGGTCATCAGGCTTGGCAGCAAGCTTTTTTACCCACAGAGCCATCTGGCCAACTCTAAGTTTCTATTTCTTTTTTTGAGTCTGGGTCTTTTATTTCTTCACCTTCCTCTATTAAGCCACGAGTTTGTAGGAAGCAGGCTCCAGCTGCACAGGCTCCTTCCAAAACCTTCTCACACAGCCTGCTTCTCTGGGTGATGCAGGCTGGCACTGAGGTGAACCCAGGTGACTTTTGCTTGGGTTTCCTTTCTCCTTTGACCATGCCCTTGCTCATGTCTTAGAGCGCTAACTATGCTTAGCGTGCACACTAATCTCTCAGTGAGACCCTCACCCTTCTCACTTGCTTACAGTGGCTCCAGCACGGTGAATGACACTCTGGCCACCCCCCCCCCTGTTTTGTCACGGTGACATTTACAGGGCATTCCATTTTGAGCAGGGCTCATTCCTCTGATGCCTGCAACATCAACCTTGCAGATCCATGTACCCAAAGGACCGACTCCCCGTCTTCTGAAATGGCCAGAGAATGCAGTGGGTGCCTCTCTCTGTCTTCCTTCTGTGTCATTTTGGGGAACTGCTGGAAGTTGATGGCTCTGGTCAAAAGGTTGAGTTCCTGTTTCTTTAAGGAAAAGGAGTGTACAGAAATGACCAGTTACTGAGGGACAGACCTCTAGTTCCAATGACCTTTCCCCCAAGGTTCTCCGGTCCTACCCATGACTAACTCATCAAAACATTTTGTGTTTTTTTTTGGGGTTTTATTTTTCTGTAGCTTCCCTTTACCAATAGGAACATGATTTGCAGAGAGATAACCATTCTCTGTTTTCCACTCTTATTTTACATCTTACGCCATCGTTTATGAAATTATGTAAAAACCATCAGAAGGTCTACTAGCATAAACAAGTCTTGGGCAATGGGTGCTTTGTAAAAAGCTTGGCTGGGGAGGAGAAATTTGCAGGCCTAATGAGCAGCAGCCTGCCACCTTCCACACGCAGGGCTCTAGGGGGGTCTCCATGCTTACGAGGGAATCTAAGGCATGAATTGAATCCAGGAGTTGGGTCAGTCGAGGTCAGATAAGAGATGTCTGTTTATTTCACATTGTAAGCCCTGTGTACTATACTTTACAGCCATTCTCACATCGGTGAGGGGCTTTCAGTGGTCATTTTGACTACACATAATTTTGATCTTGCATATAATTTGCAACCCCATCCCCACATTAGAAGTAACTTCCAGACCCACAGCCTGAGGATGTTTGCTTAAAGTATAATAACAGAGGCTCTTTCAGATCTTGGCTCCAAGATGAACAAGAGAAGAAACAACAGTGTCACCACGTGTAGCAGATTTAAGGACAAGGCCATTAAAAACTTCATCACTTGGAGCATAGTAGAGGCATCTGCCATCACGGACATTAATGAAACCGAGCTTCTCAAAGCATATGTGCAGCCAGGTGGTGGTGGCACACACCTTTAGTCCCAGCACTCGGGACACAGAGGCAGGCGGATCTCTGTGAGCTTGAGACCAGCCTGGTCTACAAGAGCTAGTTCCAGGTCAGCCTCCAAAGCGACCTGTCTGGGGGGGGGGGGGGAATCAGTGTGTGTGCTTCCCAAGCTCTGTGCCAAGCTGCATTACAGTGTGAGCTGTGCCATCATAGCAAGGTGGTCTGGCGTGGATCTCATGAAGCCCAGAAGAACCAAACAACCCCACCACGACATAAACACAACCCACAACCTCCACGGAAGCCCGTGTAAAAAGTTGGTTTCATGAGAATTGGAGAAAAGCCATCTTGTTGGGGAGTATTATTTTCAGGTGTGTGACTTTTGTTTATGCTGCATTTAACTCTGCAAAGCTGTGTAACTGGGCCTGTCTAAAACACCTGTGGGTCCTAATAAAGAGCTGAACGGCCAATAGAGAGGCAGGAGGAAGGATAGGCGGGGCTGGCGGGGCACAGTATAAACGGAAGGAGAACCGAGGAAGAGCTCCAGACAAGACTACTCCCCTCAGTCGTCGGTTAGGAACGGGGAACTACGAGGGGTACCCTAAGACACAGGGGGATGGCAGACAGCTGAATGACATTGCCACCTATGCATGGCCAATGAGAACTTGCAGAAAAGGCTGGAGGAAGAGGGAAATGATCAGTGGGGGTACAGGTGGGGGCTAACCTTGCTCTCCTCCCGTGCTATTCTTCTGTCTGAGCCCCTGGTAATCCAAATCTAATTACAATGAGAATTGGGGGTACTGGCATGCGGCCCATGTAGAAAAGACTCCCTGCGTGGTACAGAATGAGGTGAAGCATAGACATGAGGGCAGGGCAGATAAGTGCCAACGGGCACATGGCCAACACTACTGCTGTTATTGTCCCCATGGAAAGTACCACGCTTGAGTCTACCACTCGTGATATGTACTTCTCATATAGTCTTCCCTCAGGGTCCCCAAAGGGTAAAACATGGGAGTTCATGGGTTGTCTAGACATTTCTGTTGCTTGCTAGCACTGTACATCCCTGCCCTGAGACCCTACTGATATATCAGTCTATTCTCACAGCAGCCCTAGGGTGAGCAAACATCCTACCCCACCCACAAGTAACGACAAATTCCCCTAAAGAGACCTGCTGTGAAAACACCAGACCTGGGATTTGAACCCAAGCCTTATCAGGTGCTATAGTATCCCTTACTTTAACCTGTAAGCAGCTTTGGCTCAAAATTTCAACACTACTCAACCCAGAGAAGGAAGGTACAATATTTGGGGAGACTCCCAAACTGTGTGGGTGGCAGATCAACAGGAGGCATTGTCAAGGTTTCTGCCATCATATTGGCGGTAGAGGATACATGAATGAATAAGCATGTCAGTGTTCTGGGCAGATTTCATGTATGGATACAGAAACTGGAATCGGATATGATTTCACGTGTAGCCAAATAGCATTCTGGATTGTTTGTTTTTTCCCCGACTCACCAACCATTTTTAGCTCATGAACCACAAAGGAACAGAATGAACTAGTGTTTTTCTGGTGTCTAGTGTGGCTTGGAGTCAAATATAAACTCACTGAACTTCTGTACGTTTTTGGCGTGGCCCCTGCATGAGGTGGGCAGGTTAGAGTAATATTGCCTCAAATTCACGTCCACTAGGAACCTCCAAAGTTGGGTCTTTCTAAATGTAATGAATTAAAAGGACAAGAGGACACAGGACACATCCAGGAGAGAAGGCCTTGTGAAGGCAGAGGCAGAGGCAAGCATGGTGACCTGCATTTTACAGCCGGGGAAGCAGAGACAGACCAATCCTCGGGGCTCGATGGCCAGCCACCACAGTCCTAATAGACAAGTTCCAGATCGAAATGAGAGACCCTCTTTTGAAAAAAAGAGTGGACAGTGCCCGTTAGGAGTGACACTCAAGGTTGTCCTCTGGCCGCCATGTACTCATGAATAGGGAGTGCGTGCCCCACACTCATACACATATGCACTGTGCACAAACCCACAGTTTGAGAGCCAGTGATGCTGACGCCGCCACACGCAAGTGACCGAAGAGCTGTCAGGAATTATTAGAGATTGCAAGACGCTGGGCCTAAGCCTCGTTACGTAGGTCCCTTACCGCCCATACCACCCCAAAAGTACACTGCAGACACCTCGATTTCTGTGAAGAATGTAACATTTCTGTACGATGTAAACCACATCATGGTTTGTGATCATTTGTTATGTCAGGCCAAGACTCGACCTAAGAAGCTGCCCTTGGCGTTGATGTGTACATCCTTTTGATTCAGTCAACTTACAGGGGCTGATGGGATCCCAGAGCCTCTGTTCCCCTTCTTCCCCCAGCACTATTAAGTTCCTGTAGAATACACCAGCCAGTCCTGAATTAAATTGGCAATTATAGGATGCTTCCTTCCTGCCTCTCCCTAGCCTGCCCCGTTTAAATTGTTTCCGCCTCTCACTGAGAGACAAGCCCATAGTTCCAAAAGAACATACCGCTGACCAATCAGCAAAATACTAATCCCAGATACTGAGGACCAGAACTCAGGGCTTCTGCCCTCTGAGGGGAGCACGAGGTGACTGGGGAGCACAGAGGACACAGGCAGCCTGGTTGTGATGCTGGGGAAGGGGTAACATTATTGCTTTCTTGGCTGGCACCAGGCCTGACTCGTGGGAGGCAGAGGCAGGCATCTGGCCTGGTGGCAGAGACCTCATCTCTGTCACCCCACTCTGGGATTGCCAAGAGGGAAGGTCAGACTAAATTCACCACATGTTCTAGAAGTCAACAGTCCCGCAGTAGATAGAGGAAGGAAACCAGAAGCCATCAACACAGGGGAACATTATGATAACGATAACACTCTCCAGGACACTGCTATGCTTTACAGAAACTCCCTCATTCCTTGTCACAATGACAAAAGAGTGGCAAAGACAAGCCTGGCCATCTGCTAAGAGGAGACAGCTAAGGATGCCAGAGACATAGCTAGTGCCTGGAGAGCATCACAGACAAAGCATAGCATAAAGAGAGCTCAACTCCCAGGGGCGATGGGATCTGCCCACCTCCCTACAGACACCCAAAACAGCAGGCCTCACCTGGCTTCCTGGCCTGGAACACTCAGCATGATATGGCTTAAGACCCCTGGGGCCACATAGAAATAGTGTTGGCAATCTCAACATAGTTTGCTTCCATGGCATTTGTCCCTTAAAGGATGTAGGGAAGCCTTGGGAAGACTCTAGAAGGTTTGGATGGATGGGAATGGTGAGAGGTCGGAGAAGCCACCCCAGAATTAATGGGGATGCCTCTCTTATACTGAGACCCATGGGGAGGGGCAGAAGAAGGTGGCTGAGCTGTGATGCCCTGCAGTTGTCCATCAGCCTCCCACCCCCACCCAGTCCTTCCCCTGTAATCAGCTCACTGCCTGTGCTTGTCTAGCCCCACCCTCCTGCCTGGACCAGTCCTACAGACACTGGGGCTGTGAATCAGAGGTCCGGCTCATTTCTGAAGCCTTCTGTGGTTCCTGGGGGGAAGGCGCTGTGGGGTTGTTCAGGTCAGGATGCTTGGATTTCATCATAGTGGGAGTTCCCTGGGGTTCTGCCTCAGGGAACTTCCTATGGGGGTGGGGGGAGGCAGCAAGGAACTACATCCATGAGGGGACTGTAAGGGAAATGACAGCTCAGTAAAGTGACTCAAAGGCAAGTGACAGCTGGCCTCAGAAGAGGCAGGCACAGGAAGCAAATGGGTCATTTGGGGAACCCTCTGGCCTCTTAATAGGGGCTGCTCTTAATGGCTGCTGACACGGTGGGGGGCGGGGTGGTGGTGGGGGGATGAGTGCCTAGGGCTTCCAGGTTCTTCTGAGTTTAAAAGGCTCAGAAGTCAAAGTTATGTAAATCCCCCTCATGTTTAAATACTAGCGACTAAAATCATCACATATATCAAAGACATACTTGCAACAGATTGAGTCCTCTAAAAATGGCTCAAACTGGGTAAAGTTTGAAAACGATATACAGTGGACCATGCCTGATGTCTCAGTACCTGGCAAAGTAGGATCGAATTAGAACCCAGGTCTGGGGGGGGGGGTTTAGTGGTACAATGTCTACCTAGCCCATGTGTGAAACCTTGAGTTTGACCCAGGACGGCAGTAAGCCAGCAAATAAATCTTCAGTGGGGGTGAGATTCCTCTTGCCTCCCTTTTAACCATGGATGGAGGTGTGATGTATGTTTGGAGGGACTGCTGCTATTGGGATTAGTCTTTTTAAAAAAAATAGTTTATTTAAATTTATTTCATGTGCATGGGTGCTAAGAATTGAACCCAAGTCCTCTGGAAGAGCAGCTGGTGCTCTTAACTACTGAGCCATCTCTCCAGCCCCGGGGTTGGTCTCATGATAGTGGCTTGAAGCCTTTCAGTCTCCCACAAGAACCCCCCAAGAACTTGATTGAAAAAGGCAGAGCAGATGGGACCCTGGAAGGACCTTGGCTTCTAAGACAGTAGGGCCGTTTCATTGGCTTTATGACTTGTACAGACTCTCTTGGAGAGCTGGAGGGGGCCCTCTGTTTACAAGTGAGGTTTACTGTGGTGGTGCATGCCTTTTATCCCAGCACTAGGGAGACAAAGGCAGGTGGATCTCTGTGAGTTTGAGACCAGCCTGGTCTACAGGACAGGCTCCAAAACAATACAGAGAAACCCTGTCTCAAAACTAACAAACAAACAAACAAAGCTTTAAATGAATAAATAGTAAACGTTAGAAGGGAGAGAGAAGTTCACATTTCCATGTCTTCAGTTTATCATAGATGAGTTGCAAAGGTCTTCTATGACACTCTTCAGGGACTCTGCTAGCATTTTCACTTGGCTGGAGGACCCCCTAATGACAAGGGACATGTCCTTTGCTATGCTGGTGCTCAGGGTCTGGGTCTGCCTCGCCATGTGCTTACTTAGCATGTCTCTCGCCTCCAGCTACAAGTGCTTTCCGAAGAGTAACTGACTTGTGCAGATGAAAGAAGGCTTGGGGAGTGGAGAAGGCTAGTGTCCTGCGGCATGAAGCTGCCAAGCCGAGGAGAATAACTCAGCCTTGACATTGACTCAGTTGAGTTATTGTTATGACTCAAAAGCTTCCCAGGACTAAAGGACACACACACACACACACACACACACACACACACACACACACACACACACACATACACACACACACACCTCTAAGACCACATTTAGGAAATTAAAAACTCTAAAGAAGGGAAAACAATCCTAGGGACAATGTCACCACACCTTTCTCCTCTCCCTTTCCTTGCCGATAATGGTTCCACACATGATCTCATTGACAATCAGTTCTGGGTGCATTTGTCTAGACAGGAGACTGAGACAGATGTTTCTCACAGCCTTTGTTTGTTTGTTTGTTTTTTCTCCATACAGAGCCTCCCTTCTACACTCAGAGGTTGGGACCATACAGGCTAGGGTGAGACAGAAATTTGAAAGCATTGAAGCCCAGCCGGGGAATGAGATGTTGAGGCTCAGCTTGAAGGGAGGAAAAGAGGAGCTAGAAGAGATCTCTAACCAAACACACAGGCACCCAAAGCTCCCACTTTGAGGAGACTGTTCCTCTAAAAGCTGGTGGTTCCCAATCCTCCTAATGATTCGACCACCCTTTCATCCAGTTCCTGGTGCTATGTGACCCCCACCACAAGATTATTTCCATTGCTACTTCATAACTGTAATTTTGCTACTGCTGTGAATCATAAATACCCGTGTGTTCTGATGGTCTTAGGTGACCCCTGTGAAAGGGTCGTTTGACCCCAAGGGGTTGTGATCCACAGGCTGAGAACCACTGCTCTAAGCACTGGGAACAGTTGCACAGAGATGTCACATCACATTGGGCC
Source organism: Cricetiscus sungorus (assembly GCA_030556225.1). Lineage (NCBI taxonomy): Eukaryota > Metazoa > Chordata > Mammalia > Rodentia > Cricetidae > Cricetiscus > Cricetiscus sungorus. The sequence goes on along the minus strand of JANBXA010000069.1, from coordinate 88,898,622 downwards.
TCAGAGGATGCTGAGTGATGCCTTCAGCTCTAATCAGCTACTTCTTCACCCCTGGGCTTTGCAGTTAGCTCCAGGGAGCCATTTAATTGGCAGGGGCAAAGGTAAATTTAGCCATTACCATGGCCTTCCAGACATACCTAGAAGTAACCCCGAGTCTCCTTAAAATGATATTGACAATTTCTGGGCAGAGACCAGTCTGCTATTTTGGTAGAGATGCTCTCCAGTCTCCCTAATAATTACCTTTTGCCCACCATCCTCTCTTATACAGCTAGAATCTTCCTTCTGTCCTGCTTCCCATAGAACAGGCCTGGTTACAGGGGCCCTTCTAATTTGTGACTGGGACTTTGCTGGAGTATCATGTTAGGCAAATTGTTTAGTCTTCCAGTTTTTTAAAAAATTATTGTTGTATGTATGCATGATGTGTGTGCCACCGTGTATCATGAATAATAAAATCCAGGGACAGATATTGGGGTTAAAGCTTAAGATCAGAAAAGTGCCAGGCAGTGGTGGTGCTCACCTTTAATCCCAGCACTCGGAAGGCAGAGGCAGGTGGATCTCTGTGAGTTTGAGACCAGCCTGGTCTACAAGAGCTAGTTCTAGGACAGCCTCCAAAGCCACAGAGAAACCCTGTCTCAAAAAACAAACGAACAAACAAACAAAAAAGAACAAAAAAGCAAAGTGGCCAGCCACTAGCTCTTACCTCTACCTCAGACCAAAATGGCCATCCTGTCTCCACAAATCCTCAGACTGCCTACAATGCCTCCATCTCCTCCCACCTCACATTCCTTTCTAGTATGAGATTAAAGGCTTAGGGATCCCAAGTGCTGGGATCAAAGGTGTGAGCTCCGTTTCTCTTTTAGACTGATTCACTCTCATTTACCCCAGGGTGGCCTTGAACTCACAGAGATCCATCTGCCTTTGTCTCCCGAGGCTACCACTGCCTGCCCTCTATGGCTAAACTAGTGTAGTGGTTTAGATGTGTGGCTAACTAGAGGCTTAGCTCTGCACTCTGATCTTCAGGCAAGCTTTATTAGATCATAAACCAAATATCACCACACACCACCACGTGCTCCTGGAGGTCAGACACCACTACACGGGGTTAGTTCACACTTCCACCATTATGTGGGTCCTAGGGATTGAACTCAGGTCACCAGGCTTGCATGGCCAGAACCTTTATGCACTAAGCTATCTAAATGGAGCCCAGAGCTTGGGCTGGCTCTTTCTTGCACACAGTTCTTAACCTGGGAAATGGTAATGATGACATCTGCTCCATCAGTTTAAAATGTAGACTCTGTCGTCGCTTTTTCAATAAATGAAGTCCAGGGTGGCTCCTACTTTGTTCTTTTTTGAGATGGAGTTTCCATGTAGCCTTGGCTGGTCTTGAACTCTCTCTCTGTTGTTGAGGGTGCTCTTGAACTTGTGATTTCTCAACCTCCCGAGTGCTGGCGGTTCCTGGTTTATGAAGCGCTGGAGAGCAAACCCAGAATTTTGTGCAAACTATACCAACCGAGCAGTCTCCCCTGCTCTGGCTTCTTGCTTTCCTCAGTGTTCCTACTGAGGGCATGATTGCCATCAGGGAAGAAAGGCCTCCTTCCTCCCAGAGTGTCTGTGCTTTCTTCAGCACTCCAGCTAACAGAACAGCAGCTCTGCCTAGCCCTGCCAACTGCTGAGAGACAATGGTGAGAGAGTCATACCCCGCTGGACAAGCCCAGCAAAGTCCTTAGCAGATGCCCAGGCCTTAGTGCCTAGGGTGTAGTTGTAGTACAGTCCTTGCTTAGTACTAGTGACGCCCTGAGTGTCATCTCCAGCATAGGGGATGAGATACAGTGGAGGCCTACCTCCTGCAGATAACACTGCTAACAGTTTCCTGTTAGTTCAATTCCGGGAAACATTGATGGTGGTGGACCAGTTCCCTACAAAGATGGATGCCAGGGACCAAGCCAGGTCCAGCTGGCACTTCACTTTGAGACTGCTTGCTGCCTCCTGTGTGTCCTTAGCTCTGGTTAGCGGCAGCCTCCTTTAACTACACTCCAATAACATAGGGTATGTGCCTATGTGGTCCCCATTGTACAGGCCTGGGAGAGGTCATGGCTTCCCTCAGGTCATTCAATGACAGCTGGGATTCACACCTAGGATCCTTGTCCCCAGGGCCTGTGTTCTAATCTAAGCTTTTAGATACCGGGGCATCAAGAGAAGGCCTGCTAAGCAGTGAGCTTGGACTCTCTCGCTCTCTCCTGGGTTTCAGACGTCAGTCACCTGGTGTGTTCCTCCAGGGGCAGGTTCTTCCAAGGTGCACTGTCTCTGGTTGAAATTTTTGCCACTTTTGTCAAGAGCCCCGAGCTCTGGCTAGCTCACTCTTGCACGCTCTTTCAGCCTCTTGAATAGCAGCCTCTCTCACTATCTTGGACATGTCTCAGCTGAGGGGCAAGGAATCCGTTAGTAACAGTGGTGCACAGGGACACTGGAGTCTTGTTGGCAAGCACCGGCTCAGTCACGCATCCGTGATGGGAGATGTCATTCTGTAAATATGATTCTCTTATTGGTTAATGAACAAAGCACGGTTGGCCAATAGGAAAGCAAGATAAGCGGGACTAGGAGACAAGGAGGAGAGAGGAAGTAGTAGGGAGGAGATTCAAGATAGAGGACTGGGAGAGAAGAATGAGGGCCTTTCTCAGGTAAGGTAAGACCACGTGGAAATACTTAGATTAATAGAAATGGGTTAATTTTTAAGACAGAGCTAGCCGATAAGAAACTAGTAACAGGCCTACAGCTTTATATCTAATACAGCGTCTCTGTGTGTTATTTGGGTCTGGTGTGGCTGTGGGACCCGGCTGGTGGAAAAACCTACTCATAACACATCCGCAGTACACCAAATAAAAGAAGTGACAGGGAAAGGCAAAGAAAGATTCATTCAGCGCAGTGACACTGGGAAGAAGAGCAAGTAATGAGGTCCCCTGAGCCCACTGAGTCATTCGTTGGGGTACTGATAGTCCTGATCAAGGCATGGGCCTGCCCATCACTGGTCCATCACCGTCCTAGCTCTAGACTCTCCCAAAAGGTGATCCTATATGTCATCAAAACTGTGCCAAGACTCTCTGGCTGCCATCAGGTTTCAGGCTGGGATTCCTGGAAAAGTCTCAATTCTCTGAGACTTTCTGTAGTTTGAAAGCAGAGGTGTCTATCTTCCACAAATTGTCTCTCCTTCAGAATAATCCACCCTTTCTCTCATAAAGAGATGGAGGAAACCTAACACCTGACTTAGCAACAATAATAGTTAACTGGGGGTCTAACCTTGACCTTGACAGATCACCAAGCAAGATCTAATGCTCGGTCCCCTAGCATCTGAAAGAGAACTCCTGTGGGCTAAACTATGACTGTCTTCACAAATGTGACTCAATGACACCAAGCAATCCCCCCCCCCAAGTTCTCCCAGCTAAGAAAGCACAAACAACCTGTTTCTTACCCCTGAGGTCAGGCTTCACTTCTGGAAAGCTCCATGGCCTGTCTGCTCTGTTATCCTTCCCTTCATCTACTCCAGACCTTCTTTGGCCCTACCTCAACCCCAGTGTCACTCCTGTTCCCAGAGGTGCCAATCCAGGAATGCAACATCTCCCAGGCCAGAGGGTCCTCTGATGCAGTGGCCTGCCTGATAGCAGAACTCATGTGTGCTGCAAACTCTTCCGAGTTGTCCTGGTCCCTGGCCCTGCAGCCAGTCAACAGAGCACACATCAGGGAGGACATGGCCAAAGTTCAATCTAACACAGGACTTCCTAAATTTCCCCTACCCCCAACTCCTTTCTGCCTAAGACATTTTTGTGTTCCCCTCCCATAGAAAGATGGGTATGTAAAATAAACGCATAAATCAAGCAATAAGAATTCACACATAAATTTATTTTAAACCAATTTGGGGGGTAAGCATATCATTTTGCCATTTATTAAAGAAAGATGAAAGCAAATTTGTATGCTAATGAGGTGGATGTGCTTGTTTATTTTTATAGAAATAAATACTGGATGGATACTTGATACTGCAGGGTACAGCACATCTTCCAACATTTTTCAGAGCCGATGGGTATTTTGATTTTGTAGCAGTCAGGAATGACAACATCGTTTTGCATGAATATGCAGCACAAAATGGCAGAGGTATGTTCAGGGCCATTTCAGAAATTGTTGGAAATTCTGCCCTAATCCCAAGCCAAAACCCACATAATGTTTTTTAAAATTAATTTATTTATACAATACTGAAATCAACCACTCGGGTAGCAATGTTTACCATCAAATATTCTAACATAACACAACCCAGTAGACTGATTTGAGGGGCTGGAGAATGGCTAGAGGTTAAGAGTGTGCATTTCTCCTGCAGAGGACCTGAGTTCGGTCTCAGCACCCACTTTGGGTGGCACACAACCATCTGTACTCCAGCTGCAAGACATGACACCCTCTTTTGGCCTCTAAGGAGACCTGCACACACACACATTCATACAGACACACTTGTGATGTGGAATGTCCTCCTGGATGGTGTGAATATGTGATGCTTTTATTGATGAATAAAGCTGTTTTGGCCAAAGGCCAGGAAGAAGAGAGCCAGGCAGAAAATTCAAACATAGATACGTAGGAAAAGAAGACAGAGTCGCAGAGACTCCATGTAGCTGCCAGAAGAGCAAGATGTGAGGTAATAAGCCACAAGCTAATTGTGAGAGCTAGTCAGTAATATGCCTGAGCCACTGGCCAGACAATTATAATTCATATCAAGCCTTAGAGTGGTTACTTGGGAACTAGCAGGTGGGACGAAAAGTCTTTATTTATACACATGCACATGATTAAAATTAAAAATATTTTAAAAGACATACTAATTTGATACTCACTGTGCTAGGGGATAATAATAATAGGAAAACCTTTTTAAAATGTATTTTTATATGTATGGGTGTTTTCTCTACATACCTATCTGTACACTTTGTGAGTTCAATGCCTAGGGAAACCAGAAGAGGGCGCTGTCTCCTCTGGTACTAGCGTTACAGATGTGGGTGCTGGGAATTGAACTCAGGTACTCTGGCAGAGCTCTTAACTGCTAAGTCACCTGTCCAGCTCCATCTGTAGGAAAACATTGAAAGTCATTTGTAGCCAGGTAGTGGTGGCACATGCCTTTAACCCCAGCACTTGGAAGGCAGAGGTAGGCAGAGCTCTGGGAGTTTGAGGCCAGCCTGGGTTACATAGTGAGTTCCAGGACAGGCAAGGCTATACAGAGAAACCCTGTCTCAAGGGGGGGAAAATCATTATAGTTAATCTTTATTCACCTGTAACAGCAGAAAGCTTTGTCTGTGTGTACAGTAAACACATGGCAGTTCATAACGTACAATTTTCTAAAACCTGAGTGGAGGCAGCATTTGCGGGTGTTTTGTGGTGTGGCACAGCATGCACTGTGCAAAGAACAGGTGTTCCGTGCTCAGCACCAAGGCTGCGGTTGAATCGGGCAATGGCACCAGGGCAAGTCCAGCTGGGAAGCACCTTGAATTCATTGTTTATTTCTGTGGTTACACTTTCAGACACCGCTCTTCACTAGTGTCGGGTTTTTCTCAGCCTCCATTGTTACACTCCACCACAGTTGAAGGAGGCATGAGCTACATTAACCTAACCGAGGCCACCTCTGGCCTCCAATCACTTTCATTCCTTTGGAAGCAGAGGTGCTAACTTCCTACCCTCTGGGAGCCCAGCTGCCCCCTCCCCACCCCAATGTCTCCAGGAAACTAGGGAGGGAACTTTGTCCAGCTTCGGGCTTCCTGGGAAGCTCTGGGCACCTGGACCCCAGATGTGTCAGGGGCCTGGAGCCTGGGTCAAAGGGCTCCCAGATGAGGTACTTTAACCCCCCCGCACCCCCCCCAGTGAAGTGGGAAGTGAAGTGGGGGGTAGGGGCAGGCCCCGCCTTGAGGCCCATGCACCATTTGCTTACCCTGGGATTTTCCCAGGTGCTCTGTAGCCCAAACCTTGGAGGTGCCCCAGGTGGTTCCCAGGAACTGGGGACTCAAGTGAAAAGGTCTTTGTCCCCAGGCAAGAAAGTGAGTTAGCCTAGAGCCCAAGGCACAGGCAGTAGGTGTTGACCCGGGTAGCTCAGGCTCCAACCTCAAACTCTCAGACACCAGGCTCTCTGGAGGGTTCTATTGTAGCACCTGGGGTCTGCTCTGTGTCAATGACAGAGGGTCCAGGATAGGAGATGGGAGGATAACAGTGTTCTTCTGGGGAGAAGCTCTGTAGACTAGCTCATTCCAAAGTGGAAGTGAGGGCGCGGGGGGGGTGGCATGGCTTGATGGTAGATTGCTTGTCTAGCATGCGCCAGGCCTAGGTTCAAATTCCAGCACTGCAAAGGAGGGAGATGTGACCCACACAGAGCCACACTGCATGGGAAACACTAGAGCAGACTGAGTGTGGTTTCCAGCTCCTCAGTAAGGAATTGGGATCAGCCAATCCATTTAAAGCTGGGGCTACAGAAGATGAGCTAACATCCCAGGGCTAACACCAAGAGATGTGCCTGGGGGTTAGGGGCTGTTTTGGAGAGACAGGCCCATGCAGCTGCAGGAATCACGCATGCTCAAACTCCAAAGGCAGGCTCTGGCAGCCTGGGACAGGTGGAGACATATGCCCAGGCCTAAAGGCTTATAGGTCAGGTTACACCTTAAAGGTTCAGTTAAGACCTTAAATCCCTCCCCAAACTCTGGGGCTTAACGCTTGCCAGAACTTTCCAGCTAGGTATTGAAGCCTTCAGTTAGTCTGGTTGATTTCGCCTGACCATCCACACGTGGTACCAGCCTAAAATGCTGGGGTGAACTTCACCTTCCCTGGAGTTTTAGGAGAAAGATGGACAGGATTGGGATTGTCAACAGCGGGGAGAAATTAGCATTTCCTTTTGGTCACCCTCTCACCCAGGATGAGTGCTAAAAGGAGGTGGTCTAAACCCCCCACGGAGAGGAATCCGTTTCCACCAGGCAATTTGAGGACTGGGACCCAGGTGGACGGGAGGGAAACCCAGGATTAAGGGAAAGCCCACAGTAGCTACTTAAGAAGACAGGAGCCTGTGGGCCTGGCTATGTGCTGGGGATGGAGTCAGTTCTAGGGTTACCTGAGGACAGCATTCACTCCCCGACCTCACCAAAAGGAAAAGGATCCAACTTTCTGTAATGCGGAGGGTACAATGCACCCCCCTTCCCTAACTATGGTGGATAGCTGGCTCTTGGGGCGGGCTGGCATTCCCTAATGATTTACTATATATGAAATTAAACAGTGAGGGAGAGGGTGACATCTCAGAGGAAGCCAGGGGATCCAGGAGTACAGGGAGGTGTCCAGCAGGGAACCACTGGGGTACAGCACCCATGGGAGGACCACCAAGAGCCTGCATCTGCCAGCACCTTCATCCGGGGAATGTTAACATTTGGGGTGCTGCGTCCATTGTACAGATGAGAAGGCCTGCAGGTCAGTGAGGGAGAAGCCCCATTCTTCCCAGTTAGCCACCTCGGACCCAGATGGTAGCCCTGTGACCACATTTGATACTGCTTCATAGTCTACACCAGGCTTCTCCTCGACAACCTTCAGGTGAGGTTAGGAGAGGGACCCACACGGGGAGAGAGCCAAAACTTCCCCATAGTAACCCAATCCCGGTCAGAACCCTAGGGCTATCCCGTTCCCTAACTGCTTTGAACCCCATTTTTAGCAGCACTGTCTAACTTGGGGTTGTTGATGGTTCTGGGTCTTGAATGCAGTGTGAGCAAGCCTCATGCTCTGTAGAACCCAGGAAAAGTTTGACGTTTTCTCGGATAGACAGGAAAAAGGAGGCGCGATCCTGAGCAGGCAGGGCTTCCAGAGGACGCTGAAGTAACTGAGGGGTCAAGAGGTAACGCTGGGGGAGAGGAGGAGGAGGAGGAGGAGGAGGAGGAGGAGGAGGAGGAGGAGGAGGAGGAGGAGGAGGAGGAGGAGGAGGAGGAGGAGGAGGAGGAGGAGGAGGAGGAGGAGGAGGAGGAGGAGGGGGGGGGCCTCCACACCCACTCCACTTTAAGTAGTTGGGGGGTAATTTCGACTTTAGGCTGGGTCCATTTTCCTCTTGTTGACCATTTCGCCACCGGCATTTATTTCTTTTAATGATGATTTGTGGCTGGAACTTCCTCTACAAAGAAGAGAGCTTCATGATGGCTGCAGCTCAATGTATCGGAGTTAATTCCGGGAGGTGGTTCCCTGGGAGATGCCCGCGGTCACCAGGCAGAGCGATCAAAGTCAGTTCACCTTACTGGGGCCTTACTACTGCCCAATGCGGGTATGGACTCGGGCGGGCCTGATCCTCCCGCGCTTCAGATTGATACAGAAGCCACCAAAGCCACGGAGCCCACGCTTCCGCTCGTGTTCCCAGAGTCCCCGGCCCAGAAGTGGGTAGCTGGTCCTGGAGGGAGTTGGTGGGGGCACGAGGGACGCCTCCTGGGCTAGGTGGGGAGTAGATTCCTTACCATTGATCAAAACTGGAAGAGCCTAGAGAGGGCCTTCTCTTGGGCCTTAGGGAGGGGATGCGCTCCTGGTTCTGCGAAGCCCAAGTCTGGTTACGCACCAGAGCACGGGGGAGCACGGTGATGAGCCGATTGCAGGGAGAGCACACTAGCTCCGGCTACCCCGCCAGGAGCTGGGGGAAGGGAGTCTCGGGCTTTTAGATTTGAACCGGAGAGGCCGAACAGCCAGGCTGAGTTCCGGGACAGCCATTGGCTGCTGCTGCGGCGTGACTTAAGCGCGGAGGGGGACGGGAGGGAGGGCTGGGAGGAGCCAGGGAGGGGAGTGTCCCAGCGTCTAGCACTCTCCGAGCCCCGGCAGCCGGAGGAAACAAACGCCGCCGCTGCCATGGGTCGCCAGTCCTGCCGAGGCGCCGAGCACACAGAGGGAAGTGCACAGCCGTCCGAGGCCCGCGTCCGAGGAGCTGGGGACCGAGGTAGGCGATGGGCACCGGTCTGTGGCCCTGCAGCCGCGTGAGGCCTGGGTAGGCTCGAGATCCCTGGTCGCGTGGGAGAGGACAGAAAGACCCCGGGGATGGGGAAGACCAGGGAGCAGTTCACACACCCCTCCATCTGCACCCCAGCGGGGGTAAGGATGGCCGGGGCAAGGGGCGTCTGGGTGTCCGGGACCCAGAGCCACTCTCCGCGTCCCAGAAAATCGCGGTGTGCGGAGGAGGGGGTGACAACAGGGCTGAGCGTCGCCAGGACTCGCCAATCTGGCCACGGAAGCTGCTCCGGGTGGGGTGAGTGGGAAGGTTTTAAAGGTCCACCCCCTGGCGCAGGAATGGGGGTGTGTGTTGCCGTGGGCCGGGCGCACAGCACAATAATCGCGGTCACCCCGAGGGGGGCGTGTTCGCACAGAGTTCTCCCTGAATAACAGCCGAGTTCTTGTGTAGTGGCGGAGGGGTGTTCGCGCGCTCTCCCGCCTTGTGCACACACTGCAGTGGGCGCCACCCGGTATCGCCCGGCCCCGGGAGAAAGGAGGGCAGGAGCCGTCTGCAAGGCAACAGCCTAGCGAACGACTACTCCCCCCTCCTCCCGGCCCGCGCAGGCCCTTCCCTCCCCCGCCCCGCCCGCCCGCCTCCCTGGGAAGACTTGGAGGCCAAGGCCGCCGAGAGGCGCAGGCTCCTGGCGGCGGGGTGGGGCTGCCCGAACTGGCCGCCCCTTTTGCAGCCCGGGACGAAGCTTCACGCTGGGGCCCCGCGTGTGCGCCGGGTGCTCCCAGAGCCCCGCACTCGAGGCTTGTTCAGGGGCGGGTAAGTAGCGGTTGGTTGACGATTTAACCGTTCGCTCCGGACGTTGAAGCTGAGATCTTGGTCTCTGGCTCCTCCCCATCCCTGGAGCGCCCCCAGCCGGGGGGGGGGGGGGGGGACAGATCTGCCCTCCTGTGTCTGTGGTGTCGCCTGCAGGATCTGCCTCTGCCTGTTAGGGGTCCCCTGGCAGCTGTGGGTGAGTGTCCCACACTGGAGGGGCGGGTGGCGGTTGAGCTTCCTGGGGGAAGACCGTGGGACTTGCGTGAGTGTGTGCCTGGGGGGGGAGGGGCGCTCCCTCGCTCAGCTAACTCAAACCAGGTTCCTTGTGTTTGCCCAATGAAATACTGCGGCCTGGGCTTCGGAAGTTTTCTTTTTCTCCCAGGGAGAATGAAGAGGAAATACAATGCTTTCTCTTTTCTTCTTGGCTGGGGACTTCTCCCCGCCCCCTCCAACACTCTCGCCGCTTGCAATCTGAGCGGCTCCCACGTCCCTCTCTGGGCCCACAGCTCCCATTCTTTGCCCAGGTAGTTGAGCGGTGGAACCGGGAAAGTCCTTGTGGGCGTCTCTTTGAAGTCTGTCAACTCTCTGTCGGAGTGGATGGGACACTTCCATCCTTTTCCCCAGCAGCCATCTGGACCAGAGACCTGGGGAGCATAAACAATGAGAGGTCCCTGGCAGGGGGCCTCTGCCACGCAACTTCTTCGCCCTGTCTGGGTTTCCAGTAAGGCCTGCAGCAGCTCCTCCCGCCCCTCTCGGGGCCAGGCTGGAGGAGGGGGCCACCAGTGGGATGGAGTGGATTTTAAAAGAACAAAGGGCAGGGCCCACAGCAGGGGGAAACTAACTCTGTTACAGGTTTCTCCCAGGACTTGGGAAAGGGGGTGGGGGTGCTGGAACAGAGCCAGGCCTCTGGGCAGCCCCAGGACAGCTGGCAATAATGGGGCATCCACTAGAGTACTGGGAGTCGCCATCAGTGTTGGGTAGCTGGGGCCGTGCTGAGTGTGGGGGTGCCACGTGCTACCAGCTCTCATCAGCTGCCGGTGTGTGACTACTGATTAATGAGCTTTATCTCCTCGCAACTGGGACTTTGCCCCTCAGCTGTTTCCCGCCATGGGGAGCCTTGGGAGATAAGGAGGGGAGCTCCTCAGGGGTCCTGAGGACCTGCCTTTGGAGGACTTGAGGGAGCTGGTGAGCTAACGTGAGCCTACTCCCAAGCAGTGTTGACTTAGGGGGGGGTCTCAGCCCCTCTGGTAACTTCCCGGGAGTTCACAGGGTCTCTTGCTCGTTGAGGTACAGCACACCCATGCTCTGTGTGCTCAGTCCTCCCTTTGAGTATTTCTTGAGTTTTATGAGGTGTCTGTCTTTATTTAGCCTCCCTTCCCCCCCCCTTCAGTTTGTTGCTCACACGGACCCATACTTGTTTTAAGCCCTAAGTGTGTGTGTGCCCGACGGTCTCTGAAACTGACAGGCCAGGCTTCTGAGCCAGTCGGCAGTCACAAGCAGAGGGGGGCTTCTCTGGGAGGCAGTGGTCCTGGGGGGGTGGTCTGGTGTTGACCTGTAAGGGAATCCCAGACCCTCCCTCCAGAGCTTTTCCAGAAGGGTCCCCAGGTTGCCTGTGGTTCAGGACCCCCCCCCCCTTTCCCAATTCATTTCTGTGGCCAGGACAGGCTGTGCCCAGCCGTAGTAGGCGAGGTGTTTGATGTTGCTGTCCCCCTTCTCTTCCTTTCTCCCGGCTTCCCTTGAAGTTTGGAAGGAATTGGCAGAGGAGGGAGGTCTGCAGCCAGCATCCTGGATGCCATGGAGTAACAACTCCAGCTGTTCTGGTTAGGACATCCCACAGACAACACTTAGGCGCCTGCCCGGGTTGGGGGGAGGGAGGAGTTTGTCCCCAGTAAGAGCAGAGGAGTTGGGTTGATGCCAGCGATAAGGCTGGGGAGTGGAGAGGGTTGAGCAATCTCACCCTGAGAGTTGACTGTGGACCCCAGCTGTGCTTAGGTCTGTGACCTCAGGACTGGGGAGAAAGGACCAATTCCCAGGGCCAAGGGGACACTGCTGCTGACTCCAGCTAATATTTGTAAAGTTCCTGGGGAAGGCTCGGCCCAGGTCAGCCTTTGGGCAGGGCCTGGGACAGTCATTCAGGGAGGGACAGGAGAGTGGCTAAAAGTAGCTCTGCCTACTTGCCTGATAGAGAAAGTTCAACCATTAGCTTCCCACATTCCTACTCCTTATGAAGCCCAGCTTAAACTGGCCTCCTGGAGCCCCGGGCTTCCTTCCAGCCTTGGAACACTAGAGCCCTTCCCTACGCCCGGGCATCGCCAGCTTGCTGCTCCGGCTCAGTGCCAGGAGGACAGTGCTGGCAAACAGAGCCTCCTTCACCTGAGACCGGTGGCCTCTGCCCCACCTTCCCGAGCTGAGATAGGGTCTCCCTTTTCAGTAGAGATGAAAACAGTTTGGCGATGTCATGTGTGCAAGCCTAGTGTTCTCCTGCTGCTCTTAATTGTAGGGCCAGGGCAAGAGAGACCCTTGTGTGTCTGGTGCTCAGTCACCACCCTCTGCCTTGATTATTAAGGTGTCAGATGGTGCCAGCTGAAGCCACTGTAAGGATTCAGGCATTTTGCAGGTCTGCCCCTATCACCTGGCAGGATGCACTCAGGCAGTGCTCTGGTCAGCCCAGGGTTCCATGAGTACCAGTGTGCATGCAGGTGTAAAGGATCCTTTAAAAGTCAGACCCCTGCCTCTCTTTGGTCTTCTCTCTCTCTCTCTCTCTCTCTCTCTCTCTCTCTCTCTCTCTCTCTCTCTCTCTCTCTCTCTCCCCTCTCTCCTGCTTTTGGTTGGCCAAAGCTACTCCCCCTTTCCCTCCACCAATAAACTCCATGTGGGTGTGTTGAGTCTCATGTTTTGTTTCATTGGCGACAGCTGTATAAAAGGAGCAGCAGCCACCCCAGCTCTCTTTCATCTGTCTCTGTTTAGGGACCGAACTTAGTCTAGCGACCCCAGTTTTAGGTCTTCCTGGATGTGACAAGGAAGCCAGGTCTTATGTCCCAACTCCTCTCCATCCCCATCAATTCCTCTGTGCTCTGCAAGCACCCCACCAGACCCGTTCTGTTATAAACCGTTCCTTTCTTCAGGATGCTGCCCAGACGCTGAAGCATCAGAGAGGAGACCCTCTCTCTCTCTGCTCTCCTCCTGCTCTGTCTCGCTCTGTCTCTGGAGAGGAAGAGCTTGGAAGGAGCACAGAAGCCACTGGTACCCACATGGAGTCGGGAGAGCCTGGGAGGTTTAAAGGAGCGGGTGCTCTCTATGGGTGTGGTACGTCTTCCCCTTTGAAGTTCTGTGCATTCCAGTCTCGTCTCCTCCTCACCCTTATCCTAGGGGAAGAACGAGCAAGAGTGTTCACAATCCTTCTTGAACTGAAAGCAGAGGGAGTCAGGCACTCTCCATCCTGCATCATCAGAGGTCAAAGGTGAAGAAGCCCCAGGCAGGGCTGCCTCACGACCCTGCTATGGTTGGCAGTATGGGGTGAGGTTGGACTCTGTACCCTGGCTTAGGGGTCAGCGTCACGCGGCACCCCGGAGCCTGTTGGGTTAGGCTTGTGCAGGGATGCTCAGGGCTGACAGTAGATCCTGTTTGAACTCGTTATCCCAAGTGTCCCTGAGCGTGCTGGTACCCACACCTGTAGATGTGGGTAGCTGAGAGAGCACATCTCAGTGTCTGTCTTCATGTCATCTCTTACACAGTGTTGTGCTGAGTACTTCATGTGTTTAAGCTTGTTACATCTTTACCTTAATGTAGGTGGCTTTGAAAGCTATGGGGAAACTGAGGCACAGATAACAAGCTCAGTGTGGTGAGCCAGATTATGATGTCAGGAATGGAAGGTCAGCCATCCTGCTTGGGGGCTTGTGTTTCCACTCAGCGAGTACTGAGTACCACTTCTTAGGAGAAGCAGGGCTGAGCCAAGCCTGGGGGTGGATGGGGTTTCAGCTGCCGCCGAGACCTGAGCAGAAGCGAGAACTGAGCAGAAGCGTCCCCTCCCCCCCCCCCCCGCAACTTGTCCTGCATAGCTGCAGCTCACTCCCCGCCCGCCCGGATACCCTTTCCTCTTCCCTCGCTGGTGGTAGATTGTTGGGTGGCAGACTCCTGGAAGCCCACGTTTCCAGGAAGGGCGTGTAAACAAGTGAAGCTGCCGGATGTCCTTGGGTCACTGGTGTGCGTCTTCTTGGCTCCTTGGTCAGTTGTCGCTTCCGGTCTCTTCTAGGCTCTGGCCCCTCTGTCTCCCGTGTGGGCAGTTCATATTCCCAGGCCATGGGTGAGGGAAGCCTGTTCCCCTTTCACCAGCTTCCTTCCCCTGGTTCAAGGCCGAGGGCTCTGGAATGAGGATAGAGGTGGATATGGACAGGGACTGGGGTGATTCCCAGCTCACCTCGACTCCCGGAAGAATGCAACCCCCTGTGCCACCTCTGTTTCTCAGGATTAATCAACTTTCTCTGCAATAGTTAAAAAATGAGGTGCATTTGTAAAAGAATTACTAATTTTTATTTATGTGGATGAGAGTTAGCCTGCATGTATGAATATTCACGTGGGTGAATTGCCTGCAATGGGAGCCAGATCCCCTGGAGTTAGAGTTGTGCATTTCCATTTGTTTGCTAGGTCCCAAACTCTGGTCCTCTGCAAGAGCACCAAATTCTCTTAACTACTGAGCCATCTCTCTAGCTCCCGAGACACACACACACACACACACACACACACACACACACACACACACACACACACACACACGAGAATGAGTCAGGATTAGGAGATGACATGACACCCTTCTGTGGTCAGGGCTCTCTTTCCACCATGTGGGCTCTGCTCTGGCCATCAAGCTTGGTGACAAGTATCTTAACCGGTTTGAGCCATCTTGTTGGTCTTGGGGAGATTTTTAACCAGAAATTGGCCATGAAGCTTTGGGCTTCCTATGGGTGTTCATCACTTCTTCAAGACTCCCAACCATGATTATGAGCCCCTCATCACCTGCAGTGTGCTTTACATCAGAGTGGAAAACACCCAGTGTCCTCGCAGCTCTGTCCTTAGAAGCTGTGTGACTTGGGTGACTGGGCTCTCTGAGCCTCTGCTTTCCAATCTACAAGATGGAGGCTCTGGTGCTGAACCGTGTCGTATTTGGGATCTCAGACCTTAAGGACTAAAAACAATTTAATGAGAACACAGTGTCTAGGACCTGGAGGTCTACTCTACCTCATACTTCTGTGACCTGGAGCAGGGTCTGGCTGTTGGAGATGATGAAGGACCCCTCAGTCCACTGGAGAATGTGACAGTTAAAGGCAGTAACTGTAGGGCAGTGCTGTTAATAGGAACATGATGCTGGGAGCTGCCGGCGCTGAGTGGTAGGACATGTGTTCTGCAGGTGTGCAGCCCTGGCTTCTGAATGCCACTCCTACTTCCAGCAAAGGCCAGTCACACACAGAACTTTAACTTTCTGTGAACATTTGTTCTGCTTTAGTGTTTTCCGAGCCAGGGTTTCTCTGCAGCCCTGGCTGTCCTGGAGCTAGCTCTGTAGACCAGGCTGGCCTCAAAAACTCAGAGACCCACCTGCCTCTGCCTTCAAGTGCTGGGATTGAAGGTGTCTACCACCACTGCCCAGCTCATGTGTTTTTATTCTAACAGCCATATTTTAAAGGCTGTTTTTCCTTTTAAGGTAGATTTTTAAATTAACCCAACACGCCCAAAATACTGCCATTTCCATGTGTTTCTTGAAATTTTTCAGTGTGGGGTTGGGGAAATGGCTCAGCAGTGAGGAATGTTTGCTGCCTTTTCAGAGGATCTGTTTGATTGCTAGCAACCACACCGGGCAGCTTACAAATAACTAATTCTAACTCTAGGGGATCTAATTCCCTCTTCTGGCTTCTGTGGACACGCACGTGCACACAAACACAAATAACTGGACGTGGTGAGGCACACCTTTTATCGAGCTTGGGAGACAGAGGCCGGCTGATCTCTGTGAGTTCAAAGCCAGCCAGTTCTATGTAGTGTGTTCTAGGCCAGCCACAGCTACATAGTAAGGTCTCATCTCAAATAAATGCATAAATAAACTTACAGAAATTACCTGTGGTGCATTTTATGTTTGTGAAAATACAAAAGCTTCAACTGGGAGATGGTAGTATAAACCTTAATTCCAGTACTTGGGAGGCAGGGACAGGGGGATTTCTGTGAGTTCGAGGACAGCCAGGGCTATTACACAGGGAAATCGTCTTGGAAAAAGAAATAGAAAAGCTTCAAAATCTATCCTGTCTCTCACACTAACATAAAAGCACATTATAGTCTGGATGAGAAACTTTATAAATATTTCATCAGTGTTTGGATTTCATAAAATTTACAGTCACAGAGTCACTCATTCTCAGATTTTCCCATAAAGGAACCAAATATCTAATTTAAAATTAAAAATTAGACATTAAAAACTTTGTTTGCTGAGTCATACTAACCACAACTTAAGCACTTGGTCTCTGCTCCCCCCCCAATCCTGGCTGAGACGCCTGCTGTAGTGACCCTCTCCCTCCTGTGCAGTGATGACAGTTTTTCTCTCCCCTCCCCTCATGTCCTTTGAGGTCAACTCTTGTTTTGTGGCCCAAGCTGGCCTGGAATTTGGAATCCTCCTGCTCCGCCCTCGCAGAGCAGGGATGACTGGTGGACAATGCCTAACCCTTCCTTATTCTGAGATACAGTAGGTGGGAGAACAAATAGGTTAGAAAAGCCAAGATGGCTTTAGAGGGTACAGTGGGGCGAGGGTTCCTTCCTGCTGGATACTCAGAATCTGTTCTGCATGGTGAGGCTCCAGCCCTGCGTTAGAAACAAGCCGAAGGAGGAACAGAGAGGCTCTTGTGGAAGCCGGCCCACAAGTGCACAGGGTCGGAAGTCGTTCATATCTGATAAAGCCATATTCGGTTACTTTCTGCCCATATTTACAACAAAACTGGTTTTGTAAGAGTTTAGGAAAATGGCTGTTCTTTGTTGCTGCTATTTTTTCCTAGTTGTGTTATTTTACGTGTATTAATGTTTTGCTTACATAGTGTGTGTGCTTGGTCCGAGGTGGCCTGAAAGAGGGCATCGACCCCCTTGGAATGGGAGGTGCAGATGGCCGTGCACTGTCAGTGTGGGTGCTGGGAACTGAAACCAGGGTCTCTGGAAGGGCAGCCCGTGCTCTTAACCCCTGAGCCATCTCTCCAGCCCCTTTTCTGTGGTTTGTTGTTTTGTTTTTTCCAGACAAGGTTTCTCTGGCTGTCCTGGAACTTACTCTGTAGACCAGGTTGCCCTTGAATTCAGAGATCTGTCTGCCTCTGCCGTGAGTGCTGGGATTAAAGACAACCACCCAGCTTGTCTTGTTTTGTTTGTTTTTGAGATAGGGTCACACTTTTTAGTCCTGGCTGGCTTGAAACTCACCATGGAGACCAAGTTGTAACCACGTCACTAAGCTCTGCCACCACACCCAGATTTTTTTTTTATTTTAAAGAACAAACATAAACCAGATAGCATGAATATACCTGAGGCTAGCCTAGACTCAGTCTTCCTGCGTGACCCTCCCCAGTGCTGAGACAGCAGGCGTGAACCACCAGCCCTCCATAACTTAGTTGGTTCTGTTTGTTTTTACTGCTATTTTGTTATATTTTATATAATACTATTTATTGTGTCTCTCCCCCTCCAGCCCCCCCGTGTGTGTGTGTGTGTGTGTGTGTGTGTGTGTGTGTGTGTGTGTGTGTGTTAATGGGTTAAGCGGGGATCAAATGGAGGTGTGCATTTTACCACTTAGGTATACCCTAACTTAATGTGTCCTTGACTATGTTGCCTGGATTTACCTTGTATTTACAACATAAACGGTGCTATACTGCACTCGAGGTCCTCTGCCTCAGAATGCGGAGCTGGGATCACATACCTGTGGCACTAGGCCTGGCACTTGCCTGTTACTGACCTTTGTGTCCCCTGTCAGATAGAGGTCACAGACATCTGTACTGTTTCTTTGGAGGGTTTTGTTTTGTTTTCTGTGAGTAGTTTGCACTGCATTTGCCCATACTTTTAGCTTCCCCCCCCTCCCCCCCGGGGAGTGGGAGTCTTTGATTGGTGAGATGAAAGCCAGAAGATACGGAGCAGCTTGGACCACAGACAAATGAGGCACTTGGCACAACGTAAATCACCACAATATAAACAGGCATATGATCAGTTTGCCAAAATATTTGCAGAATAAGTCTTAAGATTTAAAGAACCAGGCAAGTCCATTGGAAAGCGAGAAGGCCCTCCTGCCAATAGCAGAATGGGCAAAAGCTTCAATGAACAGTTTCCAAGAAAGAAGGTACAGATGACAATATTACATTAAAACAACAACAACAAAAAAAATGCACTCATACTTAGTAACCAAAGATAGCAGACCTCAAGTTTGGAAGGTGAGGTTATATTTGTACTTGTACTTTAAAATTTCAGTTCAGTGAAAGCCTGGTGTGGTACATATTCGCCATTGCAGCTGTTGGGAGGCAGAGGCAGGAGAATAGCCGGCAGTCTGAGGCCAGCCTGTTTGTTCCAGGCCAATCAGGGCTACGTAGTAAGTAGTGAGACCCTATCTCAAAGAGGAAGCAGGAGCCAGGCATGGTCCGTGGTGCATACTTTAATCCCAGGGCCAGGGAGCCAGAGGGAGGCTGAACTCTGTGAGTTCAAGGCCACCCTGCTTTACAGAGTTCCAGAACAACCAGGGCTACACAGAGAAACCCTGTCTTATAAACATAAAAAACAGAAGCAAAGCTGGGTGGTGGTGGTGCACACCTTTAATCCCAGCATGGAAGGCACAGGTGCCTTTAGTACTGTCTGCCTGTGTTGCCGGGGCCATAACATGGCACAGAACCCTGAAAATAGAATGACAATAAGAGACAAGTGATTTTTCCCACCAGTCTAGCAGACATAATTAAAGGCTGGCATTTGGGGGGGGGGACTTTACTTAGGGAGACTGGCTGAACAGACACGTAGGGTGTTAGGACTGCATTGGAAGTGGCATGTAATCTAGCACGGGAGGAGCGAGCGCCTTCAATCCCAGAAGGAACAATGGCTGGCTTTCTTCCCTGTCTGCAGGGCAAGGTCCTGCCTGTGTGGCGAGGGGGAAATATCCAAATCTGCACTGCCCTGTACTAGTACGTGGGCTCTGAGGTCAAGGCTTCTTCAGACATGTAATGTATTTATTTTAATTGTATGTGTGTGAACATGAGCACATGGGGAGTGCAGGTGCCAACAGAGGCCAGCGACATCCAGTCCCGGGAGCTGGAATTGGTCAGCGCGGAACCACTGACGCAGACACTGCTCTCGGGAGCAATCACGTGCTCTTAACCCCTAGCTATCTGTCTGTCTATCTCCTCTTCTTCTTCTTTTTTTTTTTTTCCATTCAAGACAGGGTTTCTCTGTGTTCCAGCTCTGGCTGTCCTGGAACTCACTTAGTAGACCAGGCTGGCTTCAAACTCACAGAGATCCGCCAGCCTCTGCCTCCTGAGAACTAGTATCAAAGGCATGCAACCCCACCACCCACCCAATAAGTATAAAACCTTTTAAAAGTATATAACAACCCATAGAGAAGTGACAGAAAATGGGAATTGGGAAGACGTTCTGGAGTGGAGAATGCTGTTTTGCTTGCCTGATTGCCTCTGTGGTCCCTGTCCTGGCTGACTTTCTGCTGCCCATCTCCAGCATCCTGCTGCCCTGCCCCCGCAAGCAGGGATGGCTGGGCCACGTGCATCCCCGTGCAGCTGTGGAAAGCATGGAGTGATGCCTGGAGCCTCCATCACTTTCCCTTCCAGGAAGGAGCCTTCAAAGAAAGGATGTTTGTCTCTCGGAAGCAGGATGCATCCTGGCTAGGCTTGGGCAGTGCAGGCCTGGCTTGGCTGGCCTCTGGGGAAGGTGGAGTAAATGCTAGATCCTAGGGTTAGAGAGCAGGCTTGGGTCAGGGTTCTGGTCTTCCTCCTTGGAATCAGCATTGAGTCTGGGCTTCCTTGGGAAAATTTTGAAGCTAGACCTTGTGCTGACCCCATTTCTAAGTACCCAGGGGACCCCTGGCCTGGGCTTCTGATGGGTCCTTTCTGCTGTCTTCTCTGTAGGTGTTTGGGAGGCATGGGGCAAACCTCTGATCGGGGAGTTGGTAAGTGCATTATGACCCCCGCCACGCTCCTCAGCCCCTCCAAACGTGTGTGTGCCAATCCCATCGATTGCTTCAGAAGCTATGAGGAATGAGGACTTTCCCCTGCCTGAGCCTTCTGCACGGTTGCGTTGAGGTGCAGAAGTGTACAAGTCTGTTCTCCCTGCCCTGGTGCTAGACACATGGAAAGTACCCAGTAAAGGAATGGTTGACAGCTACAATTTTTCTGCACATGGTCAGTTGAGGGGAGCGCCCTTTAGTGACCCCTGGTCTCACAGTATTGCCTCACAGCATTGGGGTGGCCAGGCTGGGGCTATGGGACAGGCAAAAACTGGGCTTTCACCTGCTTGGAACGTCTCTTGACAGGATCCCACTGTCCTGTGGGTGGCTGGCCTCCTGTGATGCTGGCTGGAGGCCAGTGTCTATCGGGTGGGTGTGGTTGTTACCAGTCACCTGCTTGGCCAAGAAGAAGGCTTGGGCACCCGGAAGCAGCTGCTGGGGAGAGTTCTCTGCGGTGGAGGGAAGTGTGTGGGGGAAGAGGGGTAGTCTATTTAATCTGGCACAGAGCAGATGGGTCTATGAGTACATATTTATGTTTTATTTTCTGTGTGTGAGTGTTTTGCTTGTGTGCTTGTAAGTGCACTCTGTGACTATAGAGCCCGGAAGAGAGCATCAGATCCCCTGAGGCTGTAGTTACAGATGTGAACAGCCCTGTGGGTGCTGGGTATCGAACCAGGTCCTCCAGAAAAGTCAACAGTGCTCTTAACCTGCTGGGCCGTCTCCCAGACACTTAGCACAAAACATGAATCTTGGGGGTGACCTGGGGGAGGAGGGAGGAACAGATGTCAGCGGGAGAGAGAGAGACCTTGTTGATATCTTGTTCTTGCAGATGCTGAGCCTAACAATGGAGAGTTTTAAGCTGTTTTGAAATTAAAGCCTTTTCCTTAAGCCTTTGATGCTTTGGGATTTATTATTATTATTAAAAGCAGCTTCACCACATTAAAGGGAATTTTTGGGGAGGAGAAGCTAGGGAAATAGTTCAGTCGGAACAAATAGAACAAGGACTAAGATTGATCCCTGAGAGCCATGAGAGAGAGAGAGAGAGAGAGAGAGAGAGAGAGAGAGAGAGAGAGAGAGAGAGAGAGAAGAGTTCCCAGGGTAAGGGTGCCTGCTGGCCCCTATTGCATCCCTGTATCTATCATTCACGGTGAAAGAAGAGGACTGACCCCTGTAAATCTTCCTTTGCTAGTGTGCCGTAGAATAGATATGCCCATACACACATAAAATACACACAGACACATGCACACAATTGCACACGCCAGGAAACTTTTTTGATTCTTGTTTGTTTGTTTTTATTTTGTTTGTTTGCAGGATTTCTCTATGTAGCTTTGCAGCCTGTTCTGAACTCACTCTGTAGACCAGGCTGGCCTCAAACTCACAGAGCCACTTACCGGTGCCTCCCAGGGCTGGGATTAAAAGCATGAGCCACCATGCCTGGGCTTAGCCAGTTTTCCTCTGTGCCCAAGCTGTTACCTTGGTTTCCCTCTGTCCTTTCCAGTGAGTTCGTATGCGAGCAGGGTTGGATGGATGTGTTCCCCTTTCCTACTGTTTGAGGAACTATTCATGTGGCTGCATGGCCTCTGGACAAACACCCCAGCCTCACCCATCATGGTTTCCTGACAGTCCACGGGCCTAATGCTTCCTCATTTTCTCAGCCCACCCTTACTGCTCGAAGCTGTTTCTTCCCGGCTTATGATCTTGTGAATACGGCTTTGATGATGAATACCCATGCATCTGGGACTTTTTCCTCTTTTGACACACTTCCATGGGGTCTGTTTCCAGATGTGGAGGTGGCCGAATTACTCCCTCTCCCGGACTCAGGTCCTCCGCTCTCCCACCGTTGGGGGACCCCTCAGCCACCCTGTCCTGAGGTCATTAGGATGTGAGCAGTTCTTGGGATACAGTGCTGTGACTCTCCCTGCCTTGTAGAAATATGCACCCTCCCCCCATACATGTTTTTTGGGGTTTTTTGTTTGTTTGTTTGTTTTTTCTTTTCTGTTGGCAAGTTGATTGAAGACACAGGAAGGTCTGACCTCACTCTGGCCGTAATCCAGTTGTGGGTGTTACTTGAGGAAAACTTCCAGATTTTGTCAGAGATCTGAGCTCCAGGACCACCTGGGTCCCTGCACTCCATGACCTTTGGCAAGTCACCTGTCCTTATTCCCACCCAGGCCACTGGGTTGGATCACCTCCGTAACCCATGGAGCTGTATTTTAGCACCCACCCTACCCCTGGGCTACATGACAAAATCCAGTAGTGTGTGGGAAGGACATACCAGAACCATCACAGCTGTCCTTTGGTGTCTACAGGGGATTGATTCCAGGTCCCCTGGGATACCAAAATCCACAGATGCTCAGGTCCCTTACAAGAGACGGCCTAATATTCGTGCATATCCCATGGGGAACTTTAATCTCTAGATTTCCACAATACAAGTGTGATGTGGATGCTATGGAAATAGTTGTAGTACATTGTTTAGGGAATAACGATAGATGGGTTGAGTTGTACATGGTCAGTATTTGTGTGTGTAGTGGAAGGGGTGTGGTCACCTGGGCGGGCATGCAGTAGACATTGAGATGTCTTCCTTAATCGTTTCTCCGTCTTTTAAAAAAAACATTTTCACTTGTTGTTTGTGTAGTAGTCTGTACATGTCTCTGTATTTGATGGTTGCTTGGGTTGGGGAGGGGTTGGGTTGTCATAGTGAGTGTATCTGAGGTCACAAGACTACTACGTCATGGAGTTGATTCTCTCCTTCCTCGTTTCCATGGGTTATGGGGATTGGATTAAGATTGTCAGGCTTGTGCAGTGGGCGCTTTCCTGCTGAACCCTCTTTCCAGTTTTCCACATTACTTCTAAAATTTTTAGAATTGCTTGTTTTATATGTATGAGTGTTTGGTGTGCATGTATGAAAGGGTACCATATGCATGCCTGGTGCATGCACAGACAGTCGTGAGCTGCCATGTGGGTGCTGGGAATCAATCCCAGCCTCTGCTCTTGATCACTGAGCCATCGCTCCAGCCCCCACCTCGCTCTGACTGAACCTGGCTGACCAGGGAGCCCCCAGGATTTGCCCATCTCTGCCTCACATGTGTGTGCCAGGGATGGAACTCAGATCCTCTTGCACAGCAAGAGGAGAAAGTGCTTACTTCCTCCACTGACTCCTCTCCCTGGCCTGTTTCTGAGCACTTTTGTTTTGACTGGGAAATCCACAGATTTAGAAGGCTGGCCATCTAGTGATTTTATTTGCTTAAAGGACAAAAAAAAAAAAAAAAAAAAAAAAAAACTAAATGATTGGCAGTTTGCCCATGACCTGTGTGCAGAGCTCAACATGGTAGCACATGCCTTTCACCATAGCGCATGGGAGGCAGAGGCGGCAATCTCTGAGTTCCAGGGCAGCCAGGACTACATAGTGAGAGCCTGCCTTGAAAACGAAACAAGGGTTGTGTACACATAAGTTCACATAGAGGACTCTCCAGTCTGCTGTGTTTTAGATTGTACCGCCACACTTTTGCTATTGTGCCTCTGTTTTAGTAGGTGGATTCTGGAGAAGGAATTAAAACTTGGCTTCGACCTGTGGTCTGGGCTCAGACCCTTAATGTGGCATTCCCATCTCTAAAAGCTTGATTCCTTACCCCACCCAGGTATTTTAGAGATGTTTGTCGTGGCTGGGAAGTGGGAGCTATGATAGCATGATGGTAATTGGACCAGTCCCCAGCTCGTATTTCTCAGTCGAATCATGACTGTTTGTTCTTTACTGAAGTCAGGACATCCCAAGCTTCTTGTACAAACAGCAGACTTCCAGATACCAGATCTGCAGCCGCAATACCGCACAGACCCCTTAGAAGTCCTCCTCTTTAAGAATGTGTGGCAAAACCCCCACAGCTCTGCTGTTCCTCAGCTGTCCCCAGCTCTGGCCTCTCCCTATCTTTGCTTCCTAAAGGCTAGTGAGTGTTCCAGAGAATACCAGATCTCTCTCTGCTGACAAAAGCCAGAGCTGCTAGCCTCTCTGAGAGGTGTGGCCTGCGGCAGGCTGGTTTTCTTACCTTGAGAGATGTAAGGAAGCACCAGGCATGTGGACACTTCATCTTTGGACAGAGTTAAGTTCTGCCTAGGGGCAGGTACAGCATTGTCCCTGTGGGAAAAGGCATGACTCAGCTCTGGGAAAGGCTGCCTGGAGGCCTCTTAGAGGCTGCCCTTTGATCCACCATGGGACATCATCAACTCGTGTTGGCCACACTGGGAAACCCTCCCAGGATTTGTTCCTCTGTGTCCTCTGCAGCCACGCGTATGTCCTGCCTCCTCCTTGCCCTAGACTCCAGGAAAAGTATCTGGACTGCATTTGTTCCCCCTCCCCCATGACCTCCAGGTTCAATGCCACCAAGAACTTCCCAAGGTCCTTGGTTTATATTCAACACCAAGGACAAAACTCACGTGGCCTGTCCTCCGGCCACGTAGCTTTTCATTCTGTAGCTTTTCATTAAATACCATAGGTGTGTGCCACCTCAGGGCCTGCCCACATGCCGGATTCTGCTTCTGTGTGCCCAGCTGGCTGCCTCCTGGTTGCTCAGGTTCAGTTCACAGTGCCCCAAATTGCTCCCATCACCCTGTCCCCTCGTTGCACACACACCCCCTCCCCCTCTCCATCTTAGGAATGATAATGTACTGTTCTCGCTGCTAACAGCCATCCCTCAGTATGGGTGATTGGTTTGGGACCCCTTCAGATACCCAAATCCCAGATGTTTGCGTCCTTTATCTAAAATTGCGTGGTTTGCATATAACCTGTATCTCTGTCCTTCAAGTAGACTCTGGGTCCCTTGTACACACAGAACACGTGGGGATGTTTGATAGAGCTGTACTATCTAGTTTACAGTAATTGTAAGGGATATCTGTGCCTGTTTGGTGTAGCTGTAGATTTTTTTCCCTGCAAAAGGTTTTCAAACGGTGGTTGGCTCAGTCTTTGGGTGCAGAAGGAACGCTTGTGAGTACAGAGGGATGGCTGAGTGTGAGTGTTGTGGTAGGGGTCTGCAGTAACCCGAGCGAGCAAGCGAGTGAGTGAGTGAGTGAGTGAGCGAGTGAGTGAGTGAGTGAGTGAGCGAATGAATGAGCGAAACCTCCTAGAGCCAATCCGTCCAAGCTAGGGCTCCTCTGTCTGGCCACATTGCCTGGAGCTGGCCTGAGATGGAAAACCGGGAAGTGACTGACAGAGGGTGTGGCTGCCCTCTGCGGTGGTGGTGGGCGTTGATGCGTGGTAACTCCGTGTACTGACGGGTGAGCCTCCCGTCAGCTGCAGAGGGAAAGGCCTTCCTGCCTGGCGGTCTCGGTACCATAACTCTGGCTCTTGTCTAGTGCTGAGATGCCAAGGGAAGGCAGGCCACTGCCCAGACCTTTAGAGTGGGTTACATTGGCACTGCCAGACCTGTTTGTCAATCTGCTGACCAGTCTGGGAGGGTACTTTTCACCGTTCATCCTGCCCGAGAGGGTGGTGACAGTCCAGACAAGGCTGTGTCCCCACATCCTTGCTGTGTGTGGGGTTGGTAGATGAGCTTGCTTCTTGATGGCGTCTTAGGGGAAAGTGCTGGTTGCACAAGCCCTTGCCCTTTAAGGCTCAAGAGGACTGGGGAGCATTGCAAACTGCTGGCCAGTTTCCCTTGTGTCTACCCAGGAAAGTGGGATGTGGCCTCGGGTGGGGTGGGTGTCCACCTGGTCTCATGGGACAGCCAGTTTTAGGCACTTCCCAGAGCTGAGTCACGGTGTTTAGCAACAGTCCTCCCAAAGCCACAGGCCCCGTGGTCCAACCCCTTTCAGAAGTGAGATGGAGGCCGATAGAGCCTTCAGGGCCAGCCCCAGGCAGGCTTTGTGCCTCTACCTGTCATCCCTGACTGCCTCCTCAGTCCCAAACCCTGTCTGTCAGGAACTTGGGTGACTTCAGCTTATTGACTGAATCGTCATTGACCCCAACTAAAGCCTGCTGTGTGCTCTGTGTCATATATGCTCAAACTCTGAAGCCCCACAGGACAAGGCCTCAGCTCACCCAGACTATTGGGGTGGTGGGAGAATCGGGGACTCTAAGGACTCTAAGGCTTGGCATAAACTGGAAATAGTTTATGCCAAGCCACACAGCCTGTACCCATCTCCGGAGCAAGATCACAGGAAGTAGATGGCATTGTGTAGAACTGTCATTGTTTTTCAGGAGGCAGAAGAGGCACTCGCTTTGGCCTAAGATGGTGGGGTGTCACACTGATTTTTTTCACGAAGTGTCCCTTTTCTATAGCTCTCCCAGCAAAGTAGTAGTTGAGGAAGGGGACAGCCTCTGGTATGGTCTGGATCCTTGGTCCCTCTGGGTGGCTGTGGGGCATCTCTGGAGAACCCTGGGCTGCCTAGCCTGCCGTTTACCCACCTTTTCTTTCTAATAAGCTCTTCCAATGGGAAAACATGATATGGCTAAGCTTGAGGAGGATTCCTAGACTTACAGTGAAGCCTTTTCACAAATTGATGTGGTCTTGGGTGCTCCTCCTGCCCCTGCCTCTACCTCGCTCTCGTGTTCCTGTTACCTGTTTTCATTTTTGCCTCCCAGGGAATTAGGGGAGTGGGCGTCGTAGCCATTTTAGATGCCATGACTGGAGGTTGGGGTGGTGGTAGATGCTGCTGGTAGATCCTGCAGAGACCAGGGGTACTGTGCATAACTTACCACCCAGCCATCAGGACTCCCAGCTTAAAAACAAACAAACAAACAAAGACTGTCTCCAAACATCCCCAGGCTACCCTATAACAGTGCAACCAGTTTTAGATGGCAGAAGTCGCCCTCCTGTGGAGCTCCTGGGCAAGTGGTAGGGAAGGCACGCCATTGGTGGTGGGCAGTGAGCAGAGCTCTGGTTTGGGACCAAGAATCAGGAGAGAGGCTCAGCAGGTGCCTGTCCTTGGCTGGCACTGATGCCTGGGGTGTGAACCTGGCTGAGACTGAGTCATCTCGTGACCCTGCTTTCTCATCCGAAAGATGGAAGAGCCCGGGGGTTCCTCCCAGCAGTGTGGGTGTCTAGCGCGCTGTATGAGGAGCCTTCTGTTCGACTAGCAGCAGAGAAACCAGGGGGGTCACTAGGACCACATCATAATGACAGAGACCGTGCCCCCTTTTCCTTTTCTGATTGGGGTGTGGGGAGCTGGAGATGGCTCAGTGGTTAAGAGCACGGGCCACTGGCTGCTCTTCTAGAGGACCCAGGTGTGATTTTCGGTACCCACATAGTGGCTCGCAGCTGCAGGGGTTACAGTGCCCTCTTCTGGCCCCCATGGGCACTGCATGCACATAGTACACATACACAGCATATACATACACCCCACACGCTACAGAAATAAAAGTGTGTGTAACCCACACATCACACCACAGCCCACGTGTGAAGGTTAAAGGGACCCCACCTTGTTTGAGACAGGCTCTTTTGGTACCTACTGTGTACCAGGCTAGCAAGCCTCTGGGCATCTGTAGATTCTCTTAACTCCTGTTTCTCTGTGGTGGAAGGATGTAAATAAATTTAGCTTTACATAGGTTCTAAGGATCCAGACTCTCACACTCAAGTGGCAAGCATTTTACCCACTGAGCATTTTACCCATTTTCCCCAGCCCTTTTTTGTTAAGCTAAAGAGAGTTTCCCTCAGAATTTAGCTCAGGGTTCTCCCTGACTGCGCACTAGCCCAGCCCAGGTCTCTGTACAGGGGATCTATCTGCCCTTGGCTCCCCTTGGTATTTGCTATGGGACCAGCAGTATGATTGCTTGGGAGCTGCTCTCAATGGTGGGGGGTGGCCATCAGACTGGCTGTTTGACATGAAATAATAGGATGTAGGGGAAGATGCCGAGGACATAAGGAGGTCAAGCTAGGAGCCCAGGGACTGACATGAAGGCCAAAGGGGGGAGGGATACTGGGGACTGCATGAGGTTGGGGTGGTGGCGGCCACACTTTAAATGTTTGAAGTCCAGCTGTGTGACACAATGGTGCTGGACAGGATTTAGAACCAAGACCTGTTAGAACACTCTAGAAGCATGTAGTTTGGCAAGAAGGTTAGAGTCCGGCTGGCAGGGGCAGAATGATGTAACAGGTGCCTGGCAGGAGAGAGGCAGGTGGCCTGGAGGGACTAGCTCTGGCTGTGGGTGCTTTCCTGGGGCAGCATTGCCCCCCCCCAGGTTGTTGAGGGCATGGATGGTGGGCGTTGGAAGAGGACACTTTGTATCAAATGCAGGAGTGGCGAGAGACAGCAAGAAGAGGGTGGTAGGTGGCTGGCAGTGACATGGAGGGGGGCAGCAGGGAAGTGTTACTGCGGTCCGGTTTTGGGTGGTTTTTTGTTTGTTTGTTTTGTTTGTTTGTTTAACTAAGAGAGCAAGAAGGAGAGTGAGAAGAATGGGATGGGGCAGGCAGGAAGGAAGGCCAGTAAAGCCACAGTCAGGGCAGGTGGTCTGGGTGGCCAAGCATGTAGCAACGGAAGCAGCTGAAGCCTGCCAGGCCTCACTGAGCCCTGCAGTGGGACAGGTGGGCAGGATGGACCCAGCTCCATCTCTCCATCCTACAGCTCTGCTGGGCAGAAAGGGCCTGGCCTGGGGCCTTGACACTGCACTCTCCTTGCCAGGGGCTGTGCCCTGAGATCTCCCTGTGTTGGCCTCTGGGTTTCAGTTAGTCACCCAGCGTCGTGCGTGTGGAGGCCCATCTCTCTCTGGCCCCAGTGATAGAGAACCCAGGAGGGAGTTTTCCCCAACTTCAGCCCAGGGGATGGGGGATGTCTCTGGCAGAGCTTGGGGTCTCACAGTGATGTTGCAGGCAGGAATCGTTATGTATGTGACCCCCAACGGGAGCTGGAAGGCCAGGAGCTGGTTCTGTGGGTTCCTGCATCCCCACCCCAACCCCAGTGCTGATTCAGAAAGAGAGCCAGGCTGGCCGGCCGCCCGTGTATGGTAGTGACAGGCAGGCAAGCCTCTGGGCCTGGCTGACTGTTCGTTCTCTCTGACACAGGCTGAGGTGTCCACCAACTCCACAGGGATCCAGGGTAGACAGCAGGAAGTCCTTGCCTGCAGACCAGCTGTCTGGAACCTATTGCCGTTTAAGGTGGTCCTGTTCAAACAGTCTTCCAGACTAGGCAGGGATGGGTGTGTGTGTGTGTGTGTGTGTGTGTGTGTGTGTGTGTGTGTGTGTGTGTGTGTGTTACTTGGGGTGATTATTTTCCTCTCAGGTGTCAGAGAAAATATCTCTGGTACCAAACTCTAGCCCAATTTATAAATATTCTTCCACATTAGGAGGTGTGGGAGAAGAAATGGCCGAGTTAGGTTCACTGCTGGGAGTTTCCAGGAGTTTTGATGGGAATCGGGGTTAAATGATGGTCTTTGGTGGGTGGACATTGTGAGCCCAGTCTGTATTAACCCTTTGCCTCCTACTCTTTGCTTGCAGCCCTCTGATTGCTGTCTATCCTTTACGCTTGCTGGACTTGAGATCTGGCCCCACCCCTGCCTGCCGCCTTGTGAGTGAGTGCCTGCCCATTCACAGCCGGCACCATGCCTATCCTCAAGCAGCTGGTGTCCAGCTCTGTGCACTCCAAGCGCCGCTCTCGAGTGGACCTCACAGCCGAGATGATCAGTGCCCCTCTGGGTGACTTCCGCCACACCATGCACGTGGGCCGGGCTGGAGATGCCTTTGGGGATACCTCCTTCCTCACCAGCAAGGCAGGTGAGGCTGACGGTGAGTCCCTGGATGAGCAGGCCTCAACGTCGTCGTCGTCTTCCAAACGGAGCCTCCTATCCCGAAAGTTCCGGGGCAGTAAACGGTCACAGTCCGTGACCCGAGGGGACCGGGAGCAGAAAGATGTGCTGGGCTCCCTGCGAGACTCAGCACTGTTTGTCAAGAATGCCATGTCCCTGCCTCAGCTCAATGAGAAGGAAGCCACTGAGAAGAGCGGCAAGCTACCCAAGAGCCTGTCATCCAGCCCCGTGAAGAAGGTAGATGCTGGAGACGGTGGCCAGGAGACAGGCTCAGGGGAGCTGGGCCCTCACCGGAATGGGGCCACAGGCCCCCATACTCCTGACCCAGTTCTTGATGAGCAGGCCTTTGGGGACCTGACAGATCTACCCATTGTGCCCAAGGCCAGCTATGGGCTGAAACATGCTGAGTCTATTATGTCCTTCCACATTGACCTGGGGCCCTCCATGCTGGGCGACGTCCTCAGCATCATGGACAAGGACGAGTGGGACCCAGAGGAGGAAGAGGGTGGCAGTTACCGTGACAAAGAAGGCTCCAGCAGCATGGTCCAGGCTCCCCCTTTGCTGAAGGTAGCTCCTCCAATAGGAAGACAGGAAAGCAAGGCAAGCTCGGACCAGGCCTCCATGCTGCCCCCACATGCTCTGGAAGATGACGGGTGGGCAGCAGCAGCCCCCAGCCCCAGCTCAGCACGCAGCGTGGGCAGCCACACCACACGGGACAGTAGTTCCCTGTCCAGCTGCACCTCGGGCGTCCTGGAGGAACGCAGCCCAGCTTTCCGAGGCCCAGACAGGGCCCGGGCTGCTGCCCCAAGGCAACCGGACAAGGAATTCTCCTTCATGGATGAGGAGGAAGACGAAGATGAGATCCGAGTTTGAGGCTGGACAGAAAGTTGACAGAAGTTTCCACAACTCTGGGCTGCATCTTTTCCCTGCTGCTGCCTTCACTATGACCTTTGACCTTCCTGTGTCGGTGCAGCTAAGAACCTCATTGGAGTAGACCCTGGACCTCGCGGATCGGGGCGCCAGGGAGGTAGCATGGGTACTGATGCATGACTCTGACCTGTTCTTCCTCTACTGCAGCAGCCTGGGACAGCCGTGTCCCAGCAGGAATCTCCTCTCTCTGGGCCCCTGGCTTCCAGTCTGGCCTCAGCTGGATGCCAGTTGTTAGTTGGTTTACCTGCAGCAATGTCAGGGCAGCCAGGTGTGGCCTTCTTTTGAAGGTCATGGACTCTGGGTTTCCTTTTATCGTCACCTGGTGTCTAGTGCCTACCCGGGAGGTACACGCAGCAAGAGGCAGGTGTGGCCACGCGTCCCGGCTCTTCACCCCTGGCTCCTTGCTGGAAGCCTGGTGCTCTTTGGTTCCGTTGGAACCAGGGCCGGCCTCAACCAATACACTAAATGCAGTCCTTCCCAAGGGCCAGGATGCTGGGGGACAGAAGGAACTCCCCTGGCCCCCAGCTTCTTGGGTTTTCAAGAAGGGGCCCTTCCTCGGTGACACTAGGAACAGGAAGGGCTGTCTCTGCCCTACAGGTGCATTTGTTTGTCTGTTTGTTATATGTTTAAACCCGAATAGAGCTACCAGGAGAATATAGTCCTGTTAGCGAGATTGTCTTGGTGGCACAGTGACTGTTAGTTTGCTTAAACCTGGCTGTACAGACCCTGTCCAGGTTGAACTTGGGGGGGGGGCAGCCATCACCAGTGTCTGTTCATGAACCCCACCTCTATAGCTGTTAACAGCTGAATGAAGACTATGTAGGAAAGTTCTGGAAAATGATGGTTAAATAATGCATTGTTCCCCAGAGTGTGAGCTGTGTTTTTGACTGGGTGTTTCCCTCCCTGCTGCCCTACTCTGTGAGGGACAGGGTCTCCTTCTATTCTCCCAACTGCCCAGGCCAGGACGCGGGTCGGCCAAGGGCCAGACTGAGCAAGACCATATTCAATTTGAACTCCACGTTAACAAAAGTGGGGTTTTTTTTTTGTTTGTTTGTTTGCTTTTTGAGACACGGTCCCCCCCTGTAGCCCAAGCTGGCCTCAGATTTGCAGCAAAGCCTCTCTTTCCCTGGGAGCTGAGGTTACAGGCATGCACCAGCAGCCCTGACTGTTTGTCTGAAATCTGTTTTGCTCAGCTCCTGTAACTCTACCCAGGACATGAGTAGAAGCAGGGACCAGAGCCCAGGGGTGGTGGTTCATTCCTTTGCTGCTCTGGGAACAGGCTGGCCCACCTCCTGCTCTAGCATAGCCAATGGGAATCAAGAGAGAGCAAGCTAAATGATAATAGGATTCTGGCCAGATCCTGACCCGGAAACACTCACTGGGCTCCTGACTTGTGCTCCACGGAACTGTGCCTCTGGCCAGCAGCACATGCACCCCCCCCCACCCCCATCTACCCGGTCAGTTCTAGAACTCTAAACTTTGTATTTTTTCCATGACATTGATAACACAGTAAGAAAACATTAAAATTTCCTCCTAGCAGCCTGGTGTCTTTCTTGTCTCCTTCCTGGGGTCTTTTTTCAGGATGTGGAGAAGCAGCTGGACACACCCAATCCACACAAGGACAGTGCATGCCAGTGCTCGGCCCACTTTCCTTTATACAGCCTTGGAGCCAGCCCAGGGGGAATGGTGTCACCTATAGTGGGTGGGTCTCCTGCTCAGGTAACCCAGCCCCCCCCCTCCCTCTCTCTCTCTCTCTCTCTCTCTCTCTCTCTCTCTCTCTCTCTCTCTCTCTCTCTCTCTCTCTCTCTCTCCGTGCGCTGCGCGCGCACGCACACACACACACACACACACACACGTACACACACACACACACACACACACGTACACACACACACACACACACACACACACACACACACACACACACACACGTACACACACACACACACACACACACACACACGTACACCCAGAGTCCCCTCTCCCAGGCGATTCTTGATCTCAAGTTGACCATTGAGATGAATGAACCATTACAGTCAACCAGGGGCTCCTGACCTCATGAGTCTCAGTGGAGCTTCTCGTTTCCTGCTTGGGGCCGTCCCACCTCAGGCCTTTTGGAGGGACAAAGCCCCACGGCTCAGCTTGAGCAGGCCCTGCAGGCTCTGGGATTCTGTTGGGGGCCCCCTGGTCACTGAGCTTCTCTGTTCCGTGGCCCTTTCTGTAAACTGGAAGGCCTGCTGCTCTTTGGGGTGGGGTGGACCCCGTGGCACGATGTCTATTCCTGCCTTCCTGGGAAAGGGCTGCCCTGTCCCAAGGCCCAGGGAATTGTTCAGGGTACTGCCACCCCCAGGACTGCAGAGAGCACAGATAAGCTCCCCTTTCTACCATTTGTCTTGGAGAATGAACTTCCAGATGGTATGCTTTGGGCTCAACCTCGGTGCTCAGTCAGGATCTCCATATTCCGGTGGTGCTGGATAGAGCCACTCAGGCCACCGGAGCCGCGCCAAAGCTGCAGGATGACGTGGAGATGATCATGAATTGACAACCTCTGCCCCTTTCACAATCTCCCCCGGGTGCATCTCTGGAAACGAGGTCAGGGTGCGACTGCCCTGAGTGTGGGAACCAGGTGACCCCTCCACCCACAGTCCTGGCTCCTATCGCAGACCCCGCCTCTCACACTCACTCACAGCCTGGGGTGGCTCTAAGAAGAGGGAGCATGGCCTGGATAGGGCCCCTGCCTGCTCTTTGGAAATGTAAGGAATCCTTCAGCTGAGTTCTGGCCGAACCCTGGGAGGTTCTACTGAGAAATGTGGCTTCCTATTCATTCTTTCCCTGGGAAGTAATTAAGGCATAATTAGAGTGTCACCCATGTCTCTTCTGTCCCCAGACAGGCTCATTAAGGCTACTGAGAGACAAGTTTTAATGAGGAGTTAAGAGCAGGGTGGGGCACACAGGAGCCCTCTGAGAATATCTGGACCACTCTGGCCTGAAGCCTGTCTTCAGTGGTTTGGGTAAGAAGGAACTATTGGGGTAATGAAGCAAAAGATGTTCTTCCTTCCCGGGCCCTCTGTCCACCCTGGATCAACCTAGGGCTCTTAGGAATCCAGAGGCCAGCAGGTCTGGCAGCAGCTGTTTTGGGTACGGTAGGCGCCTTCACACGTAGGAGAGCCTCTCTGCGTACTCTCTGCCTTCCAACCCACATGGCTGGTTGTTTTTGCCAATGCATTGGTCCGGTACGTTCGCTGAGCCGCAACGCCCCCAGCGTGTGGATTATGTTACGGTTGGTAGAAGGCCCTTCTTTTACCACCCGACCTTGGTCTCTTGAGAACCCCAGGGGTTCACACAGCAAGCCACACCCCGCCCCCTTCTCAAGTAGTCCTTGTATTCTGACGACGGGTGTGAACCACTGGGCCTTTGGGCCTCGGATACTCCATGGATCCCTTCTACCTCAGAAGACTTGAAACTGTCATTCTAATTCAGCTCCCAGTTAAGATTTCCCATAACCTGGGGGGACCCCAAGGCTTCTGGCCCAATAACAAGCCGCCATGGGGTCTACTGCCTGCCCTGCCCAGACCCAGCATCCTCCCGGTGGGCCCCTTCCCTGCCGCCCCAGGGTGCTCTGTTTTTATGTCTTGGACCCGTACTATCCTGTCCTGTCCTTCTAATGTGATAAGGGGTGTGTGTGTGTGTGACTGCCACACATCAGGACCAGTCTCTCTCAAGTGTCATGCAGCCTTTATGGAGTTGAGTTGTTTAGAATTGCGTTTATTATTTGGGCTGAAGGGAGGAGTGTGCCACAGTGTGCCCGTAGAGGTCTGGTGACAACATGCAGGGGTTGACATGACACATGACAACAACCATGTGTGTTGCAGGGATTGAACTTAGAAGCAAACACCCTTGCCCACTGAGCCATCTAGTTGGCCAGAGCACACGTGATGAGGCAGCTTAAGGTGGAGGAACTAACGAACCCCATGCAACTGGAGAACGAACTGAGGAGCCGAGGAGCGAGACACACCGGGAATGGCGCCGCAGTCATTGTTGCAACCGCTAGGCCCTTTAGCAAACCAGTGTACACACCGGGGCCCAGAGTGACCGTCCAGGTAAGTACACTGTCCAGGGTGCCGGGCTGGCAGCCCCACTGGGGTTTAAAGTCAGTCTAAGGAAACCCAGCAACTCCTATCCACTCACGGAATGGCGGCTGGCTCTGGCCACCAGGCAGTGCTAAGTCCCTTCGCTTCCTTCCCAGGTTCACCTCGTCTGTCCCACCTGAGCCAGGCTGGACCAGGGCAATCAGTCATCAAGCCCTTCTTAGGCCCTGGAGCCCACGGCATCAGACCGGAGTCTAAGCTGGTCCCATGTGTTCGTCTTTGGTCCCATCATCCCGCATACCCAATCACCACCTCTCCTCTCCACCAAGGCTCACCACGCCCTTGGGAGGAAGCCGACGGAAGGAGTGAAATGTCAGGGTCTTTTCATCCCGGGGACTCCCGGCGTCCTCTAAGCCTCAACCTGGTTTCCCAGCTGCCCCCATGTTGGAAGGCAGAGGCTGGAGGAAGGGACTAAGGAGAAACAGAGCAGAGATAGAGAAACTTGCCAGGCGTGCTCTGGTTCATCGAGCTTGGGGTGAGAGGGAACACGTGGAGGGTTGGGCCCTGAGCATCGGAACCCGGAGGACTTCAGGAACTCAGAGATGGAGAGGGACGGCCTTCACAGGTGCGCATGCACCACTGTCCTCCCAGCCCCGGGAACGTCCTGGAACAGCTCTTCAGAGACCTCACTGTCCTAGCCATACCAGAGCAGGTAGTCCTACAGCCCTAACCTGTGCACACCCATCCCCGCCCAAGGCCCTGATGTAGGAGACAGGAAAAAGTTGGGAATAAACAGAGCATAATCTGCTCACCCATCCTTCTCCCTTCACAAGCTCAGATAGGCCCTGAGGCTGCCTGCCATCAGCAGATGGGGAACTATGAAGATTGGTCTGGGGGAGGAAGTCAAGCGTGCCGGCAGATGGATGTTGGTGGTTTGGCCTCTGCAACCTGTTGCCCAGTCCCACTCAGCTGCTGTTCCTTGCTCTGGAGAGAGGCTCTTGGGAGGAGAGAGAAGGAGTCAAGAGTAGCTATGCCCCCGCCCCTTTCCAGGAGTCCAGTCCTAACGTTACACTAGGTAATAAACAAAGAATCTGCCAGGACCACAGGGCTCTACTGCACCCACTCTGCTCCAGCAAGGTCTGGAGGCAGCTTATGAAGTTACACAAATTACAATCGGATAAAAATAGAACAGAGAGAAAACAATGCTGGAACAAATAGTTCCATAAACCAAGTACCCAGTGGGCCTGCACTGGGCCCTGAGCTTTCTGTCAAGAGCGGAAACGCCCTGCTCCCATTTGTTGATTGACAGGGTTAAGATGAACGGATGCAGATCAGTTTAGTGGTTTTCTGTTTGTTTCTTGACACTAAAGTCTAAAAGGAGGTTTTGGTTTGGTTTGCTTTCGTGTTTTAAGAGTACTTGTTCTTACAGAGGACTTGAATTTAATTCCCAGCACCCACATGGTAGCTTACAACCATCTGATCCCAGGGAGGCAATGCCCTGTTCTGACATCTGTGGCACAAGGTACACACACACACACACACACATACACACACACACACACTCACACACACACACACACACGTAAAATAAATCTAAAAATTAAAAAAAAAAAAAAAAAAAAAAGGCTGGGTATGGTGGCCCACAGCTTTAATCCCAGCACTTGGGAGGCAGAGGCAGGCAGATCTCAATGAGTTTGAGGTCAGCCTGGTCTACAAGGTGAGTACCAGCTCAGCCTGGTCTATATAGTGAGACCCTGTCTCAAAAATAAAATGATAGACATAAACCGATAGGTATCCTTGCCCCTTAGGAAGAGCCATTTAGCTGAGCCCCTTTCTGGATTAAATCCTTAGCCATGCCCCTCATGAAGGAAATGTGAACAGCAGAGGAGGTGACTTCCTCAGTCACCATTCATTCATTCATTCATTCATTCATTCATTCATTCATTGTGTATGCATGTAATACGTGCATATGGCACTTATGACCTGACATGTGTGGAAGCCAGGACAGCCTCTCTCCTTCCACCTTTATATGGTGTATAACACGTTGGATAGAAGACCCAGAGACAGAGATCGGAGTTCAAGCTTCAAGTTGAAGATCAGAGAAGCAAAGCCGCCAAGCCAGCAGACCTGCCCACCCGGCTGAAATGGCAGTCCTGTCTCCACAAATCCTCAGAGGCAAAAGGCTCTCAGATCCCGTCTCTTCCGGCCTTTTATTCCTTTCTCTGCCCACCTGTATCCTCCTGTCTCCACCTCCCTAGTGCTGGGATTAGAAGCTTGTGATCCCAGGTGCTGAGGTCACCTTTGTGTGAGCTGTCTTTTTAGGATCAGTCCCTAGTAGTCAGTGTGGCCTTGAACTAACAGAGACCTGTCTACCTCTTAATCCCGAGTCCTGGGATTAAAGGTGTGTGCCTCCACCTCCTAGCTCTATAGCTCACTGTTATGGCTGCTTTGCTATTTTGATCTCCAGTGGCTTTAATAAACCATAAACAATGTATCACTACAATGTGGGTTCCAGGGATTGAACTCAGGTCACCAGGCTTGTAGAGCCATCGTCTTGGCCCCACCTTATCTATCTATCTAACTATCTATCTATCTATCTATCTATCTATCTATCTATCTATCTATCTATTTCCGAGTGCTCGGCCAACAGCTTGGGCTTATTACTAACCAGATCTTAGATTTTAAGCTGCCCCACATTTCTTATTTATGCTCTGCCATGTGGCGGTGCCTTTATTAACACGGCGCGTTCATCTCCTGCTCCCTCTGTGTCTGGCTGGCAACTCCTCCAGACTCCGCCCTCCTTCCTGCATTCTCCTCGTCTAACTCCTACCTAACTTTATTCTGTTCAACTACTGGCCAGTCAGCTTCTTTATTAAACCAATCACAGCAGCATATATTCACAGTGTAAAGGAATATTCCACACCACCCGTGCATCTTTGCAACATCATATGCTTAATGCAAAATGTGCAATAAGCCATCATACTACATTGATTTCTTTTTTACTCCTTTTAAATCACACACTATTCTCATATATCTGCTCCCTTAACCCACCTTATTTTTTTAAGATATATTTTGAGTGTATAGATGTTCTGCCTCCATGTATGTATATCTGTGCACCATGTGTATACGGTGCCCACAGAGGGCAAAAGAGGATGTCAGATCCTCAGGAACTGGAGTCGTAGACAGGGGTGTAGCTGCTATATGGATGCTGGGAACCAAATCTGGGCCCTCCGCAAGGCCAACGAATGTTCCTAACTACTGAGCCATTTCCAGCGCCCCTCCCCCTATTTCCTAACTACTGAGCCATTTCCAGCGTCCCTCCCCCTATTTTTTGACAGACTCCCCCACTGAGTCTGGCACTCTGATTCAGCCAGCCAGGGGCCTGCTTGTCTCCACCTCCCCAGTGGGTTTTACATAGGTTCCGGGGTTCCAAACTCCGGTTCTCAAGCTCACATGACAAGCACTTCACGCATGGAGCCAGCCCTGACCCTTCACCTTTGGGGACAGGGTCTTATTGCTATGCAGTCTTCTGCTCCCTCTACCTCCACCTCCAGAGTGCTGAGATTGCAGCCATGCATGCACCGGTCCACCGCTATGTGCAGTTAACAATGTGCTAGGGATGGAACCCAGTGCATGCTGGACAAGCCGTCTACCAGCTGAGCTACATCCCTGACTCCAGGGCGTGTACAAACAGTCTGTGTTGTTATAGCAGCCCGAGTTGACAGAGATATCCACCAGCTGTGTGCTCCTCAAGGGAAAATACATCTGGACCAGGAAGTCATCAGCCAAGATTTGGAATCCACAGCCAGAGCCAGGACAGCTGTGGACCTGATGAATTCCAGTGGCAGGCAAAGCCATGGGGACAGCAGCCCGTGGAGGATGCGCCTGTACCCCTGTGTTGTTCTAAGTCTCCCTGTCATGTAGTCCTGGCCTCAGGTCAGGGTGGTTTATCCCAGCGGAGAGGAGGGCCCACCCTCTGACACCTGCTATTGCCACCTACGCCTACTGGCTGTGTGCACAAAACAGGCACAATGGCTTCCCTGTCAATACTGGGGCCTGGAGGGTGTTTCCATCTGTGCTCTGTCTGTCTGCCTTGTGACCCAATAATTATTTAGAGATAACAGGCCAGAGGGCAGTCGGTGGGGGTGAGAATGGGGTTTTTCTTGTGGACACAGTAGACCTCAAAGACAAATCAAATCCATGACCTCGGACTCACAATTAGTGAGGGATGTGGTGGCCACCAGGCCTGGGAGAATCATTCCTTCTAGGTCAGTGGGTGCGGGGATCCCTGTTGCATAACTGTCCCGAGTCCTGGGCAGTCAGGCGTGCTGCACTCCCCCTCCCCCCCCCCCCCCGGGGGCTCAGACCATCCACTGGCTAGAAGTTGGCTAACAATTATGGTCTACTTTGGCATTTTACTGGTTTGTTTTAGAAGAGACAGTGTGCCCGAGGCCTGGGGAAGAACCCCTCCTTTCCAGTTGCTGTGGGCTCCTGGCATAGGACTGTGGATGCCTTGGCTCTGGCCCTTATTTCCAGAGTGAGTTCAGGGTTTTGCAGGCAAAGGACTTTTCTAAAATGCGCGGAAGTAGGATATCCCAAGGTGGGTGGGTGTCTTTAGAGAGTGGCAAAGGCCTGAGGTTGGAGGTGCTTCCCAAAGTCTGGGAAGTAGCTTCTGACGTCAAGCTTTCTATTACTGATCTGTACCCCCAGCCCTGAAATGCTATGTGGTGCTGGCAATGGAACCCAGGGAGGGCAATTCATATGTAAGGTCACACTCTACAACTGGACTTCCTCTTCAGACCTTTTCCCATTGACCCAAGACTGGTCTCAAACCAAAGCATGGGAAAACTGTCACTCTTTCCCAGGTTCAAATAGGGATGCTGTCTCTGGACCATTCAAGAACATAGAACCCAGACAGGTGTGCATGCCTTTAATTCCAGCCCTTGAGAGGCAGAGGCAGAGGCAGCTGGATCTCTGTAAGTTCAAAGGCAGCTTCGGCTACATAGTGAGTTCTAGGATTGCCAGGGCTAGGTAGAGAGGCCCTGTCTCAAAAAAACCAAAATAATGAAGTAAAATAAAAGCACACAGAACCAACGTTCCTTGGCTCACGACCCCTTTTTCCGCCTTCAAAGCTTGCAGGTCAGCATCTTCAAATCTGTCTTCCTCTGACTCCTCAGATAGTTCGTTGCTGGGTGTGATAGTACACATATGTAATCCCAGTACCTAAAAGCTCAGGCAGGAGGGTGGCCAGTCAGGAATATGTAGTGAGAATGTCTCAAAATAAAACACATGGTTCTTAATTGCCTCTGCAAAGTCTCTTTTGCTATTTATAGCGATGGATTCTGAGTTTCTGGAGACCAGGGCATGGGCCATCATTCCGCTGTCCACACTACAAGACAAGGGTTTATGTGTTGTTCATTTTGGTCTTCCAAAGGGAGAAGCTGATAGGTTCTTTTGGCCGGCCTCTACCTGCCAAGTCCTGGGATTAAAACCGTACGCCTGAAAAAATAGTTTTTTCAGGGTTTTTGTTTCTGTTTTCGAGACAGGTTTTCTTTGTGCAACAGCCCTGGCTGTCCTGGAACTCACTTTGTAGACTGGGCTGGACTTGAACTCAGAGATTCACCCGCCTCTGCGCCTTGAGTACTGGGACTAAAGGCGTGCACCTGTGATGATAGATTGTTAATGATCTAATAAAGTTTACCTTAAGATCAAAATGCAAAGCTAGCCACAACCACAGAGGCCAGGCAGTGGTGGCATACGCCTTTAATTCCAGCAGCCACACTGGTCAGCCATAGACGCTGGGCAGTGGTGGTGCACGCCTTTAATTCCAGCACTACAGAGGCATATAAGACCGGATCGGAGTCTTGGAGCAGGCGATTATTCTCCAGCCACATTGAGGACAGAATCTCCCCAGCCTTGGTAGAGGTAAGTGGCCAGCTGCTTTGCTTTTCTGACCTTCAACTTGAACCCCGATATCTGTCCCTAGGTTTATATTATCCATACTACATGGGCCACCACCACCTGGCGACAAATACTTTTGAGTCAGTCTGTGAAGGAGTGAGAGGGTACCGCCTGGGGACCATGTAGGCCAGAGGCCAGGGAGGGCAGCCCAAAGGACATTGGAGGCCTAGGAAGAAAGCAGCTGGTCCCATCTGCCACTTGCCAACCCCCTTTTGGTTAACAGTGGGTTGGCTGCAGCTCATCAGTCACCCTTCCTACAAGGCAAGGGGGACAGTGTGTAGAGGTGGGGCCTGTGACGGTTCCGGTTCCTCTGCACCCAAGACAGGCTCTGAGAAGCCATTGCTCAGCCTGGAGGGGCTCTGGGCCCAGAACAAAAGGGCAGTGGCAAGCTGCCTGAAGGCCAGGCCAGGACTCCTGGCAGTAAGAGTGTAAAAGGAAAATGGAGAGGCCTTGCTTCCTGGGACTCCCAAAGATGCTAACTGCCTGATTCGTCAGCGTCATGGGTATAAGCAATGGCCCAGTCACAGCTTGGGCCTCAGGGGCTTGTCTTGTCCACAGAAAGCAGGGCTGTCTTCCTTACTGAGGCCTGGGAGCAGGCCTGAACTCAGTTTCTAGGGAGCAGGGTGTAGACCCACCAGGCTCAAAGGTATAGACCTCCGCCTATTGGGCCCCTTTGCCCTGCCTTTAAGCGACAACTGTGCAGTCAATAGATGTCCCCGCAAAGTGGCATCTTTGGGACACACAGATGAGAGGGTGGGGCACACCGGTCCCTGGAATTGAGAAGCCACAGCCACAGCTGTGGGCCACCTCCCTAAACCACGGCTCTTGCTCTGCGTTTGGTAACTGTTAGGGGCTGAAGAAGCAGCAGGCCCCTCCCAGCACATATCTCACCAGGCCCCACATGAACTGAACAGTAAACGTCACAAAAGGATGGAGCTGTAGACTGGGGGCAGGGAACCTGGGTCCTTGTGCCTCAGGCCCAATGTATTCTCCGGTTCACACCTGGTCACACCTGGATAGCACACAGGTCCTGTCCTCTCATGTAAAGACAACGCCCATGGAACTGGTCCTGTAGCTCAGTGAGGTGGGTCAGGGCTCGGGGGTGCTTTCAGCCAAGCCTGGTGCCCCGAGTTTGAAGCCTGGGGTCCATACTGTGGTAAAAGGAGAGAAATGACTCCTACAGGTTGTCCTCTGGTCTCCAGAAGATGCCTTGGCATACATCCTCCAACATACAAAATAAATAAGTATAATAAAAAACAAAACAGAAACATGGTTTATGCTAGGCATGGTTATGAGTGCCTTTAATCCCAGAGGCAGGAGGATCTCTGCCATGTAGAGGGCACCTGGTCTACAAAGCAAATTGCAGGACAGCCAGGGCTATAGAGTGAGACCCTGTCTTGACAAACAAACAAAACACCACCCCCACTCCCCCCACTCCCCGCACTTCCTCCCCCCACTCCCCCCACTCCCCCCACTTCCTCCCCCCACTCTCCCCCCACTCCCCCCACTTCCCCCCACTCTTCCCCACTCTCTCCCACTCTCCCCCACCCCCCATTCTCCCCCCCACTCCCCCCACCCCCCATTCTCCCCCCACTCCCCCCCATTCTCCCCCATTCTCCCCTCACTCTCCCCACTCCCCCCACCCCCACTCCTCCCACCCCCTATTCCCCCCCCACTCCCCCCCCACTCCCCCCCATTCTCCCCTCACTCCCCCCCACCCCCACTCCCCCCACTCCCCCCACCCCCCACTCCTCCCACTCTCCCCCCCACCCCCGTGTAGTTGC
This sequence comes from Cricetiscus sungorus, assembly GCA_030556225.1. NCBI lineage: Eukaryota > Metazoa > Chordata > Mammalia > Rodentia > Cricetidae > Cricetiscus > Cricetiscus sungorus. The sequence continues at coordinate 88,856,153 of JANBXA010000069.1, read as the reverse complement.
TTTTTATTCTTTACCCTTTGCTTTTTTGGAGACCCACTACCCAGCATCATAAAAGAATGCAACACATTTGTGTTAACAATGCAAACTATCTTAAAGCATTTTAAAGCAATATTCTATAACACCCTGGTATTTATCCTCAGTCTCCAAAGTAGGTAACACTTAACAGGTCCTTATTATTGAAGGAGAATCTGGGATGTAAAGAGATGACCAGACATTTGGCCGTCCCATGTCACTGGAGCCTTTCCATGAACTCAGGATGAGTGTGGGGACGAGGCAGGTGCACAGGATGAAAGTGAGACGGGCCGTGGGTGAGCCTGAGCTCTGCCCCAGCAAGGCCCTGATGGGAAGGCTGCAGAGCCTGGCAGGGGGCGGGGTGGGGGAAGGATGGGGTGCTGACCTCACCAGGCCCTGCAGCCAGAGAATTCTAAAGCTCTGGGCGCTGACGGTTGGTTTTCAGAATAGGGAGTTTATAAAAAGGAAGGGGCAGCGTGGTGGTGATGATTCATGGAATTCGTCGCTGGAATTAAATGTGAGCCTTGTAACGATGGTGATTAAAAATTAATGCCACTGTGCAACAATGAATTAATTAACAAAGGACAACACAAGTGCTCAGGCCAAGCACAGGGTGCAGAAAGTGGATCTGGAATGAGTCAGAGGGGACATTCCTGGTGGGCACCTGTCCCCATCCCCAGAGCATCACCATTCAGGGGCTTGCTTTCTGTCTTTGCATAGTGGGGTGCTGATTCATCCTGGGAGCCATGATGTAGTCTAAACTAGGGAAGAAGAAAGTTTCCCCTGGTCACAGAAGACATGTGTCATCAGTAACAAAGAACACAACTGGAGGTTGCCAGCCTGAGTCCCCATTGGCCTCATGATCATGGTCTCAGACCAGCCTAGCCTGGGACTCAAACTCTCTGCTTAGCCAAGAACGACCTTGAACTTCTGGCGTTACTACTTTTACCCCTCAAGTGCTAGGATTGCAGGCATTGGCCACCTCACCCAGTTCATGTAATGTTGGGAGATTAAATCCAGGGCATGGCCCATGCTAGGCAAGCAATCTACCACAGACCTACACACCAAGACTGGCCCGCAACTCACCATGTAACATAAATATCCTAGTTACTTTTCTATTGCTGTGAATAGATGCCATGGCCAAGGCAACTTATAAAATTTAAGCATTTCATTTGGGGATTCACAGTTCCAGAGGGCTACAGTTCATGATTGTCATGGCAGGGAACATGGCAGCAGGCAGGCAGTCATGGTGGGGCAGTGGCTGAGAGCTTGCATCTGGTGAGAGAGGGAACATTCCTTTACACTGTGTCACTGTGATTGGCTTTATAAAGAGCTGAATGGCCATTAGCTAGACAGGAAGATGTTAGTAGAGAGGAAGCAGAATGGGCAGTACAGAGTTAAGGTAACAGAGCCACGCATAAGAACCAGTTAGGAACAAGCCTAAGCTAAGGCCAGTCTTTCATCATAATTCATAATCAGTCTCTGTGTCATTATTCGTGAGCTGTCGGTCCTGATGAGGAAGTCTGTCAACATATGGCATCCAGTGTGGGGGCTCGAATATCTAAGGAAAGTTAGATAGCTAAGGAAAGTTCTGGACAAGGAGCATGATGTGGGTTCCTAGTTCTGCAGTCTCTCTGGAAGGCTGATGCTTGGCATACAGAGGTGTCACTATTGGCTGCCATGTGCCAGAGCCATTCGCCAGAGCCACGTGCTAAGTTGAGCTGCAAGGCAGCTGACGACAGTTTAGATCTGTCACTAATGGCTGGCTGCCTTGCTTTCTTCAGCTTGAACCCCAGTATCTGTCTCTGGGATTTTATTATTCATACTACAGGAAGAGGTTATGTTTTTGTTTCCACAGAAAGGATTCCTTCAAGGCTGATGGAGATCAGGTTTGATTGGGGAAGACCCCCTGAAAATCATGACTGCAGACCTAAAAATATGAACCTAAAAAACAAAACAAAACAAACAAAAAAAACTACAAGACAGGTGATGTGTATTTTACCTGCTCAGGCATAAAACAAACAAACAAAAACAAAAAACAAAAAAATTATCTTTGACTGCCTTCAGTACAATGACAATCCATACTTATGTTAATAGAGACATGTGCATTACCTGTAAAAGTGTGTGTGCTTTCAGGACAAGCGGACCAAACACCAATGAAAACGGGTGGTCCTGTCAGGCATTGGTGGCGCCGGTCTTTAGTCCCAGTGCTCTGGAGGCAGAGGCAGGCAGACCTCTGTGAGTTTGAGGCCAGCCTGGTCTAAAGAGTGAGTTCCAGGACAGGCTCCAAAGCCACAGAGAAACCCTGTCTTGAAAAACCACCACCACGAACAACAACAAAAAAGAAAAGGTAAAAAGAATAGAAAACGGGTGGCCCAGGTGGTCCAGCCTCTCAAAATATCTCTATTACAGTTTCCTCAGAGTTCTACATCCAGAACAGCTTCAAAGCACTTCGCTAAGATGGGCCAGCCTTGTAGACTATCCAGTCAGGACTTCAGGTAAGCCTTGGGCCCTCCCATCATACCAAGACTGGACAGCAGCTAGCTCTCCCAGGACTTGACAGTTATCTCAATTTCCACAGGGTTCCTCAAGGTGCTGTTGCCACAGACCACAGGAAACAGTCTAAATAACACAAGGCCCACATTCCCAAGAGGTGGGATGGGTGGTGTTTGGTTGCTCAATGGGTGTTTGTCTTCATTTAGGGGGGTTGGTCGCAAGTTGTTATTGATTGGGGTTAGGGAGGAAATTAAGCAAAGGAGATTAGATTCAGAGATCTTGTTCTGAAAAGAAAAGGAGGGATACAAAAATTACAGGATAAACCAGGTGGTAGTGGTGCACGACTTTAATCCCAGCACTTGGGAGGCAGAGGCAGGCGGATCTCTGTGAGTTCAAGGCCAGCCTGGTCTACAAAGTGAGTTTTAGGACAGCCAGGACTGTTACACAGAGAAACCCTGTCTCAAAAAGTAAAAGAAGTTATAGGACAAAAGGGTAGATTATTGTATATACTTTCAAGCTAAAATAAGCAACCATTAGTCTTAAACCTTTTGCATTGGTATGGATTTTTGTATATTAATACAAATTTAAGGTTACTTTTGTTTATATGTATATATGTTTCTTCTACTCTTGTTTAAGGTATTGTACCTCATTTAAAAATGTAAAGCTTTAGTCTTTGAAAGCTACTTAGGATAATAAAGACTCAAAAAAAAAACTTATAGTTATGTTAGATATGTTTTCAAGATCAAACAGAGATATATTTTAAACAGATAGATGGTCTTCAGACACTTCAAAAACCTACAGAATATGGCATGTTGATGTTTTGATAAGATAAGGCTTTTCATGACAACGAGACAGGTCTGCTATAGTACTAGTTTACTTTTAAACAGCATAATAGGCATCAAAGAACCTCTGTACGGAGTTTGCTTCCACTGTGGCAAAAGTTAGCCATTTGGTAAAGAAACTGCCCTTTCCTTGACTGCTGACAATATGCTGTCCAAACTGGACAAACAGGACACACAAAAAAAATCAACAGCCGAATTTTGCCAAGACGGCAGTCTTCAAAAATTCCTGCTTCACAGAAAAGTCTGTCAGATATTCTAGGCATGTAGGTCAAAGATGGATGTCCCGACATTGCAGAGGTCTGTCCGGGCAGCCAGCTGTTTCTGTCATTTCTGTACTTTTGGAAGTTGCTTGCTCTGTATTTCCTGTTTACTCAAGTAAACTACTATGTCCTTCTAGGCTTTCTGATGGAGTTGAAGATGAGATAGCTATAGTTAGTTTTCGTTGTTACCAAATTTGAAAAAAAACCAAAAAACAAAAAAACTCCTCACAAAAGAGATATAAAATGTATAAGCTTAAATTGTTTATCTAAGAAAATGTTTTGAGGTCTAAAAAGATGGTAATACAAGTTATGATAGAAAATGGTTTAGGTATAAAACGTCAAAATTCATCAAGATAAGATAGGTTGAGTATTTCCTCTGAATATGCCAATACAAACGAACTGGACGTTGTGAATATAATACTTACCTGATAATTGTTCTTATTGTTTATAGTTTTATTGTGTTAGAGTTAAAGCCTTTCCTTTTTATTTAGACAAAAGTGGGGGAATGTTACAGAATATTCCTTTACACTCTGTGAAGATGTGTTTAATAAAGAGCTGAATGACCCTTAGCTAGGCAGGAAGAAGTTAGGCAGGACCTCTAGGGACAGAGAGGACTCACAGAAGAAAGGCAGACTCAGAGGAAACAGGATGGGCAGTAGAGAGTAAAGGAAAATGACCGTGCAAAAGGGACATAGATCAAAATATATGGGTTTCGTTAAGTTATAAGAACTAGTTAGGATCAAGCCTAAGCTAAGGCCCTAGCTTCCATAAACAAAGTCTCAGTGTCATTGTTTGTAAGCTGGTGGTCCTGATGAGAAAGTTTGTCTACAAGAGACAGACACAGAGAGTGTGAGAGCATGCTAGCTTACTGGGAATGGAAATGGTGTGGGTTCCTAATGCTTCCCAAATGGTTCCACCAACTGCGACAGACCGGTACCCAAATATGAGACCATGGGGACCATCCTCGCTCAAACCACTGTACTAGATTAGCAAACAATCATGGCAGCCCTTCTTCCTTAGCTCCCTAAATTCTGGGCTCCCAGGCATGAGCCCCACGTTGGGTTCGTTCCTGTCTTTGTGTCTTGAAGTCTCATCCACCATCTATTTGCTTTTTCGCAGGGGATTAGGTGCAGGGTGCCATGCACACCAGGAAAGTTTTCCATCGCCGAGCCACACCCTCAGCCCTTTCTCCGGCCTTCTGTTAGCTCATCCGTGAAAGGAGGAAGGTGTGTAACTAAGTGCCCCAAGGGGAGGATGTGACATTTGTGGCAGCTGTTGCTGTAAGGCTACAAGAAGGGAAAACTACTGAAGTATATTCTCTCTAATGTTCGTTCTTGAGGTCAAAGGTGCAAAGTCCTGGCAATTGACACCAGATCCCCGTGAAGCCTCGGGAGACAGCAGTTCTTAGCTTCCTGAAGTAGCAGTATGGCTCCAGTGTCCTGTCTTCATGTGACCTGTTTCCCAGTGTCTCTTCAGGACCTGGGCATCTCAAATCACTCTCTCTTTTACACTTTAAGGCAGACTGGGTAGCCTGAGATGGCCTCAAACTTCTCTCTCCTGTGTCTTCATCTCAGTGCCAGGCTTGGCTCCTCTCCTGGCACAAGGACATCCACTGACGGACGGGTTGAGGACACACCCTATTTCCAAGATGATCTTGTCTCAAGACCCCTGCCTGATGTACTCATGCCTGCAGTCTCTATTTCCAAATAAGGCCAAGCCCACTGTAGAAGGCATTAGGTGAGGCAGGGGCCAGGTCAGCCCCATGCAGGAGTCTTTCTTATGTCACACCAACCGTGAGACGTCCAGGGCAGGGAGTTCATACACTGGCATTAGGAGCGTGTTCTGCAGACCAGATGCTGGAAGGGCCGCTTGACCCAAGAGAGGCAGAGAAGCTGGTGGTCCCTCTGGGGAAGTGTTTCTGAGGAGGGTCTGAAGTTTCACTTTTGGGGCACCAGAGTTCCAGAAAGTGCCTCAGGCAACATCACCAGGACTTCAACTGTTATTTTCACACACACACACACACACACACACACACACACACACACACACCTTCCTAAATTTCCTCTCAACCCATCCTCCAGGCTATCTATCTGTCCTGCCCTGGGAGTCCTTGCAAAGTTCTGCTACCTTTGTGATAAAAATCAGTTCCCAGCCCAGCTGTGAGCTCATAGCTTTGACCCGAGCAGAGGCTGGCCTAGAGGGTCTCTGCAGCCTGGTCAACCTCCTGGGTTCCAGGTTGGTCAGGGCTCTGTAGAGAGACCTTGTCTCAAACAAAAACAAAAGCAAGCCACCCAAGTGTCATGAGACGCCCCACCATGCCCCCATCTGTCTAGCCTACCTTCCATGGCATCCCTTCTCTGACCCCTTCCTTGAACGTTTATTGTTTCTGATCTCAGGTCTTTGCTCCCGACCCGCTTCCGGAACGCCTCCCCTCACTCCCATCATCCTTCATGGCTAGACTGTTCTCCTAGCATACTTCCATTAATGCGGGACTTTTGTCTGGTACCTCTTCCCGGCCCTCATCACTCCATCCATCACTTACTGTGTAGAGTGTTGAGGGCAGCCAGCTGTCATCTCTACGACATTGCATAGCATGTGCCTTTCGGCACCTTCATTTCCTCCTCTGTTCGGTCTTCTCTACCAGACCCCGTGGGACTCTCAAATGAGCCCAAGGTGACAGTCCTGGGACCTAATCAATACTAAGGATAGGGTCAAGAGATGCAAGGGGTTCTTCCCCCAGGGACCTCTTATCTCTAGCCCTAGATGGCATTATAACTATTCTGCCTTCAGTCCCTGGTGTGGACAAGGACAGGGTAATCCCAGGCAACTCTTACTCCAGCCTAACCCAGCTCCCGCACCCTCCCGCGCCATTCCCAGTGTGGGCCTATCTCTCCAGCTGTTTTCTTTTCAGATCTGAAGTTCAAAAGAACAACAGATCTAGGTGTGGCAGCCACAGGAAACAAAGCTGGCAGGCTGGATCCTGTCTGCTCAGCCCTGGGCCTGCTCGGTACTGCTTACCTCTCCCTGCTGGGTCCCGGGAGGAGGACATTCTGTGGGCCTCAAAAGCCAGCGTGTCCTGGAAACAGCGGCTCTAAGAGAGGCTGGGCCAATTCAGGACCCAGCAGGGGGAGGGGACAGCAAGGTTTAATTAGAGCTTTAAAAATGTTCCTAAGAAAGCCGATTCAGAGGTCCTCTGCCCTTCGGGGCAGGGCTGGCATAATAATAATAATAATAAAAAAACAACATTTGCACGGAGATTTTATTTACAAAGCACTTTCTGGGAGAGGCGGGAGGGGAGACTCTGGGTGGCCCAGCGGATTCCTAGCTGGGAGGCCGCCCCCTACCCCCAAGCCTTGGGTTGGTTCCACGTGAATCCAAGTTTACAATTGTGATAGCCTGCAGGGTACACAAAGGGCCCTTCAAACAACTGTTCCCGATTCTTCCAGCCTCTTACACTCTTCCCGGAAGGGCACACTTGGGGCTTGTCATTCAGGCGAGAAAAGGGACTCAGAGGGCCTGGTGACAGGGAAAGTGGCTGGGACCTAATGGAGGAAGCTTTCCTCTGTCCCACACCCCACCCCACCCCACGCTCAGGAGATTATAGCACTGCTGTAGTCGGTTAGTGCCGACTTCTCCCTTGCTCACCGGCGTCCCCACATACACAGTGGTGCACTCGTTTGCCATGGCTATGTTTGGTGCTATACAGAGAGAGACAAGCAGGTGTGAGCCTGCCAGTCCCTCCCCACCTGAGGACGGGATTGTGTGAACCACGTGGGGGCGTAGGGCCCGGGGCTGCTTGCACCTGCATGGGTAGGACGGTTGAGACAGCTGTGGGGCCTCTCTGGCACAGCCAGTTCGAGTTGTAAGCAGTCACCTGGCTACTGTCACCCTAAAGGAAGAGGTGACCTGAGGGGGGGGGGTTGGGCAACAGATAGGACCTGCCTGGCCCCTTAAGTGCTGATGGATGGATTATATAGGAGCCACCTGTAGGGGCTGGAGCAGCTTGGCGCTGTCCCTGTGAGAGACTAAAGATGGAGGAGATCATCGCGGGGCTGGCAGGGGTCACATTCGCCTTTGAGCAGGATGTGGAACTGCAGAAAGGCACTGGGCTCCTGCCTTTCCAGGGCATGGACAGTAAGTGGCAATGCCATGGTCCCCTTGCCCAGGTCCTTGAGTAGCTGTCCTTCCTGACTTCTTCCGTCTCTCCTATGCAGCTTCTGGGTAGTTCACTGTCCAGGACAGAAAGACTGGCCCCCATGGCTCCCTGACTGTCCCCAAAGACGTGCACCTCTGTCTCAGGAGCTAGGCTGAGTTTAAGTGGGGGTGGGGGTGGGGCTCGGGAAGAGGGTACCTTTGACTCACAGTCACCACAGTAGGAGACAAGTGACAGCCGCTTCTCACGGCAGAAACTGTGGCCAGCAAGAGGCTGAGACAGGAGGATTGCTATGAGTTCCAGGCCAACCTGGACGACTCAGACCTTGTCTCGTAAACAAGTGAAGAAACAAGCAAACGGCAGAATATAAAAACACGAAGATGGCAGCCAGAGCAGAGCGGGTACATGGAGGCCCACACTGACCCAAGCCGGCAGGAGGCTTAGGAGGGACCTGCTGAGGAGAAACTCGAGCTTCCCTGGCAGGGAGCTCCGCTCTGGGAAGCTACCTTCTCCTCTGTTTCTTTCTCCAGAGTCCAACTCAGCGGTGTGCAACTTCTTCGCTAAAGGGCTGTGTGAGAAAGGTGAGTGAGGCAGGCCTGGCCTGGATAGGGAAGAGAATGGCTGCGAGGGCCATGCTGGTTGGGTTCCGCTGGGGCCTAGGAAAGAGTTGGAGCTTGGCACCTGGGCCGGCCCCGAGATGGCTTCTTTCTTGCAAAGAATGAAAGCTGCTACTGAGGTCATAGCACTAGGGATGGCCAGAAGAGTGTGTGTGTGTGTGTGTGTGTGTGTGTGTGTGTGTGTGTGTGTGTGTGCGCGCGCGCACAGGGGCGGGGGAGGGGACACTTAAAGGGTTAAAGGGGACACCCTGGTCGTGCATAAAACAAGTCCTCTTTAGACACAACTCTTCCCTTCGAGTAGCAGTGCCTACCGAATAAGATACTGAGGCGGTCAAATCTTAGAAAAGGCAAAAGAGGTCCTTTCTAGTGCCTGCCCACTGTAAGAGTCACCTGTCCATGGCTGTGTTCTTTTTTTTTTTTTTTTTTTTTTTTTTTCAAAACAGGGTTTCTCTGTAGCTTTGGAACCTGTCCTGGAATTTGATCTGTAGACCAGGCTGGTCTCAAACTCACAGAGATCCTCCTGCCTCTGCCTCCCAAGTGCTGGGATTAAAGGCATGTGCCACCACCACCACCACCCAGAAGGCTGTGTTGTCCTTAGCATTTGAAGTCATGAATACATGCTGAGCATGTGCTCCTGGGTAGCCTAACATGTATTAGGCCCGTGATCCCAGCATGCATGCATAAACTGGGTATGGTCCTTGCCTGCAATCTCAGCATTCAAGAGTTGGAGGTAGAAGGATCAGAAATCCAAGGCCATTCTTGGTAACATAGTAGCTTGAGACCATCTTGGGCTAAGTTCAGATCCTGTTTCAAAAACATAAGAGAGATTCAGCAGTAAAGGCATCTGCTTCTCTTGCAAAGGATATCCTGCTGCTGCTCTCAGCACCCACCTGGCAGCTCACAACAGTATGCAACTCCAGTTCTGGGGGATCAGATGCCTCTCCCGACCTCTGAGGGCTCCTGAACACAAAATGTGCACACGCACACAGACACACACAAACACATAAAACTTATTTCTTTTTTTGTTAAACAAGGAAGAAACAAACCCAGACATTTCTCTCCCTGCAAAAGGCATGAATTCAGCAAGCCCTTACAGTATGCCAAGAGCTGGCCTGGGTATGCCCATGGGGTGAGGCCCCTCCATGGTGAAGGTATCCTGGAGGTTCCCGGGGTTTGGCTCTAGGAGAGAGGCCCGCTTCCCCGGTGTGGTCCTCTGCCCCTGTTTCAGGCAGGCGAGGTGAGGCCGGCAGCAGGTGCTGTGTTCTGTAGGGATGCTGTGCCCGCTTCGGCACGAGAAGGGCGAGAAGATGGTGGTGTGCAAACACTGGCTTCGAGGGCTCTGCCGGAAAGGAGACTGCTGCAGCTTCCTGCACCAGTATGACGCAGACAGGATGCCGGTGTGCTATTTCCACTCCAAGTTCGGTAATGTCCTACCTGCTTTGCGGGGGTGATGGGTAGGGGCAGAAGAAGCCCAGAAGGCCAGCCTTGGCTAAGCCCACGCTGCCTCCTTCTCTAAACCCCCAAGAAAATAGAACCGAGGCTGGGCACCTCTAATCTCAGCACTAGGGAGGCTGAGGCAGGAGAATCGGCAATTCATGCCCAGTCTCAGCTACAGAGAAGTTCAAGGGAAGCCTGGACCTTGTCTGAAAACAACAACGAAACAATAAAAAATAGGGTCAGTTGTGGTGGTGAACACCTTTGATCCCAGCTCTTGGGAGGCAGAGGCAGGCAGATGGCTGAGTTTGAAGCCATAGTAAGTTTCAGACCAGCCAGGGCTGCACAATAAAACTCTCTCAAAAATAAACCAATAGGGAGCCTGATGGTGATGGCATACCCCTTTAATCCCAACATTTGGGAGGCAGAGGCAGGCGGATCTCTGAGAGTTCAAGGCCAGCCTGGTCTACAGAGTGAGTTCCAGGACCGGCTCCAAAGCTACACAGAGAAACCCAGTCTCAAAAACCAAAAACAAACAAAACAGAAACAAATAAAAATTAAAAATAAAGGATGCAGAGCCGAATCTGCCCTTTCTTAGTCTCAGTTCGGCAGTTGCATCCAAGGGGAGAGAATGTTGTTCCCTGCTGCAGACGTGGCTAATCCATACCCACATGTCTGTCAGGAGTAGCCTTGAATGACCCATCTCTCAGTCCCTGCTGTGTCCAGTCAGGCCTCCCCAAATGAGACACATTTGGTAGCTGCACTCAGAACCCTCACCGGTACCCACGAGGCACCCACACCCCACCTTCTCCCTGCTTTCTTGCTATTTCTAACATTTTAGATGAAAATGTCATGTTACCTCCCAAAGGGGAAAGCCTGCATCACTTGTTGAAAAGAGAAGGTCAGTCATGTGAGTATATAAAGCCATGGAGTTAAGAAGTCTGGTCCCTAAAATTATCTTGTGTGGGCAGGTCTGCTTCAGCCTCTCTTGGGGCCTCAAGTCCTTCTCGGTCATCCAAGGAGCTATTCAGGGCAGCCACAGCCACCTTTCCCCTCCCTGGAAGACACAGTGTGCGAATGACTTACCTTCGAAGTGTCTATCTCCAGCTTGGTGTTTGATTAGTTCCAGTGGGGCTGCGATGATCTAGTCCGTTGGCTTCCAAACTGAGGGCTGGAGGAGGGAAGGGAGGAGTGGGGAGAGGGAGCACGCTGGATCTCTAGGCACAGCCCTCATTTAAGAGACTGAAGGGCCACAGTCCCCTGCAGGTAGCCAGTTTCAGTAGTGCTGATGGGAGGGGCCCTGGGTACCTTGAAGGGCAAAGTCTCTCCCGGGGCAGGGAAAGTTCATCACATTCTTCTAGCCCAGCATTCCAGACTGCCTGCTCCGGGGAGCCAGTGGCAATTTGTGAGGGATGCCAGAATGTCTTTCTAGAATAAAAGGGCAGTGTTTCTGGGGGTTGTTCTCCTCAAGTCTCTGACTAAAGCACTTGCACTTAGAAATGGCCTTTTAACTGTGGTTTTTCTTGGCTAGGTGATCAGATGTGGAAACAGAAACTCGACCATGTTTGCCTGCAAGTAATTCAGGGCAGATATGTGAACTCCTGAGTATGCAGAACCTAAGGTTTTACTCTTTTTTTTAAGAGAAGAGTTTATTATGTATGCAGCATTCTGTCTGCATGTACACCCAAGCACCAGTAGAGGGCACCAGATCTCATTACAGATGGTTGTGAGCCACCATGTGGGTGCTGGGAATTGAACTCAGGACCTATGGAAGAGCAGTCAGTGGTCTTAACCTCTGAGCCATCGCTGCAGCCCAAGGTTTTGCTCTTAACAATGAGAAAATATCTCTAATATTACAAAAATAATTATATAATTATATGCTAGGTGTGGTAGTGCATCCCTTTAATCCCAGAAGGCAGACAGAGAAGCAGGTTGATATTTATGAGTTTGAGGTCAGCCTGGTATATGTAGAGTTTCAGAATAACAGTGAGAACCTGTCTCAAAAAAAAAAAAAAAAATAGCATGCTTGTAACCCTTGTATCTGGGACATTGAGGAAGGATTCGGTCAAAGAATGTGTGTGTGTGTGTGTGTGTGTGTGTGTGTGTGTGTGTGTGTGTGAGAGAGAGAGAGAGAGGGGGGGGCGGGGAGATTCTTCTACTCATACCATCTCCACTTTGAGATAGGGTCTTATTATGTAGCCCGGGATGATCTGAAACTCACACTGTAGATCAGGCTGGCCTCAAACTCACAGAGATCCCTCTGCCTCTGCCTCTGCCTCTCTGCCCCCGCCCCCGCCTCTGCTCTGGAGTTCTGGGATTAGAGGGATGTGCCACCGTGTCCAGCTGCAATGTCTTTGTTTTTGTTTTGTTTGTTTGTTTTTGTTTTGTTTTTAATACTGCTGAGCCAGGCTTGGTGGCCCATGCCTTTATTCCCAACACTTGGGAGACAAAGGCAGATGGATCTCTGTGAGTCTGAGGCCAGCCTGGTCTGCAGAATGAGTTCCAGGACAGCAAGGGCTACACAGAGAAACCCTGTCTCCAAAAACCAAAATAAAACAAAATAGAAAACCAAAACCAAAAGGCGCTGCTGAACTGCAAGTGACGCATAGCATAGAGAAGGCGACTAGCTGAAAGGGACCGTGGTGAAACTCGTCCACGAAGCTACATTGTGGTGCGCTGAGACTAGGCGGGAATAGCTCTGTTTTGGGGTCAGTAACGCCTTGCTCATGCTCTGTAACTAAGCCCAAGGAACTCATGGGTGTGTGTGTGTGTGTGTGCATGCGCACGATTGAGTGCACACACACACACACACACACACACACACACACACACACACACACACACACACACACACACACACACCTGTTGAGGACTGAGAGCCCAAAAGCTCATTTGGTTAGAAAGGAGTAAAGGCAGCTACAAAAGACAGTGGAGGCTGGGGTGTTGCTGCCCCCTTCTGGCCAGGAGCCGACATAGCAATGTGCAGCTGGGATGAACAAATAGGTAGCTGTGTACCCTTTCCCCACCATTCCCTACCCCCAAGTGTTGGCCAACCCTATGCATGAGGTCTTTTTGAGTCCCAAAGAAGCTCAAACCCAGGGGACCGCAGAGGATGTGCCAATAAGTCCTTTTGATGAACAGATGTGACACTTGCTTCTTTCTCCCCGATGGCTGACATCTGCATTTGTGAAATGGAATGACTACAGAAGAATGACAAAACTCTTAGGAGTGGAGACAAATCTTTCTCAGGTGAAGCATCATCATGTAAAAAGAGTCCCATGTAGCTGGGCGTTGGCGGCGCACGCCTTTGGTCCTAGCACTTGGGAGGCAGAGCCATGTGGATCTATGTGAGTTCAAGGCTAGCTGGTCTACAGAGTGGGTTGCAGGGCAGGCTCCAAAGCAATACAGAGAAACCCTGTCTTAAAAAAACCAACCAAACAAACAAGCAAAAAGTCCATGTATAAGATATCTCTCAGTGAGACCTTATGAAGTTCCTGTCAGCCCCAAAGAGCATAGTTGTAGGCTTTTAGAGAAGGCAAAAGCAGAAACGTTCACAGGTTTCTCCATTGAAAGGAGACAGAAGGGGTCATAGTCTTCTCTCTCCTTCAGAGTCTGCCTAAGTGAAACCTACAAGCCACAGCTTCGGGCAGCCTGTGCCTACGCGGCTGCCACCTTGTGGAAACACAGCAGAACAGGACTTGGTTTACCACACAGACGCAGCCTAGGCTCACAGCTAAGGCAGTCCCTCTAAAAGGTGCCCACTGGGCCCAACTGGAACCGCTTCTCTGTCCTTGGTATTTCCTCCAAAACACCCCTGCGCCTCCAGTGACTGCAAACAGTGGAGCATTCACAGTGGAGATGACCAGAGGGTGGCAGAGGTCTTCCAAAGATGATGGACAAGCAGAGGATGGGCCAGTGGATTCCAGGGCAGGAGGGAGGGTCAAGATGAATTGGGGTGGGGATGCAGAGGTGGTCGTAAGAGTGACCCTGCTTAGATTCAAAGAACAATTTGCTTTCAGGTAACTGCAGCAACAAGGACTGCTACTTCCTCCACGTGAAGCCAGCTCCCAAGCCCCAGTACTGCCCTTGGTATGGCCAAGGGTTCTGCAAGGATGGTGAGAGCTCAGTGGGCAGGGGTGGGATTCACTGAGGGATGAGGGTGGTCCAGGTGGAGGCACTCAGCAGGCGAGGAGTGACCAGTGACAGCCTTTCTGAAGTTGTCCGAGGCTTGTAGAACAAGCCTCTTGAGACACTGGAAAATGCAGCCTGGCATAGGGCACAGCGGGCTTCCCAGGGAAGGCTGGGGGATTTACATCTTACCCTTCTCAACGGGTGGGTTTGGGACCTTGGCCGAGAAGCCCAGCAGAAGGTCTAGTCCATGAGACACATCTCCCAGGTGCTGAATGCCACTTGAGTTCTACCCTTTGTAGGGTCCCTGTGGATCACTGGGCCCCAATCATGTGTCTTCAGGTGTGATTCTTAGTACCGGGTTGGGAGGGGCTGCTGGGGGAACCCAGGGCCTGCAGCATGGTCTGCCTGTGTTTTACCACTGAACCACATGTCCAGACCTTACAGGAGCCAAGGTTCCTGCCCCTATCTGTCTCCTGGCTTTAGGGACATCACATGGCAGGAAGCCTACCCCTACCACAGCCCATGCTTTTCCTCGTGAACCATTTCATGTAGACTTCCTCCTCTGGATGAAGCAGGCTCTCTTGGCCATTTGTTCTTTGTCTAGTAGGTCCCCTGTGTAAATACCGCCATGTCCATCAAGTAATGTGTCTCAACTACTTCACTGGCTTCTGCCCCAAGGGACCTAAGTGCCGATTTGGGCAGTAAGTATGATTCTTCCATCTCTCTAATCCTCTGGAGTGCTGGGCCCTACCATCTGGATCTAGACCCTTCTGGACTTTCCTTTGTCCTTAGCTGGAGGTTAGCTAGCAAGTATCTGCTTAGTGATTCATTGCACTGCTAAGGACCCTGGCCCCAGCCTCTGGGTGCTGTTGGCCGGTGTTCTCCAGCCCCTCCCGCTTTACCACGCACTCACAATGGGGCAGGCATGTTTGTAGCTCCCACAGGCTGTTCGAGAAATGAGTGGAAATATTTCCCATCACTCCCCATGTCCTCTGTCCTCCGCAGTTCTGCTCAGTGCTTAGGGTGAGGGCTCCTTCCCTAGGGGCTCTGGAATGGGAAGTCTGCAGCAGGCTGGCACTGAGCATGCTCATGAGAAGGGATAGAAGGCTAGAGCAGACACACACACACACTCACACTCACACACACACACTCACACTCACACACACCACACACACACACACACTCACACACACACGCACACTCACACACACCACACACACTCACACTCACACACACTCACACTCACACACTCACTCACTCACACTCACACTCACACACACACTCACATACACACACACTCACACACTCACACTCACACACACACTCACACACTCACACACACTCACACACACTCACACACACTCACACTCACACACACCACACACACTCACACTCACACACACACTCACACACTCACACACATACACTCACACACACTCACACACACCACACACACTCACACTCACTCACACACTCACACACTCACACACACACTCACACTCACACACACACACTCACACACTCACACACACATACACTCACAATACTCACACACTCACACACACATACACTCACACACACACTCACACATACACACACACTCACACTCACACATACACACACTCACAATACTCACACACTCACACACTCACACACACATACGCTCACACACACTCACACACATACACTCACACACACTCACACACACATACACACACTCACACACACACTCTCTCACTCACACACACACACACTCACATATACACACACTCACACACTCACACACACTCTCTCTCACACACACACACACACACTTCTAACCAACACTCTCCCTCTGTCCTATTCCTCCCTCTCTCATCCCTCAGTCCCAAGGTGAGCCGGGCTCTCCACCCCAGTGACGTGAAGGTAAGTGGGGCACTCCGGGTGCCCACATAGTGTCTGTCCGCATCTGTTGGCTCCCACACCTGGTCTGTGCTTCCTACCTCACTCTTCTGAGTCCCAACCCTGTAGAAGGCACATGTCCTGTGTATGGGACACCAGCATGCAGTAGCCCCTCCCAGCCTCCCCACCCTCCATCACCTCCAAACTGGGTAGGATCACCCCGAGACCTTCCTTTCCTTTGGCTGGGTAACACAGGGACGGTTTCCTTCCTTTTCTTGTTGTCATGTTTTTCATTTTGCTTATTTACTTTGTGTATGTATGTGGACACACGCATGCCACAGTGAATGTGTGGAGGTCCGAGGATTGGGCGATTGGTTTCTCTCCTTCTACTGTCTGAGTCCCCAGGGTAGAACTCAGGTCTTCATGCCTGGCATGGCATTCCTGTGGGTGACACCCTGACATCCCACAGGAATGTTTCTCACTGACAAAAATCCAGGATTTCAGTCCAAAGTCAGTTTTCTGGATGAAGACTATGACGCTACATAAATTTTCCTGGTTCCTAGGCAGACACATATTATCCCCATTATTACCAGGTATCTATGGGAACTCACTTCAAGGGTCGATACACTATTATCTTCAGGCCATGTCCAGCCCATCATACTCTGGCACCCCCACCTCAGTGCTGGAGATGGAGCCAGAGTCCTAGGTGGCTAGACAAGTGTTCTATCACTGAGCTACAGCTAATGTTCCCAGCCTCCCAATGCTTATCTCTCCCTTCCTCCCTCCCACCCTCCCTCCCTCTCTCCTTCCCTCTCTTCCTCCCTCCCTCTCTCCCTCCCTCTCTCCTTCCCTCTCTTCCTCCCTCCCTCTCTCCTTCCCTCTCTTCCTCCCTCCCTCTCTCCCTCCCTCTCTCCTTCCCTCTCTTCCTCCCTCCCTCTCTCCCTCCCTCTCTCCTTCCCTCTCTCCTTCCCTCTCTCCCTCCCTCCCTCCCTCCCTCCCTCCCTCCCTCCCTCCCTCCCTCTCTCCCTTCCTCCCTCCCTCCTTCTCTGTGTCTCTGTCTCTCTCTCCAGGATCTTATTATTTAGCTCTGGTTGAGGGAGGTCCAGCTGGCCTCGGACTTGCTATGTAAAGCAGGGCTGGTCTCAAATTCAGAGATCCACCTGCCTCTGCCTCCCCAGGGCTGGGATTGAAATGGCTCTTTCTAGAGAGATGAGAATGGTTTGTGCGAGGCTGTGGGGAGGGCTGGCTCAGTGGTTCAGAGCAGGCAGTGCTCGGACGGAGGACGGAGGACCCCAGTTTAGTTCCCAGCATCCAGGGCACCTGATTCCTCCAGCCTCTGTGGGCACCCGCATGTACTTGCCCAAACCCGCACACATACCCATACTTAAAAGACAAAGTAAATATGAAAAGATTGGGGGGAAATAGAAGACTATTTTGTGTCCTGGGATGCCCCCTCCAGGGCTGGTAGCAGTTTTCCTGGACCAGCACCACCGCAGGCAGGCATCATCTGCACATTGCCTGTTTTGTTTTGACTGTGCTAGGATCACCTACTCACCTCCAGGCTTTACTGGTCCTCAGTGCAGTAGTGTCTGGCTGGTGCCTAGTGGGAGGTCTCCCGCACTGAAAGTGATTGTTATGGACCAAGCTGGGCTTTCCCGTTTCCTTCCTCTGCACCATATGAGCACCCCCCTCCCCGTATATACCTGCTCCCTGTTGACTTGGCACAGCACAAGGCACTGCCCAGAAGCTGAGCAGACACCTCCAGGTCTTAGACCTCAGCCTCCAGAATGTCAGCACAGCAAACCTCTTTTCTTTTTAAATACCTGAGCATGTAACTTCTCCCAGAGGTGTGCTTTTGGTAATTGAAAGTGTTGGTAACACTGGGGAGGTGGAGGCAGGAGGATCAGGTCACCGCCATCCTTGGCTAGCTCTTGAAGTTGAGGCTAGCCGGTGTTAACGTGGGACACTGTCTCAAAAACAAAATCCCTCAATGGGTGTTAGTGGCTCAGGCCTTTAATCCCAGCACTGGGGAGGTAGAGGCAGGAGGATCTCTGTAAGTTTGAGTTCAGGCCAGCCTGTTCTACAGAGTGCCAGGATACTCAAGGCTACACAGGGAAACCCTGCCTTGAAATAAAAAATCTCTCTTTCTCTGTGTCTCTCTCTTCCTGTCTCTCCCCCACCCTGTCTCTCTCTGTGTGATATGCTCGACATGTCATATGAAATTTTCAAAGAATTAAAAAAAAAAAAAAAAGATATGTTGGTAACAGCAAAACAAATCAACACCCCCAACCCAAAGCAATCTCTCGTGTCAAAATACACAAACCAACCCCCCAAACCATAGGACAGGGGCATTTGGGTGACCATGTCTACACAGGGGGTCTCTGAGTATGGTTTCCTCATGACTTCACTCTATCTACAGGTTGTCAACCAGCCCAGGGATCCAACGACGCCAGCTTTTTCCAACAGAAGGCCCCTTCCCAGGCAAAGCCTGTGGTCCTCCATCGGAAGAAGTGGGACTGACCTTCCTGCCCAACCTGCACCAGAGGTTAGTGAAGGAGCCGCAGCGCAGCACAGCGTAGGGAGAGCACTTCTGTCCGCTGGGGGCTGCGGGTGGGGTGGTGGTGGCTGAGCACCTAGTTGGGGACCAAGAGTCCGAATCTATGTGGGCTTCAGGGATTTGAACTGAGAGGACAAAGGGCTTTATGTGGAGGCACATGCCTGTAATCCCAGCATGCACCGGGCAGTCTGGAGGGCTGAAGCATGCCTGGGGCTGTTTAATCTACAAAATGAGCTCCAGGCCAGACAAGGCTACTACAGAGTGAGTGAGTCCCTGTCTGCAAAGACAACTGAACCCTTGGGCATGGCGGGCGCACCTTCCTCTCTAGCACGGCACAGGGGAGGTGGAGGCAGGTGGATCTCTGTGACTTGGAGGTCAGCCTGGTCTACATAGCAAGTTCCAGGTAAACTAGGGCTGCATGGTAAGACCCTGTCTCAAAATAAATTAGTAAAATATAAAAAGTAAACAATGCCTTTATGAGGTAGATTATCATCTGTCCTGCACTGTGATTTTTCTCTTTAACCAAACAAATAATCAGGTGGTGTCCACCTTTAATACCAGCACTAGGGAGGCAGAGGCAGGCAGATCTCCGTCTGGTCTACAAAGAGAGTTCCAGGACAACCAGAGCTGTTACACAGAGAAACCCTGTCTCGAAAAACCAAAAAAATAAAGGAAGGGAGGGAGGGAGGGAGGGAGGGAGGGAGAAAGAGAGAAAAAGAAAGGAAGGGAGACAGGAGGACCAGAAGTTCAAAGACACCCTTGGCTATACAGAGGCAGCCTGGGCTATACAAGATCTAGTTTCAAAAGGAAAAAGAAAAAAAAAAATAGTTACACCAGAATGCTAGGTAAGAAGGCAGAACTGTTTATTTTTTTGTTTGACTTTATGAAACTTGGACATCAAGAACCACCTTGTCTGGCAATATGGAAGCTGAACCGGAATCTTAACCTCTCTTTTTTTTTGGATCAGATCTTGCGATTATTCCCAGGCTGGTCTCAAACTACAAACAAGGTCTTCCCACCTCAGCCTCCTGAACAAGGCCCCTGTGAGGCCGGAGAACCAATATATGCTTTCGAAAACCAGCCTGTGGTTCCCTGGACAAGTGGGGACTTTTCTTTGGAGAATTTATAAGGAGGCATGACCTTAACTTTCTCTCTTATCTTCAAAGCCCAGGCTACCGTGCCAGTGAAGAAAACTGTACTAGTGGGAATCACCAAAGCCTAGTGAAGGGGCTCCGGCCTCACCACGGGATTCTGCACCCAGTGGTCCAGTGAGCCCCATCACCCCAGTGAGATACAGGATGCAGAAACAGCCTACAGCATCTGTGAACCAGTAAAGCAAGGTGCACTAAACTCCAGCAGGCCAGTCAGTACCCCACGTTCAGTTCCTGTGCTCCTGCAGACTGCCCTGGGATAAGGGCCTCAGGTGCTTCCAGAAGTGGGCAATCCAATCAAACAGTTGCTTTCAGCTTGACAGCTGCTTCCCCATTTGGCTTGTTTAAATTCGAGAATATATTTATTGCATCTTAATGTGAAGTTGTATTAATTCCTTTTTTTTTTTTTTTTCTTCAATGCTGTGACAAAGCAGCCAACTTAGGGTTTTTTTTTCCAAGAGGGCACAGTCCATCACTGCAGGGAAACCACGGTGGGAGTGTGAACTGGTTGGTCATATTGAAACCACTCAAGGAAGCCTAGGAAAAGAAACAGCCAGCTCCCTTCTTCTTCTTCTTCTTCTTTTTTTTTTTTTTTTTTTTTTTAAAAATCCAGCCTGGGAATCCAGTGCACAGAGAGGGTGGATGGTATTGTACTGTAGCTTGGCTACAAGGATTCCATGGATTCCTGGGCTGTCTTCTCTACTCAGTTAGACCTAATACCTTCACAGACACACCCAGAGGCCTATCTCCCAGGTGCCTGCAGCCAAGCTGACACAGAAGACTAACCCTCACAGGGGAGTTAGGCATAGGCATATAGAAATGGCGTGACCTACTGAGCTAAGACAGTGACCAGGATAGTAGTCCCCGCCATGACGGAGTAGACACAATGTTATTTACCCACTGGGAAGAAGGGGACAGCTGAGTGGACGTTTCTACTACAGAAAAAGGCAGCCTGCAGAAGGACTAGCTCGGTGCAGCATGGCTACATGGCCTCCTTCAGTAGAAGGGCTTTGCTGGGGCAATGTGTGTAACGCAGGCCTAGCGGGCAGGTTTGTGGGTTGGAATCCTATTTCAAACTACCCTAAGATGCTGTGTGATAGCATTTAGCCGTGTAGGAAAACTGCCTAACCTCCTCTAGTGTGCTTCCTCCATCTAGAACACAAGCAGGGCTGTTGGACAGGTAAAATGAGCCAGTACCCGTGACTGAACTCTGCAGGACACCTGCAGGTGTGGACCGCACGGTGACCATTGCTGTTTGCCAAAGGTCCAGTATTTCAACACCACAGACCGCACTTCTCCAGGGCCTTTACTGTCACTTCTAGGGATTCTCAACATCAACACCTTTCCCTTTGGGAGATTTTGTGCAGGCTCTGGTAAAGGATAAAAATGTGTACAATGGAAGGGGTGGGGCGGGGGCTGGAGAGGTGGTTCAGAGGTTAAGAGCATTGACTGCTCTTCCAGAGGACCCACATGGCAGCTCACAACTGTCTGTAACTCCAGCATCTGACACCCTCATATAGACACACATGCAGCTCAAACACCCATCCAAACAAAAAAGAAAGAAAAATGGTAGCCTCTCTAAACAAAATCTGTGGCAAAAAATTTCTCCCCACCATGGAAGCAGGAGTTCCATTGTGCTTTTCTAATTGCACCAAGAACAGGAAAGTTAGAGATTTACTAGACACACCTGATCCCAAGGATGAAATGCCTACGATTGAGATCCAGAGCCCGAGGCCATGAAAGCAAGAGTTCAGTTAATAAATACAGAGAAATCAGAATGGTGCAATACATTGGGAAATGAGTAAGGCATCAGGACCTTCCCTTTCAGGAGAGTTAAGAGGGGAACAGGCCATATAGGAAGAGTAAGAAACTAAGGTAAGTGTCTCTCCATTCCCTGGGGGAATGCTCTATAAAGGTCCTGCTTTATAAAGCATCCATTCTTATCTCTATCGAGAACTTGTGACCCTTTCATTAACATGTGACTGGTGCCTACTGTCAAGGCCAAGGCTAGTTAGTGGTCTCCGCTCCTGATCTCAAGCCACACTCCACTCACAGGCCCCTTGTGTCCGATTTAATCCCATGTGCCACTATGCAGCATAAAAGGTGTAATCTTTTTCTCAATTAAAGGCTGCTGGCAGCCATCCAGTTCACCCTCAGAGCTGTTCAGAAAGGAGCTGGGCTATGATGGTGCACACCTTTGGTCCTAGCACTCGGGAAGCCGAGGCAGGTGGATCTCTGTGAGTTCAAGGCCAGCCTGGTCTACAAAGTGAGGTCCAGGACAGGTTCCAGAGCTACAGAGAAACCCTGTCTGGGGGGGGGGGAGAGCAAGTGTTCATTACTGCTGAGCCATAAATCTACCCCTATTTTTAGTAGCTAAATGTTTTGTGTTATTGGGGGAAAAAAGTTTCCTATAAACTTGAGTGCTGGTATTAGAGGTGTATGTCACTATACCCAGGTAACAATTGCTGACATTGACCAATGTCAAACAAACCCTTATTAATGCACTCTTCATTTTTGTCCTACACTTTGCAAGATGACACCCTTCTGGGATTGATGGGTCATTAAACTAAACAAGTACCACTTCTAACCAGAATATTAAAGTATCAGAAAATGCCATTTACCACAGAAAACAGCTTATAGTCCTGAAAATTTGTTCCTTACTGAGAAGGAAAAGGCTTTTCCCATGTGGCATAAATGCCCTTGGTAAAAATCTCCAGGTAAGCCGGGCATTGTTGGTGCATGCCTTTAATCCCAGCACTAGGGAAGCAGAGGCAGGCAGATCTCTGTGAGTTCGAGGACAGCCTGGTCTACAGAGCTTGTTCCAGGATAGCCTCCAAAGCAATACAGAGAAACCCTGTCTCAGAAAAACAAAAACATCTCCAGGCAACATGACTTCTCTGTGGGCTAGCTCTGTATTTAGGCATTAAAGGGTGGCAATGATGTGTGTGGTGAGGCTCTCAGGGTTCAACACTGAGCATTGGAGAGAAAAGGTGTTTCGTGCTGGATAATTTTGACAACTTGACACAGGCTAGAGTCATCAGAGTGTAGGGAAACTCAATTGAGCACAAGCTCCCACAAAAATCAGGCTGCGGGCAGGCCCATTGAGCATTTTCTTAATTAGTGATGTATGGTGGGTGGGGGCGCACTTGGCTGGTGGTCTTGGTTCTGTAAGACAGTAGACTGAGCAAGTCAGTAAGCAGCACCCCCATGGCCTGTGCGTCAGCTCCTGCCTCCGATTTCCTGCCCTGCCTTCTTCCCACGATGAAAGGCATATGACTTACACCGGCCTGGTGGCCCACACTTTTCATGCCACCACTCTGCAGGTAGATAGATCTCTGCGGGGGCCAGGGCTGCAGTGCGAACCCTTCTAAAACGAGAAGCACTGTGATGACATCACTCTTCCCCACGCCCTCCCCTCAGGGGCTGCAGAGGGTTGCAGCTGGCCTGCCCCAGGTCTTCTCTTAAACGCTAGAACGTTCTCCAGCTTATTAAAAACAAAACAAAAAAAAAACAGGGAAGGAGGGAACGGGTGGCTTCAGCAGTTTTATTGTTTGCGCCCACCATGCCCCAGTACAAATTTAAAGTGTGGCCTCGGTGCTGCGGCTGCCTCCATCACACACCTCTGTGGCTCCCAGACCTGTTCAGCATTACTTCCGCCAGCGCTGCAGCTCTTGGGACAGACAGAAAAACATGAGGACCTGGGAGAAGTGTCTTACAGGCCGTTTCTATCTTTGCTTTTTGGACATTTTTGCTTCATAAATTTAGACAATACACCGTTTCCATCTGAAATAGCCGAGGCTCCTGCCCCCTCTTAAATTGTGGGAAAATGCTACACATTTTTTGGGGGGTAGTCTCCTATGAACTGAGTTTTTTCTTTCTAAACATTAAAAAAAAAAGACTTAATAAGAGTTTTGCCTGCATGTATGTATGTGCACTATGTGTGTGCCTGGTGCTTGCAGAAGTCAGAAGAGGGCGTTGGATTCCCAGGAATTGAAGTTCTGAATGCTTGTGAGCTGCTATGTGGGTGCTGGGAACTGAACCTGGATCCTCTGTAAGAGTGACAGGTTTTCTTAACCACTGAGCCATTTCTCCAGCTCCAGACCTGTCTTTATACTCTTTAAACCCGTTGTAAGTAGCAAAAAGCCCTTCTATTGCACTGTGAAAAAGGGGTTCGCAGGCGCCAAGGAGGGCACCTCCCGCAGGAAAAACAAACAAACCCAAGGCCTCACTGATGGGCAGCAAGGGCAGTCATGTAAATCTAAGCCAAACCTTGCAGATCTACAATGGAGCCCCAGCGACAGCTCACCCATCGGGGCTCCTGGGTATTCCTACCACCAGAGCCCAAAGGGCAGTGGCTAGTTGCTTAAGCTACCAATTAGGAAGGCTTACTCAGATGCTTGAAGCTCCAGCTACAGCACAGGATGAAGTAGCCAGTGAAGAGCATCGTGAGGCCCCCGACACCGCTCTTCTTTATGGTGGTGTTGCATCTCACCCAGCCTGTGCAGAGAGAGGCAGATCACGTGGTTAGGGCCCGGGGCGTGGCGCAGTACGTGCACACTACTCAAGGCAGCCCTGCTAGACCGGGCAATGAACTCTAAGTCGGAGAACTTCTGTGCCTACATAAGTGCGGTCTAGACAAGGAATATACATTTCCATAGACAACAACAAGGCTAAGCCGGAGTAAATCCCCACACGGGGAGCTGGGTTAACCTCTGGAGCGATGCAGAGGGGAATACGGCTGGTTAGCTGAGGTTCAGCAATGCCTTGGCTGATCACTTTGGGAAGGGGAGGGTTGGGGACAGGTGGCAGGGGTGTGTTTTAAGAAGTGAGAGCTGCATAATAAATGCGAGCTGCTGCTGTTAGTTTTGGGGTTCTGAGTGACACCCAACTCTGAAATGGAAACAAACGGAGAATGACAACCACTCCTTTCTCTTGTCCTTCTTTAACCAGCCTAGGCAGAGAAACAGATCCACAGGCCTGGGGCCAGGAAGAGAACCCACCCGTGAACAACAGCGGCCTCACCTTTGTGTGCAGCTCCCAAGAGCCACATTAGAGGGGAGCTGGAAGCTGTGAGCGCCAGGGGTCCCGAAGTCCTGCTATCAGCCGAGCTTCGTCCCCACCAAGGAACTACGGTTCCAAACAGAAGTCACTGTGACAATCAACCTAGAATCACCCCTTCCCACCAAGCAGCCAGCTGCTCGTCCTAATAGCTGGGCCTTAGGAAAAGCACACCCTGACAGCTGGATCAATGGGCACCTCACTGGGCTGCA
The DNA here is from genome assembly GCA_030556225.1 of Cricetiscus sungorus. Lineage (NCBI taxonomy): Eukaryota > Metazoa > Chordata > Mammalia > Rodentia > Cricetidae > Cricetiscus > Cricetiscus sungorus. Next base: position 88,831,349 of record JANBXA010000069.1, on the reverse strand, counting down.
GTTAAACTACACACGGAAGTAAAATCCGCCTCAGGATGAAGCTCTTACTGACAGAGACCTTGCACTGTGATAAATGCATCGCTTGCCCCCCAGCTGAGTCCACGAGTCTGGTCAAGCAAGCCACGTTTTATCATCTGAGATTTTAGCAAAAAGTAGGACTTTCTACTGTAGGCTGAGTACCCTGAAATGCACAGACTAAAGAGTTTCAATTTTGGCCTGAAAATCATTTTGGACCATCTACATATGTATAATGGGCTATCTTAGGCCCCATACCCAGAGTCCAAATACGGAATCTCTCTGTTCTTTGCTCCTCTACCCCAGTGGCAACTGAACCCGGGATCTTACATATACTAAAAATGAGCGTCTGCGTGTCCTCTACCACAGAGCTGCATCCACAGCCCCCAAAATTCATTTTTGTTTATGATGAATTTGTCAGATGATCCCTGTCAACATATTCTGAAGACTTTTTTTTTCTTTTAAACGTGCCTGGGTCATCTCCTCCCCAGAGCGGAAGATACCCATGTCGGTATTCAAGATGCTGTCATTTATATGCTGTCATTTTGGAGCACTGTGCACACATGCTAGAGCACCCCTACTCCCTGCCACAGTCATCTTTATTCAGTATGTCTGTTCTGTGATCCACTGGCATGCCTCGGTCGAACCTTCCTATTTACAATGACACACAAATAACAAGTACAACCGGAAAAGAAGGTACGTGTTTCTGTTTCATGTTTGTCTGTGTTCAGACGAGATAGTGATGTCCACTGGCCATGGTTTTCTGGTCTTGTTTTGGTTTGTTGGGACGAAGGATAAACTACGATGGTTAGAAGGTGTGGTGAAGGCTGCTGTGAAATAAAAATGCTCAGACGGTCATACTACACAACAATGACAAACAACACACTGGGGGCAGGCTCAGAGGGCTCAGTGGTTAAGAGCACTCGCTGCTCCAGCAAAGGACACGGTTTTGGTTCCCAGCAGCCACATGGTGCCTCACATCCATCTTGAACTATGGTTCCTGGGGATCAGACACCTCCTTCTGGCTTCCAGGGGCAGCTGCATGCATGTGGTGCACATGGCACATGAATTTGGCGTTAGTTAACACACACGTACATTACCACACATATACATTCGAAAAACAAAAGCCCTTCAAAAACCAAAAAAAAAAAAAAAAATGTTGGCGTGCAAGGAATCACGCAGTACATATCTGTGCAAGGCCAAAGTCTCTTAAAACCAACAAGAAAAAGGAAATCATGGAGCTGGAGGGGTGGCTGGGCTGCAGGGGTGGAGACTGCATGCTGTTCTTCTGGGTTCAGTTCCCAGCACCCGCCGCTCACAGCCACCTGTAACTTAGCTCCAGGCCCTCTTCTGGCTCCACGGGCACCGCACTCGTGCACATTTTACCCCAATACCTACGCATACTTGGAAACCAAAAAAAAAAAAAAAAAAAAAGTCAAATCATAAAGCCTGAGATGCAGCTCAACTCAAAGTATAACTTCTAGAAAACTGCCACCGTTGGGATGTGGTCTCAAGTGCTGCTGGGAACCGCATGGTTCACTTCTGAGTACAGGGTCAGGGGAACTTACGCAAAGAAATTGATCAGAGGACACAGCCACTGCCCTCAGGCCTTTCTTCCCCACCTGCCTCTCAGGGACACTAGACTCATCCCTTGTAGCCTTTCCCATCAGATTTCTTTCTCTTTTTTTCTTCTTCAAGGCTGTGTCGACCCTGAAGGTCGTGGGACTCCTTCTGTAGACCAGGCTTGAGTACAAACAGCTGCCTGTCTCTGTGTTCAGTGCCTGGGGTTAAAGGCAGGGGTGCACGAGCACGGTATCAGCTTCCCCCCGGAATTTCTAGCTATAGAGCAGTGTAGAGGCTCAGCAGCTATCAGGCTCAGCAGCCTGCCCCACTGTATCTGCCAACTCTCCGAGAAGGAAGAAGGGACACTGCAACCACTCTGGACCGAGTTCCTTTGGTCAATTAAGCGAAGTGCGGGGTGGACTCTGCAGGTGAGGATATATTAACTGAATAAAATCAAGTGATCCTCACCCCCAATGCACAGAGCATCCTGGAGGGGCGGGGTGGTCCTTGTAAATGAGCCTGCTTACCTTTCGAGACACTCACACCCTGGGAAGTGGCAGGAAGAGGCATCTGAGCCATTGAGTTCCAATGCTGAGGCCCCCTTGGCAACACTCCTAGACCAACGTAACCAGGATAGAGTTCGGGAAACCACTCCAGTCCCACAGACCCGGAAGCAGCACCTGAGTGGGCAGCAACAACATGACTGACGAAGGAGCTTTTAGACACGGGGTATGGAGCTGAATGTGACGGGATGTGGGACCCTGTCTGGGCTGCATGGGGTTGGCGGAGAGCCGTGGGTTCCAGGACGTCCCTCTTGCTTCCCACTAATAGTGTTATGGCAGGGGCTTGACTCTGGCCACAGATTTGGGCTTTGTCTTCTGGAGGCTTCACCGCCAGAGAGGCGAGGTGCTGACACCCTGTCTCTGGTACAGAGAGCAGCTTACTCGAAGTTCCCTCTGCTGGAGTAAACACGTCCAAAAGAGCAAGGGCTGCCTGTGTTTTTGCCTTTGGGGGTAAAATGGGATCCTCAGCACCAAGGCGAGCCTGTCCCTGTGCTTCTGTGGCAGACATGATGTTCTCAGGATTTCCCTGGCACAACTCTACCCCCAGGCCGTGTTCCTGGTGCTCTCTCACTTGCGCTTTACCCCGTGGAGTGGTGAGAAGGCCCAAGAGGAGCGATTGGGACTTCTCCCGAGTCTCGGCCTTGCCAGGGTCCCGGGGAACTCCTGAGAGGTGGTCTCCATCACGGGAACTGCCCTCCCGCATTAACATGGAGGGCCTTCCTCCCTGAACCCCGTGGCTGTCATTCTTTGGAGAATGACAATCACTAACTGCCACGTCTAGTAATTTTGTCAGAAGCTTCTGTCTTTGGGGATCAACTGTATCCAACTTCAGGCTTGCAGAAGTGGCTGGCTTAGCATGATGTTCAACCGAGGGATATTTTTTACCTTCATGAGATAAAACTGGTACCATTGAGCCAACCAGTAAAGATGCTCTGGTCTCTGGGGGACGGCGTGGACTTCCCTTGGATTCAGTGACATCTCTGGCAGGTTCTCGAGACTGAGGGACTGTCCCCCTCTGCAGAACCACCTTTATCTTGGCGTGTCTCAGTGCTTGGAAGGAGGGCTGCTGATTTTGATCGCCGGCTTCTCTTCCTGCCTCTGTTGTACCTGCTCTTTCCAAGACACCTCCCGGCAGTGGAGAGGTGGCAGCTGTCCACTCTGGTCTGCCCCTTTCAGACTTGGCATTTATTTTTGCACTCTCCGTCTCTGGCTCCTTTCTTTTGGTAGGCCTCGACTCTTTTTTAGCATGTGGAAGTGTAGCTGGCTTGGGCTGATAAACTTTTTGATCAGCAGATATGGGTGGTCCTATCATCTTACAGTGTGGCAAGTGGGATTTTAACCTCTTAAATGGCTTCTTACAATGAGGGCACACGTCCATCCTGGGGCCAGCATCACCCATCGTCTTTCTGGAGAGACAATGAAGAATACAGAGTAATCATTTTATGCACGGATTTTAACTTTTTCTTTTGTTTGTTTTTCTTAAGATAGGCTCTTGGAGCTTGGCATTGGTGGCGCATGCCTTTAAACCCAGCACTCGGGAGGCAGAGGCAGGTGGATCTCTATGAGTTCGAGGCCACCCTGGTCTATAGAGCTAGTTCTAGGACAGCTTTAAAGCAATGCAGAGAAACCCTGTCTCAAAAAGCCAAAAAAAAAAAAAAAAAAAAAAGAGAAAGAAAAGAAAAGAAAAGAAAAGAAAGAAAAAAAGATAGGCTCAGCCTAGGCTAGCCTTAAATTCACTATGCAGTCTGATCAGCCAGAGTTACATCTCAAAAAACCCAATGACAACCCCATCCCAAACAATAACCATAATAACAGCAAAACCAAAAGATTTAAGTCTAGTAAATTAATGCTTAGTCAGATACTAAATATGCCAGCCAGAATTCAATTTTGTTATTTATGTTAAGTGGTTACATGAATTTAATGAAACTGTCTAAAAACCCTTAAAAGGGGGAGCTACTTAGGGCTTTTAAGTGTTGTGGGATATTTGATCACATTGTATGTAGATGTCTCTGTTTCACCTCGCCTGCCTAAGACACCTTCTGATTGGTTTAATAAAGGGAGAGAGGTTTAATAAATGGGAGGAGAGGGATGAATGAGGTGGGAGATTTCCTATGGAGAAATGGGGGAAGTTGGATGTACAGTACTGAAGAGAGGTAACAAGCCATGTGGCAGAACATAGATAGAAAATGGCTAATTTAAGGTCTAAGAGCTGGTTGAGAATAAGCCTAAGTGAAGGCTAAGCTTTCATAATTAATAAGAAGTCTCTGTGCCATTATTTGGGAGCTGGTGATGCAAAGAAAGACCTGTTATAGTTAAGAGCACCTATTGCACTGCTATTGCAAAGGCCCCAGGTTGTGTTCCCAGCACCCACACTAGGCAGCTCATAACCGAATGGAAACCAAAACCAAAACAGATATGGCTGCTCCTAGGTATGGTAAACAAAAAGTTTATTATAGATAAAAGGGAGAACATAGAGCATAACCAGGGGGAGAGACATCTGGGCCAGGAGTGGGGAGAGAGGAGAGTCAGGAGAGCAAAGAATAGGAAAAAGTGCCTGGTACCTAAAAAGGCTGGCTTATATAGGGACGAGCATTGGGAGAAGGGCAGTCCCGCCCTGAGCTGGAGAGTTCAGGGTAGGGGAAGGGTTACCCCAGCCATACCCTGGAACAGTAAGGACTGAGGGGTGCTGGGAGAACCTGGCAGACAGGTCCACTTTGATATGCTAAATAGATATCTTAGTTAGCCATTTGTCCTTGGTTTGAGATCTAACAGAAGCTACCTAGAACTCAAGTTTTAGGGGAATCTGGTGTCCTCTGACCTGCTGGGGCACGGTGTGTACACAGTATAAATTAGCTCATATAAACTGATGGGAGATGTTATTCTGTAAATGTTTCTCATACTGGTTAATGAATAAAACACTGATGGCCAATAGGAAAGCAAGAAAAACGTGGGGCTAGGAGACAAGGAGGAAAGAGGAAGTAGTTAGGAGGAGTCAGCATGTAGAGCCTGGAGAGAGCAGCATGCCGGCCCGCCGCTCTCCAATAAGATGACCACGTGGAAATACTTAGATAAGTAGAAATGGGTTAATCATTAAGACAGAGCTAGACGGTAAGAAACTAGTACCAGGCCAACAGCCTTATATCAAATATAGAGTCTCAGCGTGTTACTTGGGGGCTGGCATGGCGGCGGGACCAACCGGCAGGGAAAAAAAATGTACTCGTAACAATAAACAAATTCATGCAGGCACATATACAGGCATTTAGTAAACAGATAAAAGGAATCAGGGCGGTGGTGGCGGTGCAGGCCTTTAATCCCAGTACCCAGGAGGCAGAGACTGGCAGAACTGAGGCCAACCTGGTTTACAAAGTGAGTTCCAGGATAGGCTCCAAAGCGATAGAAAAACAAACAAAAGACAAAGGGAACCACCAACTGAGTGTTCCTGCCTTGAAGCCTCTCCCATCCAAGAATTCTTTAATAAACCCCATTCACTCTCACTCTTCTGGATCCTGGCCTTGGAGGATGGAACCAGGAAGGATAGCAACATTCCCTAGGGGTGCAAGGACTGGCTAGAGCAGTTTCTAGAGCTACAAAAACAAGGTCCACTGGGTGAGGACTCCTGAGAACTCCTCTACCAGCTGGGACCCGACTCAGTAGCGGCACCGCATAAACCCTGATGCTGCACTGGAGAGCCGTAATCCCAGCACTTGGAAGTAGAGCTAGGACGGCCAGGTCATCCTCGGTTAGAGAAAGATTGAAGCTAGCCTGAGATTCATGAGATCTCTGGAAGAAAAAAAAAAAAAAAAAGCGGGCGGGGGTGGGGAAGTAGTTCTACTTTTGGCTGTGAGCCTAGCATTTAATGGCTGAGCCATCTCTCCAGCCCTGGGGTAGCTCTCCTAATTCAAGGAGAAATGAATCTCTGCTAATACTATTATCAGCAATACATACATATGTAAATGTAACAATGTACAGAAGGACATGGTCCCCACTTTCTTAGTTTATTTTTTTCCTTTTTTGGTTTTTCGAGATAGGGTTTCTCTGTGTAGCTCTGGTTGTCCTGGGACACCCTCTGTAGACCAGGCTGGCTTTGAACTCAGAGATCCACCTGCCTCTGCCTCCCAATTTTTTACTACCACCTGGCCCCAATTTTTCGGTTTTAACTTGTAATACAATTGATTACTGTGTACATACAAATGTGTACAATATCAATTGCTTAGTCTGAATTTTTTTTAAAGATTGTATTTATTATGTATACAATGTTCAGCCTGAATGTGTGCCTGCAGGCCAGAAGAGGGCACCAGATCTCATTATGGATGGTTGTGAGCCACTATGTGGTTGCTGGGAATTGAACTCAGGACCTTTGGAAGAGCAGCTGGGGCTCTTAACCTCTGAGCCATCTCTCCAGCCCCTTAGTTTGAAAATGCTGATAAACGTATATCATGTAAAAATATTTTCAAATGCTGGGCAGTGGTGGTACACGCCTTTAATGCCAGTTCTGGTGTGACAGAGGCAGGCTGATCTGAGTTTCAGGACAGCCTGACCTACCCTGTAAATTCCAGGACAGCCAGGACTACACAAAGAAACCCTGTCTCAAAAAAACATAACCAAAACAAAGCAATAACTCCCCTGCCCCAATAAAGCAAAAAGCCGACCTTGAAACCATTTGCAAAATAAATATCCATGTATTAAATCAACTAGCACGTTATCCTCATGAAATGTAAAGCCAGGCTGTTTTCTGGGGAGTTAACAGGACTATTCTTACTGTTAGTGAGAACATAAGTGACAGACTATTTGTGTGCAAAACGCACATTACAAAGCCAATCCATGGGGTTTCCAGTTGTAACAGTACCTTTTTTTTAAATTTTGAGACGAGATCTCACGGTGTAGTCTTGTCTGCCCTGGAACCTCCACTAGTTAGATCAGGCCAATCTTGACCTCACATAGATCGGGTTGCTTCTGCCTCCCAAGTACTGGTGTAAGGATTCAGGGCATTATGCTGGCCTGTCCCTGTCAGGCCAGCACTCAGACTGTACTCAGGCAGTACTCTGGTCAGCCCAGGTTTCCATGACTACTAGTCTGCCCTCAGGTTCAAATGATCTCTTTAAAAGAAAGACCTCTGCCCACTTATGATCTTTCTGCTTTTTCTTTCCTGCTGTTCACCTGGGGCATAAGGGCATTTCCTGTCTCCCTCTCCTCTTCTGTCCACTCTCTCTGTCCCTTTACTCTCCCTGCCCCCCCATTTCCCTTTCTAATAAAACTTCTCACTACACTCTGCCTGCCTGCCATGGAATCTGCCAAGGTTCCCCTCGTGCTTTATCGTAACGACTGGGGTTAAAGATTTGCATTAGTGTACTTGACCCTATCTACTCGCTACATCTTAACGAGGGGCCCATTTTCCTGCCTGACTTCTTGCAGTCGTCTCCTCAAGACCCTCATGCTTGTGGATCACTGTTAACGTGTTTGGCAGAAACTTTGAACGTCAACTCCTGTAACGATCAGAACTAAATGGAAGAACTCATGTAAGATGTGACCCCCAAGTACTGAATCCTATACAGATAATTGGATTACGGCCCTGGCAGATAACCGGGGATACTTCTGAAAACCAGAGTAAAGACTTCCGCAAGTATCCCGGGCCCAGAGTATACTTATTCGAAGAAGTAAAACGAAAAATTTTAAATGCGAGACAAGGTCTCCAGTAGCACAGACTGGCTTCGAACTCGTTTCAGAGTCGAGGATGACTTTGACCTTCTGCTGCTCTTCCAGCCTCCACCTCCCAAGGGTTGGGATGACAGGTGCGCGTCACGCACGCCGGGCTGGGACCTCGTGATTGCCTGTGATCACGCTCGTTTCTCTGCGAGCCAGCTCTGCCGTCACAGCCGCGTTCCCACGCCTGTCCGCCTGCCCACACCTGTGTGCCCGGCCTCTTCCAGCAGGTGGGCGGGACCGCTCCGGGTCGTGGCTGGGACTCCTCTAGTCCATCAGCCTGATCTGCAGTCCTCTCTCGACCTACAGCAAATGTCGTGGAAACCAGCCCAGCCCCTGGAAACTCGGGCGGCCCGACTCCGCACCTATCGAGATGCAAAGTTCCACGCGGCGCGCTCTTGGAACTCGGAGCGCTCCGGCACCTTCCACCTCGGAACCCAGAACCCGTGGGCGTCCGCGTCAGTGCCTGATGGAGCCCGCCCAACCAACCCTTTCCTTTAGTTGCCACCGCGCAGAGACGTGACGCGGACACAAGCATCAATTCGTGTGCAAATAACTTAATTCATTCAAATCCGGCTTGGCTCTCACAGCTTGTCCCGATCTGTTTTTGAGCAGGCGGGCGTCCCGGACACCTAGGCGGGGTCCTGGGCGCGCCGGGTCTGTCTTCCCTCTCCGGACGCGCCGCCTCCTGTGGGCGGGGCTGTGGGCGAGCGCGGCCCGCGGCCCGACACTGCGCAGCCGCGGGGAGACGGCAGCACGGCGCCTGCGACATGGGGGGGCGCGGAGGAGGCGCAGGCGCCGGAAGTGGCGGCGGTGCGGGTCGGCCCGAGGGGGACTCTCGGCCCGCAGCCTCCACCCGCGCGGCGGCCCGAGCCCAGGCCCAGGCCCAGGCCCGCGGGGGTGGGCGTGGCGGTCGTCAGAACCCGGCTCCGTCTGTCCGCTGTCGGCGCGGGGCGGCGCCGCGTCGCTCGCCTTCACCAGCTGCCATGAGCGAGCGCCTCCGCCCCAGGTGAGCGGAGGGACCCATTCCCCGGCCGAGGGTGTGCGCGCTGGAGCCGAGGGGCGCACGGAGCCGGGCTGGCCCTGCGGCCGGTCGGAGGGGCCGGGGCGGGGAGGCTGCGTCGCCTGTGACACCCACCTGGACACCCGGGGGGCGGGGGTAGCCGGAGAGACGCGACTCTGGCTGGAGTCCGGCGCTACGCCTGCCCCGTCTTTTTCTGGATTTTATTTATTTACTTATTTTTTTGCCCCGACTTCTGCCCTTTTCCACTTTGGAATGAGGTTTGTTCGGTCCCGGCGGACCTAAAGCTTTGCTGTGTTAAACGGAGGCGGGTGCTGCTGGTGGGGGATGGGAGCCAGAGCCGAGCTAGAAGAGGGGGACCCCTCCAGAAGGCGCCTCCGACGGGACGGGGCGGGCGGGGAGCTGCTGGCGCCCCAAGGTCAGGGCAGAGGCGGGGGATGGGCTTAACCCTGCAGCTGGGAGGGCTGAGGGCAGCTCGCAGCGCTGCAGTCCTGCTCTGTTGTGAAGCCACAAGAAGGGCACATGCACCCGGGCGGCTTGTGCCCCACGCTCGGTTGTCGCATTCACAGGCAGGGTTCTAAACTGTTTGGCTGAGGAACCGTTTGTCTTTGAGGCGGGAGGTGGCAAACATTGCGAGTTATGCTCGTTAGCCTCTCCCCTGAGCCTGGCCCCGGGCCCCAGGCGGCCTCCGAGAGCTTTAGGCCCCGAGCAGATGAGGTTTCTTTTTTTTTTTTCCCTTCTCGTTTTCGTCCTCAGGAAGGTGGGAAGAAGTAAGTTGGGATGCTCTGCCTCAGAATGAAGAGGGCCTGCTTTATTGCGTATTAGAAAGGCTCCCAGCTACGGAGCTGGACGACCTGTACATCACCAAGTTGCACTTTTTTCGTTTTTCTGATGAACAACAGACTCAGACTCGTTTAAGTCTTATCCAGGCTCATGTCTCTTTATTCCATAGTGGTTTGAGGCTTTCAGGAGGATCATAGGGTTGTCTTTTTATTTTCTCTTTTAAAATATTTTACTTTTATATATATATATATAAGTGTTTGCTTGTATGTATGCATGCATATATATGAATGAACACGTGCGAGGCTTGTCTGGTGTCCAGGGAAGCCAGAGGAGGGTATCGAATGTCCTGGAACTAGATGGATGTGATGGCGTCTCCTCCACCCGCTGTCTTATTCGCTGTACTCGTTGATTGTGAATGTAACCACAATCATTTTAAGGCTTATCCTTTTTTTTTTTTTTTTTTTTTTTTTTTTTTTGGTTTTTCGAGACGGGGTTTCTCTGTAGTTTTAGAGGCTGTCCTGGAACTAGCTCTTGTAGACCAGGCTGGTCTTGAACTCACAGATATCCCCCTGCCTCTGCCTCCCCAGTGCTGGGATCAAAGGCTTTCACCATCACCACCCTGCAAGACCTATCCTTGATAGAGTTATTTCTTGGGATCAAGGATCAAGGTTATTTCATCCAGTGGTGAAAACGTGGAGGTGCCTAGACTAGAATGAATTATTGATTTTGTATTTGTAGTAATTGTGTCAGAAAGCATGAACTTGTGTGGACAAGATGCTCAAACTAAATTGGAAATTATAGCGTGCTGTCAAAATTATAATCTGGTCCGTGGCATTGATGCAGTACCAAAAGGATTAATCTTACTAATTGTACACATAGTGTGAATTCATAATCTTGCCAATTATTAAAGACTATTGAAAGATTTAAATTAGGCCAAGTTGAAATTATGGCCCATTTACAGTCACACCTTTAGGATTGAAACTTTAGATACAGTAAGCCTGAGTTGACTATAATCTTTTGAATTCTCTTGGAATGTCTCCCTTATCTGTCAGCCCCCAGCATTTTCTGCCACCAACAGATTCTTTTTTCTAGTGCTGTAGGCTAGTAATCTGAGTTTGTACTGATTGTAGATCCTTTATATCTAATTTACTCACAGGAATCTTAATGCGTTTCTGTCTTCTGGTGACATCTTTAAAATGAGCCACTTGGTGAGGACAGACCTTTTTTGCCTGTTTTGCTCTTAACCCATGAGCTAGCTTGGCCAGCTCCAGTGCGTGTCTCCAAGTCAGTTCCTGTCTCTGAATCTGACTCTTTACTTATTAGATGAAGGGTTGAGCTCAGACGGCTTTTCACAGTAGACTGTGAAGGCTGTAGAAGGGTGAGTGTGGCAGTGACAAGGAAGCCTTCCTTACCACAGATCCCTAATTTTTACATATGATTTGAGGGAGAGACACCTTGCAGCAGCAAGCAAGAGTTCACACACTTTTAAAGAAACATTTGAGATAGGTGTGGTAGCACTTGTCTTTAATCCCAGCAATCAAGAGGCAGAGGATACCTCTGAGTTTGAGACAGACTTGCTCTACATATCAAGTTCCTGGCCAGTGGGCTGCATAGGGAGACCTTGTCTCTAAACAAACAGACAAATAAAATAAAGCCATTTGAGAACCGGTTTCTGTACTCTGTGATTACATTTGCCCAGGTTCTTGAAGAGGATAAGGAAGATAGGACAGAAGTAAAACAAGGAGCCAACCGTCGTTGAGTGGGATAGGAATATCCAGCCATTATTTCTGCCTAGGTGGAAAGGAGAGAATCTAATCAATTACAGAGTGCCTGGAAAAATAAATGACAATGCTACCAGTGATCTTGTCCCGTATTAATAAGGCTATTGAAAGCTTAGTGCTTCTAGCGGGGCATCTAATGAAAGCCAGAATGACAAAAGTCAAATTACATTCTTAATTCATTCTTAACTCATTACCACCCAAAGGGGAAGACAACTCACAGGCCCAAGAGATGGCACTTGTATGGTGAGAGACTGACCGACATGTCATGTGGCTTTCCCAGAGGTAGTTGAGAACTATAGAGCAGCCCTTACTGTCCTTATTACTGAGAGGAATCATTCCCTGTTACACATGAGGACATTGCAAGTTTTGTTCAGGCTCATAAAGTTTGGTGGCAGTGACTCAGCAGCCCCAAGCATAACCAGCTGTTGGCATACTGATAAAATAAAAATTAAGGGGCCAGTCTTCCTTCTGCCTCTGTGAGGTTTTCTTTGAGTGTCGCCTGATTCTCAGCAGACATTGCTCTACCGAGGACGCACATCTGCATGTGAATTGCTGTATTAGGATGAAGCAGAAGCTTCTTGGTATTTGTTTAGTTATTTTTTTGAGACGGTCTCACTAAGTAGTTCTGGCTGCCTTTGTCGTAGAGTAGGCTGGACTCAGATTCACAAAGGTTTGTTTGCTTCTGCCTCCTGAAGGCTGGGATCAAAGGTGTGTGCTGGTTAGATTTATATTAGTGTACCCATTTAATGGTTGTGTGTAGGGTGTAGCTCAGAGTGTTCTTAAGACCTAGCATATGTAAGGCCCTGGGCTCAACCCAAGCGCCACAAATAAAACAAGACCCGCCCCCCCTCCCCTCAAAAATACTAGCCAAAGTAAAAACCCAGTATTTGTCTTGTTTTTAATTTTCAAGTTAGTCAGGAATATTGTGCAAGTGCTAGCCAGTCTTCTGGGAGAAGGCTAAGCAGTAGAAAGGATCTTTTGTTATTGATGTGTGAGATAAATCATGTAGTTGGTCAGAACTCCTAGGCCTGTCTGTAACTCTGGTTCCAGGGGATTTGAAACACAGACATAGATGCCGGCAAAACACCAATACACATAAAATAAAAATAAATAAACCATAAAAGGGCCTGTTTTCCTCCTTAACTCTCTCTCTCTCTCCCTCTCTTTCTCCCCCCCCCCTCTCTCTCTCTTACACACACACACACACACACACACACACACACACACACACACACACTCACCATTTGAAATTTGTAATTGTAAACCCCAAACAAACTATTTTAAAGAGTCCTCCCTGGAACTGGAGAGATGGCTCTGGTTGATGCTCTTGCAGAGGACCTAGATTTGGTTTTTAGCACCCATGTGGCAGCTCACAACCATCTCTAACTCCAGTTCCAGGAGATGTGATGCCGCCTTCTTGCAAGCTTGTGGCACATATGCATACATGCATGGAAAATACTCATTCACAGAAAAACAAATGAACAAAAAAAACAAGAAAAAGAGATCAGGTCCAGTGGCTCACACATGTAGTCACCTAGAGGCTTGAATTTGAGGGCAGTCTACACTGCTATGAGAGCCTGCTACAAAAAACAAATAGGGTCATTGAGACGGCTCTGGGAGAGAAAGGTACTTGCTACACAACCTGTTTGGTAAGTTAGCAGGAGAGAACCAGTTGTAATCTTCAGAATTGTTTTTTGCCCTCCTGCCTTGTATACACAATAAATAGTAGCAACAAAAAGCCCAAATAAAAGCCACACCTTCTTACTCTAAACCTAATCCAGGGTGTAGAGTATAAACTCATTCATAAGAGTTGTATATCTGGAGAGTGGTGGCATGTGCTGTTAATACCAGTATTGGGGAAGCAGAGGCAGGGGGAAGTTCTAGGCCTGCCTGGTCTGCAGTGAGTTCTAGGACAGCCAAGGCTACACAGAATATTTCTGACTCAAATAAGAAAGCAAACAAACAAACAAATAAATATGCAGTGAGTTCTAGGACAGCCAGGGCTACACAGAAAAACCCCGATTCTAAATAATGGAAAGAAAGAAAGAAGTTTAAAAAAAAAAAAAAAGAAAAAATACAGATTTTTTCAAAGTACAGGCTCCTGAGCCAGTGTGGTGATTTTGGTTTCTACTCAAAGCCTTGTGTTAGGAACTCGTTACATACAGAGAGCTCCTAATTGTACATAAGGTCATTTCTTCCCAGTGTAGATACTTACAGACCCTCCCTAGCCCTTTAAAAAAAAAAAAAAAAAAGGAAGATGTATATATTTGTTATGTATACAGTGTTCTGCCTCCTCATTGTGGATGGTCGTGAGCCACATGTAGGTGCTGGGAATTGAACTCAGGACCTCTGGAAGAGCTACCAGTGCTCTTAACCACTGAGCTATCCTCCATCCCTCTCTCTATTCTTTTTTCTGTGTTTTTGGATGTGGTTTTCATTTTTGTTTCTTTGTGACAGTTTCTTTGTATAGTCCTGGCTGTCCTAGAATTCTGTGTACAGCGGACTGGCCTCAAGCTCAAAGAGAGCCTCTTGCCTTTGCCTGCTAGAGTGACCCATCAAGCCTGGTACTGCCTTTTTGTCTCTTGGAGATTTGACCTCAGAAACATTTTCTGAACTGAGTCAGTGCTGTCCAATAGAACTATATTTTACTGTTTAAAGAGCTTTTATTAAAGCAAAAATTTGATAATAAAATTTTTTTCCGTATTACTCAGTTATCAATTTAGTTAAACAGAGCTGAGGGCTAGAGAAATGGCCCAGCTGTTAAGTGATTGCTCTTGCAGAGGACCTAGGTTCAATTCCAGCACCAACGTGGTGATTATCTGTAACTCCCGCTCCAGTACAACCATTGTCCTCTTCTGACAGCTGTGGACATCAGGTACAGGCGTGCACAAACATGTAGGCAAAACACTCATATACACAAAAATAAATCTTAAAAAGTTAACCAAACAGAGCTGATGGTAATGTGTTCCACAGAAAAGATCTGCGGGCCTACAGAATCTTTGAATTTTTGTTCTTTGTTGAGCCTAGTCATTTGTTTTTGTATTTTGCCAGTTTTTTTTTATATTTTGTGTTAACTAAAATAATTTAGGACTGGTGTTGTTCACTAAAGTCATTTTTTTTTTCCCAGCATATAAGATTCAAAATGTATGGTAATATATGCCTTTAATCCCAGCTCTTGGGAAGCAGAGGCAGGTGGATTTGTGAGTTGGAGGACAGCCAGCCAGAGCTACAAAGTGAGATTCTGTCTTTAAAAAGAAAGTTGGCTGGAGGGCATGGGTGGTGCATTCCTTAGTCCCAGCATTCAGGAGGCAGAGGCTAGCAGATCTCTGTGAGTTCAAGGCCAGCCTGGTCTATAAAGCTAGTTCCAGGACAGGCTCCAAAACAATACAAAGAAATCCTGTCTCAAAAACACAATATCCTTTTTTAATTTATATTTTACAACATTTTCTATAATCAGTTTACAACGGTCAGTTCCTTTCTCTGGTCTCTGATGAATTTTACTCTTGATTTTTTGTTGTTTGTAGTTATTTGTTTATTTTTGGGATTTTATTGTAGCTCTGGCTGTCCTGGAAATCATTGTAGACCAGGCTGGTCTCCAACTCACAGAGACCCACCTGCCTCTCTGCCTCCCGAGTGCTGGGCTAAAACCTGGCCTTACTCTTGCTGTTTGAAGCACATTTTATTATGTGTGTAGATATGCGTGTGTGGAGGTTGGAGTGTCACTTTGAGAGTCAGTTTTCTCTTCCCACCATGTGGGACCTGAGATGGAATCCAGGTTGTCAGGATAGGCAGCAAAGGCCCTTACCTGCTGAGCCATCTCACCAGCACCATGGCGAATTCTAAGCGTCAGTAACCCCAACAGTGTAAAGCAGCAACTGTTGATTGCTTTCTGGGCGGCCCCTGTAGCAAGCAGTACAGCCACAGTTCCGTCAGCCTTCGATCAGGGAGCTGGAGACTTGGGCCTAGGAAGTAGTTCTGTGTTCTCAGTCTCCAGCGCGTGCCCACGAGTTCAGTACTGTGGATGGGCTGCATTGCTCCGATGAGAGAAGACAGCCCTTCACCCAGTGTTTGCTTTTGCCGTCAGAGGCCTCGTGCCACGTAGAAACAGTTAGAGGACCCTGTGCTTGAACAGCAGGCTTCTGTGTGGTAATGGTGGTTGCTCATGAAGCTATTGGGGGTTGTGGACTCCCACAGTCTATTTATGCTAGGCATGGTGCAGACAGAGCAGCTGCGGCAGCAGTAGCTGCAGGACTGCAGCCAGCCAGCCAGCCTCTTGTGAATGTGCTAGTAGCACATTGGGTTGACATGACTCAGCCTGTGAGGAAGCTGGCTGAAGCCTCAGTACTGAAGGCTGGTGTGGGATGGGAGTGGCTAAGGGCCAGCATGAGGCAGATCTTGGGATGAGTGAGGCCTGGCACCCTGAGTGGTCCAGTGAGTACTTGGTCATAGTTGAGCAGTTTGCCTGAGTCTGAGGTAGCTGCATGAAGTAGCCCGAGGGAGGTCACAGGGCTGCTCTTCTCTGTATGCTGGTAGTGCGATGGGTGAGCTTGGCCCTGTGTGCTGAGCCAGAGCTACACATGGTGGCTGCAGTAGTGAAGAGATTGCTGCTGTTCAGTGTAAGGAGATAAGGTCTCGTGCTGTGGCTAGGCTGCTCTGAAACCCAGTGTAGCCCAGGCTGGCCTCTAATGGTCAGTGATTTTCCTGCTGCAGCCCCTGCTTGCTGGCATTATAGGCATAGACACTGCACCATTAATTAACTAATTAATTAATTGGCTTATCCAGACAGGGTAATAGCCCTGGTTGTCCTGGAACTGCCTGCCTGTGCCACCACTGACCAGCCGGATTTTTTTTATTTTTAAAATAATTTTTTTTTTTTTGAGACAGTCTTGTGTTGCTGGAACTCACTGTTCAGAACTTGCAGTGATCCTCTGCCTCTGCTTCCTGAGTTCTGGGATTAAAAGTGGAAGCCACCATGCCCAGCAGAATGTGGATTTTAAATTTTGGTTTATTTAAATGACAGCCATGTTATTAGTGGCTGTCATTACTCCAGGCAGTGGGTCTTAGAGGTGTTCTTCCTTTCATTTATTCCTGTTTTCTAGTTTGAGATTAAAATCATCCTGGTGGCCCCTAATTGTTGTACTGGGAGCACTTGCTGGAGAGAGGTGTGATCTGTCCCCCTTCCTGGTGGCTTTAGCCAGCGCTTACTGTCACTGAGTGCCAACCCAGTGCAGGGGTGAAACCGTGATGGTAGTGTGTGTGGGGGGGTAGAATTATAATTTCAGGGGTGTGGCAAGAGGAAACTGAGTTGGGAAGCTTCATTGTTACCTTCCTCCTGTTACTCTGTTGCCACCAGGTGGTAACTAGCCTTTCCCCTAAGGCTTGGCCTTACTAGCTGTCTTTGCTTAGTTAGTGTCCAGTGCTGGGATATTATAATTCCTCCCACTGGGATGTTGTGGTGGATTAATATTTTTAGGCTAGAGCGTCGATTTTTTTCATATGTAAATTATTTTTATTTTATGTATGTGCAGTAGTGTTTTGGCTATATGTATGTCTGTGTGAAGGTATCAGATCACTTGGAACTGGAGTTACAGACAGTTGTGAGCTGCCATGTGGGTGCTGGGAATTGAACCTGGGTCCTCTGGAAGAGCAGTGTTCTTAACCTCTGAGCCATCTCTCCAGCCCCTGAGGGTAAATATTTGTATCTTGTGATGCTTTATACTTGAAATGTCTGCAAGCTCCATAACTGGTTATTTTTCCTCTTTGTATTTAAATTTCAGGAAAAGGAGAAGAAATGATGATGATAACCACCTCCCGCCCCAGACCAAAAGGAGCAGTAGGAACCCCATCTTCCAGGACTCCTGGGACACAGAGGTAGGCAGAATGGCTGCAGGCTCATCTGCATGACCCGGTCTCCATTATATAATTGTAAGGAGTTCCTTTCTCAGGGAGCACCTCACCTGCCCTGGCTGTGGTAGTTCCCACCTCGATGCTTAGTGTCTCATTATTCTGAGGCAGGGTTTTGAGTCCTGGCTAGTCTGGGACTCAAACCTGATTCAGGGCCTCAAGTTTGTGGCTGTCTTCTCCCTTGGTGCCTGGAATCTGTGCTGGCACACTCGGCCTGCATTTCTCCTCTTGAATCAAAGCCTCTTTGAGGAAGATAGGGACTGTCCTGCCAGGTAAGCAGTGTGACATGGCCATTTTCACCTCCCCACCCCACCCCATTTTGGAAGCCCCATCTTCGAAGCCTCTAGTGTTACATTTCCACACCTAGCTCATTTCCTGGTGATTTATGAGCTGTGATTGTCCTCACGGGAGTGTTTGTTACTTACTTGCATTCAATAGCAGTTCTAAATAGCAGAGCATGTGTGGTGCATGTGCACAGATCCTCCTTTAGAGGGTTTTCATTATTCAGAGTATTCTAGAAAGTGTTGGGAGGGAAGGAGAGTGAGGCAAAGGTGGGGAACACTTTCAGAGTTCTTTGCAGTTTTTCCCAGAAAGATTGTTCTGCTGTGGGGGACAGTTTTTTGTGCAGTTGGGAATTGAAAACAGAACTCAAGGTTGAAGTGCGGAGGGTGACTCATGCCACCCCCACATTCGGGCCCTAACAGATGTCATGCTACAGTGACAGACAGCTGGGCTCTTACACACTAAAACAGATCCTGCTGTATTCGGTTCCCGCTAATAGGATTTGCCTCATATCTCTAGACTCTGAGCCACCAGTCCAAAGTCACCAAAGGGGACACTGACCTTCACGTTTCAGCGCCAGCTAATAAATAAATCTCGAGTATGCTCCTGCCATGAGTTCTGGTAGCATTTCTTTAAAAATCTTAGTCTACTTTTAAAAAAGTGTTTAGCCTGCTGAGGGGTAGTGGAGGCAGCACATGCCTTTAATCCTAGCATGGGAGGCAAAGGCAGGCAGATTCTATGAGTTCGAATCCAGCCTGGTCTATAGCGCTGTTACCCAGAGAAACTCTTATCTCAAAAACAAAACAGAAAAAAGTGTTTAGCTGAAAAGTAGTTGAGCTTTTGTGGAATGGGATGCTTGGGGTATTTCTGGGGATGAAGGGAACCAGATATCAGAGTATGCCCTGAGCATCTTAGATTGGGCAGTAACAGCCGTGACTTGCCACCATCCTGTCTGTGGTTTTGATGTTTTAGAACAGGATTTTTTAGAATGGCATCTTTTTTTAATTTTTTTTTAACCTAAAAATTTGTATCCCCTTTAAAAATTAAAATATCTTTTCTTCATTTGTGTGTGTTTGTGGAGGGTACTGTGGAGGGCAGAGGACAGCCTATACAGAGACATTAGTTCTCTCCTTCTACTGTGTGGGGCTTGAAAGTCAAATTAGTTGTCAGACTTGGCCATCGGGCTCTATAGTAAGTTCTAGCTCAGTCTGGGTATAGTGTAAGTTTCTGTCTCAAACAAACAAACAAATAAATACATATAAAGCAAAAAACTACATAGAAACTTAGGGAAGAAGCCAGTAGACTCACAGAGCTGCTCTTGCTGGTTTGAGTTGTAGTTGTATACCTGTAGGAGTGATGCTCTGCCAGCATAGCTTTAGTGTCCATAAATTACACTAATGCTCGTATGCAAACCAGCCTTCTGCTACTCAGGTGTGTGCCTTATAAACAGAGGTTCTAGTTGATAGATGAAAGTGGCACCTTTTGAGTGCAAAGGGCCTTCCCCAGCGCTTCCCATTCCCGTGAGGGAATGGGAATGGGTGGAAAGATGTGGAGCCGCAGTGAGTGGCTCTTCTAAAGCATCGGGTATGTGCCTCCTTGTCTTTGCAGGAAGAGAGGAGCTCTGATGCTAATACTGAAGTCCCAAGAGTTTTTAGTGAGAGTGTAAAGGTATGCCCAAAATAACAGGAGCAGGGAGGGGTCCACAGCTTTTCAAAGTCAGGACTAAATCCACTGCTGTAAGTGAGGAGAGCTACCTGTGGTAGTGGGAATGCACATGACATCTATCTATCTATCTATCTATCTATCTATCTATCTATCTATCTATCTATCTATCTATCAGATTCTATCTATCTATCTATCTATCTATCTATCTATCTATCTATCTTTTCACTCATTTATTCTCTATAGGACTGGACCTAGAGTCCTCTATATGCCAGGCCAAGTGCTACACTGCTAAACTACATCCCCAGCCCAGTTTAGCATAATCTTTTTTTTTGTTTGTTTGTCTTGTTTTTGTTTTATTTATTTTCTGAGACAAGGTTTACTCTGTAGTCCTGCTTATTCTAGAATTTGCTCTAAAGACCAGGCTGGCCTTGAACTCACAGAGATACTTTAGCCTCTACCTGAAGTGCTGGGATAAAAGTGTGAGTCATCACTGCCTGGCTAGCATACTCTTTTAAAAGGATTTTTTTAAAAAAATTTTCATCTCATGTGTAGGAGTGTTTTGCTTACGTGTACATCTGCACTGTGTGCCTATGGAAGTCAGAAGAGGGCATAGGCTTCCCTGGAACCAGAATTAGAGAAGGTTGTGAGCCACCATGTGGGTGCTGGGAACTGAACCCTGGTTCTCTGCAAGAGCAGCCAGTGCTCCTAACTGCTGAGGCATTCTTCCAGCTCCTAAGTTGGTCATGATTTTAGATATATTGAATATTAAAGCCATTTTAAATTTTTCTTTAAAATTAGATTTATTGTCTAATTTATTATTACATTTACTAATTTCTATTACATTTACTTAAATATACTGTGCCTGTATAGATCAGTGGGCAGCTGTGGGAGTAGGTTTTCTCCAGAAGGCAGGAATCATCTCTGTGGTCATGTTTTGTTTTTCTAAGACAGGATAATCCATGCTGGCCTGGGCCTCACTATGTAGCTCAGCCTAGCTTTGAACTTTTTTTTTTTTTTTTTTTTGGTTTTTTTGAGACAGGGTTTCTCTGTGGCTTTGGAGGCTGTCCTGGAACTAGCTCTTGTAGACCAGGCGAATCAAAAAGATTCGCCTGCCTGTGCCTCCCCAGTACTGGGCCTTGAGCTTATTTTTGTGACCCTGTCTCTGCCTCCCAAGTGCTGGGATTGCAAGCCCAGCTAAAGCTATTAAGTTTCCCATCTTGGATCTTTTTGGGGGTAGTAGGCTATTTGCCAAAACACAGAATTGTTTTGGCTAACTCTTGTGTGAGGAATTAGGGTTGTTTATAACTCTGGCAAATATACTTTGAAAATTACTTTTTTTTTTTTTTTTTTTGAGATGGAGTATTGGTGTAGCCAAGGCTGGCCTTAGATTTCTGACCCTGCTGCCTGTCTATCTCATGTGGGATTATGGGAGTGCCTGCCTATCTCATGTGGGATTATGGGAGTGTGCCATCACATCACACATGAGAGTTTTTTCTTTTAGGTTCATGTAAATTGAGAGCGTGGGTGAATGTGGAGATGGAGGTGAAGAGAAACTAGGGCCTGAAGATTAAAGTGTTTCTCTAGATGGGCATAGTGGCAGCATAAGTGTAACTGACATTACCTTTACAGCACTCAGGAGGCAGAGGCAGAGGCAGGTAGATCTCTGTGAAGCCAACCTGGTCTATGGTGAGTTCCAGGACAGCTAGAGCTGCATAGTAAGACCCTGTCTCCAAAACAAAACAAAAACCAAACAAAAAAACTATAAAATGATCTTCCTCCTTCCTTCCTTCTTTCCTTTCTTCCTTTCCCCCTCCTGAAATAGAGAGGAAGTGTGTGGTTTTAGGTGGTAAATACACACACACACATTCTGATTCTAATTATTTTAGTTAGCATATGTTAATCATACATAATAGGTTTCATTGTGGCTATCTCATGCTCTCATGCATACATGTATGGTATTTTATTATATTGACTCCTTTCTGTTCCCTTCCCATCCAGAACCTCTTCTACTTTCCTGTCTTCATTTATTTTTTTGTGTACTATTTTTGATGATCCACTAAATTTCATTAGGGTTGGCTTATAGGATTGTGTGAAGTTATTACAGGAGCATAGGCTTCTTGCAGTGGATTCTCCATAGAGAACATGTTGGAACCTTACCCTGCAGGATACTAGGGAGAGGTGAAGGTTTGTGAGCCCCTTCCCCCACAGCTACCATTGTCTGCCATAGGTCCTGGGTGCAGGGGCTCGTAGGTCCTTTCTCTCCATGACAGAATGACAGGCCTATTACATTTACTTATTAAGTTTACCCAGAACAGCGAACAACATATGGAGGTTGGTTTCCTCTTTACATTATGTGGGTCCTGGTTACTGAACTCAGGTTGTTAGGCATGGTAATAATTTTTACCCCTGAGCCATCTCACCAGCCTAGACAGGTCTGATCTTGCACAGGTCTTGGCCAGTAAACACTGCTCCTGTGAGATCAAAACTGCACAGGCATTGTGGCTCACTGCAGTTCTTCCTCTGGCTCCTCCATTCTTTCCTTCCCAACCTTTGATGTTAGGGAGGAGGTGATTTGGAAGTCCCATGTGTGGCTGAGCATTCCTTGACCACTTACCACTTGCCCGCAGCAGACTTATGTAGCACTACACTGTAGGTAGAAACAGCATGGTTGAGATGGCAGGTTGATCAAGGGCACATGATGCCCATTTAGCTTCCCTGCTGAGGCCTCGGACCTCCCCAGCCTCCATCATTTGGACAGGTTACGTTGGTGGTACCCGTCGTTTCCTTCCCTTGGAGTAGGTCTCAAATGCAACCTCGAGGTTGGTCAGCTTATTACTGAGTCTGTGTCATTGGCAGCAGCGTGTACTTCTTGCTTGGCTGGTCAGTAGTGTAGCACTGAGGGTCCACAGCTGAGTAAGACTCAGTGAGCGCTCCCTCAGCAGCCTGCATAGCAGCCTGCAGCAATGTGAGAGCTAGCTGTCAGGGAGAAGGCTTCCATCCTTGTAGCTTCATTTCTGTCTGCCCTGTACTTGTTTGTTTGCTCTTTGAGAATCTTAGAGCCCAGATGGCCCAGGCTGGCGTTCATCTTGAGAGTTTCTCTCATGGACCAGTGGAGCCACTGTTAGGAGCCTCTCCCGTGCTTACCCAGCATGCACCACTCCCGTGCTTTCCCAGCATGCACCACTGCACTTCTCTCTCAGTAGTAGCTGTGGACTCCTGGTTATCTGTGGATGCATTACCACCATTTTCTCCAGTTGAGCTTAGTAAATATTTACCCAATGTCTGAGCAGCCCTGGTGACGTGGCACACCCACCTGTTACACAATCGGATGGCTGTTTGTGTAGCAGATGGGTATAAGAGCAACTGAAGACCAGGAGTGACTCCAGAATTAGTGTTCGGGACCGTGCCCTTCTGGTTGCACCACACTGCCAGCAGTTAGGAAATAATGGCTGCAAATACTCAAGACCTCGTTTCCACAGGGCACATACTCAGCTGAGCACACACTGTGTGTTGGCAGCAAGATGGGCAGGCTAATTTTTAAATGTATTTTGTGTCCTAAGTGGTTTTAGTACATTATTTTGTGTGCAGGTTGTCAGTTACCTGTGCAGAAAGTTTATTCTGTGGACAGGGCTTGCCTTTTCTGTCTCTTGTACCAGTAGCCGATGATCCGCGTGAAGCTGAGGACTAAGCACCTTTGGTTACTGGACGGTGGATGAGGGTTAACTGAGATGTGAAGAAGCAGGATGTAGGTGAGGGGCGCTGCAGTCAAGGTCCATGCTTAACTTAGACCCCGCATCCACCTGTGGGCAGTGTGAGTGCATGGGCCAACAGTTTGTGTCATTCAGCATATACTTTTTGGGAGGTTGCTCCTCCTCTCCCCTCCTGGCTTATACTGTGCCACCTCAGGAGTCCCCTTCCTACTTTCATGTCTCATGTGTTCTTGCACTGTCCAGCCCACTTCCTTAAAACCTTTTCCCTTTTTATGATCCTTTTTTAGCTCCGTGAGCTATACCCACTGTCCACACAAAGTCTGCGACAGTTTAATTTTGTATTTCTATGACTCAGAGTGTCACTCCTGGGCATCCCATCATAGAGCACTTGCACATTTGTGTTTATTGTTGCTTGTTTCTTGTTTGTTTTTTGAGAGAGGGTTTCTTTGTGTAGCCCCGGCTGGCCTTGAACTCCCAGAGACCCGCCTGCCCCTGCCTCCTGAGTGCTGGGATTAAAGGTGTGTGCCACCCCCACCCAGGTCACAGTGGGTTTTCTTTAGCCATTAACAAAGAAGACTCTTAACTAGGGTATCTCATGTTAAGCCCGAGTGCTTTTTTGCAGAAAGACTGACTGATATGACTCTGGCCTTTTCTTTTTCTTCCAGTCTTCGAGCAGTGACAGTGGTGGCAGCAGCAGCAGCATCAACAGCCCGGACAGGGCCAGTGTGCCAGAGAGCAGCTTGAGCCAGGTCATCCCCGGATGCCCTAGCACCCCCCAGCCGGTGCCTGAGCAGTCTGCACTATGCCAAGGCCCTTACTTCCTTATCAATCAGACCCTAAAGGAGGCCCACTTTCACAGCCTACAGCACCGAGGCCAGCCTCTGACATGATGCTCTGGCAGTTTCTTGCCTTCTGTGAAGGGACAGCACTGTGCAGATTGGATATTTCAACTTAATGATTTGTTTTTAAAAGTTGCACACAGAAAAAAAAATGCCTGTTGGCTTGCAGTCTATATTTGAGTATTGGGTCAGCAGGCAGCTGTTTACCTGGGGTTTTGCTGCACTATTGTGATTTCAGAGGGGCTTGGGAGCAATTTTTATAGGATCTTTTGAGAGAGGGCATCAAGTCTGTGTCATGGCAGTGTCTGAGGAAGTCTCCTTTGACTGATTTCCACATCTGTCAATTAGACTTGTACTGTATGTAAGAGCCTCTTAAAATGTTGGGTCTTCAATTTTTTAACTCAATAAACTAGTAAAGAATATCTAGTTTCCATGGAAACAATACAAAAACATAAGTTTTCTCCCCAGATACAGGAAACTTGACTCAGTCTTGCACTGACGTTAACTGCCATACTACCTCTTAGTATGTAGATGTCCATGGAGCGCCCCCTGGAATGGAACAGTTGCCCACTCTGAGGACCACGAGGCTAAGCACCTGTCCTAGTTGTGGTCTGTTACACATTTGTATTTCCAGGGAGGATGTCACTTCCCAATCTGTTTTCTTCTAGTCTGCACCTCAGATGCTACAGAGAACACCTCAGTTCTCTAAGTCAAGAAATACCTAATAACTGTCTTACAAACTTGTGTAATAACAGCTTAACCGCTAACCCTTGCAGTGCGCATAGCCAAGGCAGCGGTCAATGCTGGTTAAGCACTAGCTGCCCCATAGCTGAAGAGAATGAGGACTTCCCTCACACATGGCAACACCCCTGCCCTGCTATGGGGCCACATCCCATCTTCAGAACAAGAGAGGCCGGGGTGGTATAGGAACACAACAGAGGCACCTCTAGTGAAAACGATGCAGTAGTATTTAATTAGAGCCAGGGCACTGTTTCCATGCTACTTTGTCATACTAGAGAGCCAGGCAAGCTTGAATAAGGAAGGTGCAGGTGAGTCATCTTCCTCGCCTGCAAGCTGTCTGAACAAGGAGCCAGGATGCGTTGGGTCACCTACTCTGGAGAGTCCTGGGGAGCCAACCTGCCATTAGATGAAGAGGAAGTGCCTTAGCATCACCCTCAGCCTCCTGCCTGCTTCCTCTCCTCTGCACCCCACTCAGAGGCCGCAGGCGCAGCACAGGCCAGCAGCACTGAGGAGCAGGATGACTCTAGTAAGAAGGGTCAGAGGGACTTGCTGGACCAGCAGGTCACACTTTGATATAGCTACAGTCTGAAGGAGGCCCATGCCAGGAAGAGTGAACATCCGGGCCTTCCGTGGCCCACTCCCCTGAGGCCACAGCATGGAAAGGCCAACTGTGTGACATGGGAACTAGTGTCATGAAGCCCACGGTTAAAATCAGATGTTTGCCGAACCCCGATCTTACTGGATTTGCTGGCAGGGAATGTGGGAAAGGGTACTTTACTGGAATTCTGTCTAACAGGCAAACAGTGCTAGAAGAGAAGCTGTCAAGCACACATGAACACAACACAACCCAGAAATACCCAAGAGGGCTCCGCCAGGCCTAATGGATGGCGCCCTACCAAAACAAAACATGCATTAATAAAGCAATGCTCCAGGAAGCACGGTTCTTCCTACCCCACCCAACTAAAGGCACCAATGAGACCATCGCAAGACAAAGGGTCTTCTCCCCATGCTGATCACAGTGCTGGAGTGCCAGCCAATAGTCATTCTTTTTACCCTACAAAATGCAAGAGACCATCTCTGTCCTGTGCTGTGTGTTTTGAACGGTCTGGGTCTGGGTCCCTTTCTGCTTTAAGGCTATTTGCTAGAGCCGATAAGAATCTTTCTGTGAGCTCAAGCTAGTGAAACCTTGTACTCTGTTGCGCCGCCATTAAAAGCAGCCTTACCGCATTGCCATATGGTGCCTAATTCTTTCTAAAAGCTGGTGGGGGTTTGCTGTGAGTGGGGGAGAGGATTGGAAGAACCGGGATTGGCACTAACCTGGGCTTGTGTTTCTCCTCTGCTGGTTGCCTTTGCCTTTCTCGTGCTTGTCATGCTCAGGGGAAGCAGCCCAAACCTCAAGACAAGAGAGAGGGTTTCATCGCGGTGAACAAGCAGCCCTGGCCCCCGCAGAACCTCAGGAGTTACTCACCTGATCTGACTGGAGGCCAGTGGCAGGATGTTATGGGGTTCCTGGGAGTTGAATGTGCTGCTCCGGGAGCCAAACTGATTCTCTGTGCCAGTAACCAATCCAAATAGAACCTACAGGTAAGAAAGGGAGGGGGCCCAGTGAATGTCACCCCCAAGAGAGTTCACTGTCATCGTTTGGGAGAGAGTACTTTTGTTATTTTCAGAGTGTTCCTTAGTCTGCCATGGGTGAGACTCTCAAAGCCATTTAGTCCTTTTCTAAAACATGTACTGTGTGTGTTTGCGTTTGTACAGTCTCCATCCATGTCCGCAAGCACACCTGGAGGTCAGAGGTCAGTCTGTGACAGAGGAGTCAGTCGTCTACATGTGTGTTCTGGGGACTGAACTTGGTGGCAGGCAGGTCAGTGACACACACCCTACGCACTGGGCCTGGCACCCATGTATTTATTTCTTTTTGTGAGGCTGGTATAAATCAACTAACCCTACTTCCAGTATGGCTACTGAAGCTATGGCATTCCAGCCAATCCTCTTCCAGAAAGTGGCTTATTTGTAGCTCACCCTTGTGCAAGAAGGATTGGAACAGGCTTCCTCTAGTCAACGAGCATGGCTGTGACCCAACTTACAGAAGTCCGCTGTACCAGGCGATTAAGGTTGCTGTTGAGATGTGGTGTGAAAACATCCAGGTCAAAAGGGTCGATGAGGGCCTCCAGCCTGTCAGTCACTTTCTCAATTCTGAGAAGAGTTAAAATATTATTCCCCATATACTTCAAAACAGAAAGCAACCTGGCAGTATTTTATTGCGATAGAAACCCCAGAGTGGCATTGCCCAGCGGAGTTGCTTAGTGTCCTTTGGACAGTCAGCCTGACATGATGCTTAA
Source organism: Cricetiscus sungorus (assembly GCA_030556225.1). NCBI lineage: Eukaryota > Metazoa > Chordata > Mammalia > Rodentia > Cricetidae > Cricetiscus > Cricetiscus sungorus. The sequence continues at coordinate 88,804,440 of JANBXA010000069.1, read as the reverse complement.
GCCCATTGCCTTCCTCTTACCAAACAGGTTCTGCCTGCTGCACCAGGCTGTGGAACTTACTCGGCAGGTATAATTTAACCCACCTGTAACAAGCAACTCCTTGTTTAAGAAAGCCTGCAGTATGTGGCAGGCTTTCTTTGGGGACATTTCAGGAAAGGGGCCTCAGCTTATGCTGTTGCCATACACCAGCATACAGACTTGTAAGATCCCAAGACAGGATTTCTCTGTAGCCCTGGCTGTCTTGGAACTCACTCTGAAGACCAGGCTAGCCTCAAATTCACAGAGATCCGTCTGCCTCTGGCTTCCAAGTGCTGGGACTAAAGGCCTGTGCCACCACTGACTGGTAGCTTATAGATAGCATTCACAGTGTAGGATGTGGTTTGTTGCTGGCCTAGACAAAGACCTAAATCCCGGACATGAAGTGTGGTTTCTACCTAATGCTGTGCTTTCCCGCCACTGTAAAACGGGACCCAAGAGGGACCCTTCTAAGTGCACTGTCCATTGACTGCATCAAGAAGAGGCTGCCTTGGAGGTGCTCAGTAGGATAGTCACCTGGAGTCTGGCTTGCTCCGGCCACTCTTCTCCTCCCCCTTGCTGGTCAGAACAATACTGAGGTAGCGCAGGTCATAGAGCAGCTGCAGGGCTCGATTCTGGGTCATTGGAAGCATCCCTTCTTTCTGCAAGTGAAGGCTGGCTGGTGAGGGGGTGATCCCGTACCTGGTTCCAAAAGCAGTTGTAGGTTCTGCCTCTATTATCGCTTGGCACAGTTTCAGAAGGTGCTGTTGATGCCCACAGGGCCAGGTTATTCTCAAAGTGTTCAGTATAGAACCCTGGTCTTAAAAATCTCAGAGACTTGCTTGGGGAGATGGCTCTGAGGTTAAGAGTACTGTCTGCTCTACCAGAGGTCCTGAGTTTGACTTCCAGTAACCACATGGTGGCTCACAATCATCCATTATGAGATCTGGTGCCTCTTCTGGCCTGTAGGCATTCATGCAGACAGAACACTATACATAATCAATAAATCTTAAAAAAAAAAAAAAAAAAAAAGCCTCAAGAGACCCAGCCCTTTAATCCAGGGCTCTGGGCTGAAGGTGGCCATCACAGAGGGGCAAGGCTTCTTGCCTGGAGATGTATGTGAGCTCTGAGGCCCAGGTGTGAAGACCACTGAATTCTTACCCCTGTCAGAATGGCCCCTCTACATGTTCCAGTGAACTAAGACAAGTCAGGGTTCAGGGCACAGGTACAGTGGCGGCTGAGGAGCTGGGGCCTCCTTCCATCCTAGAGAGCCCCTCAGTCCATGGCTTCCTCCATCCCACATCTCACCTGGCAGCCAGCGTGGAAGGCCTGTATCGTGATGACGCCACTCACAGCTGAGCCGCCCATCTACTGCCTACATTTGATCCTGCGTAGGTCAAGGGGTTAAAGGCTTGACCAGAGCCTGCATGAGCAAATGGGGGCACCGGAGCCAAAGCTCAGCTTTTTACTGTGGAGGTTTTACCCTGTCCACCGGTCCTGACCTTCAGGATGACTGGCCTGAACCTGAGATAGGGTCAACCTGCAGGGCCCAATGCCTCTGCGCACAATGAAGCGTATGATGGGCCTGGGGCCTGGGTGGGGCAATGATACCATTCTGTGCCCTTCATACAAACTGCCCAAATTCAGTTTGTATGTCTGTCTGTGTGTTTGGGAGGATACGCGGAGTCCTACCTTTACCTGTTGCTCCTCTGTGAGTTGCTCATAGGCAGCTATGACGTGGCCCATACAGGTCTTCAGCATCTCCTGCAGGGTCACCTTTGGCAAGGCATGGCCTCCAACCCGATTAACTTCCTGGCATAAACTAAACAGGAAGGACTGTACATACCAGGATGGCTGGAAGAACAGAGCACATTACTAAGTGCACTCAGCAAGCCACCACAGCCCTCACATAAACCCCGACCTTCACAGCAGCATCTCCCGCAGAGCACTCAGCTGTCCCTCCCAAGGTACACGGGGAAACGGCGTTCCAAAACCATCCTGCTTCCCCAGAGCGGTTTGTTCCCTTTGGCCCAAGTGCCTGTGACAGCGGGACCAACTCACTTGAGTGGGAAGGCGTATCTTAGATGTCACACTGCTGCCAGATTCTGTCTCTTCTTGAATTTCTAGCTCATCCCAGTTGGTGGCAGTGGCCAGGATTGAGCCAGCATCACTTAAGAGCAATGATCGAGTGAATCCACAAATCAGAAACTGGTGATAAAAAGACAACGGCCACATTAGTGCCTCAGGCCCTTGCAGAGTAAGTTTGAAACGACCAGTGTGTGGGTGGGTGGTAAGCAGCCAGCCCCGCTGTCCTGGCAGCTTAACACCCAGCAGGAGAATGCAGGTAGCCACCTTAGTAATGCCATGGGCCACCTGCTTGGAGTCCACAGGGGCTGTGCCATTGACACGCAAGCGGGAAGCAGGCTTCCCTGTCCTGGTTGGTAAGAGGGAAACATGGTCTAACAGATTTACACCGAGCTGTGTGGCACAGGTTACTGTAGCTATGGATAAGCATTACTCCTCAACAGGACTGAGGATGGCCAGACTGGAGTAAGACCCCGGCAAGTCCCTGCCACTCACTTTCACCAGCGCTGAGCTCCAGACCCGGTAGGCCATGACGCTCTGCTGAAGCAGGACTTCCTTCACTTCCTGCCACTGGGCCTGCGTGGGGAGCAACTCCTGGCCTCTCCCCTTGCCTTGCTTCTTCAGAGCCCTGGCCTCTCTGGCTGGTTTCTCAGAGCCCCCACACTTCCCCACAATGCACTGCTTCAGGTGAGGGCACAGTTCTCCCAGGGACTGGCAGAGTCTGGCCACAAAGAGGACCGCGTGCAGCTTAGGGCCGTGAAGGGCATCCTTCTGGTCTCGTGTGACTTCTTCAATGGTCTGCAGTTCTGCCTGGATGCAGCCCACGATGTACTTGATACAGGCCACGGACTGAGTCCGAAGCATGTCCTGCACGGTCCCAGCATCCGAGTATCTATCGAAGGCAGAGTTCTTAGCCTGGTGCATGGGGGAGGGGTCCTTGGACAGTGCTGTGTCACTGGAGGGAAGGTAGGCCAGGAGGTCGTCCAGTTTGACCTTCAGCTTAGAGTCCAGGGCGGAACAGAAGCTCTGTACACAAGGGCTCACTGCTTGGGCTTTCATGGAGAGGCCACTGTTAGCAAACTGAGCCCGGTTTGCCACGCTCACCCAGGCAGCGTCAGGAGGCAGGTCGTTGGGACTCTCGGACCAGAGGAAGAGAGACATGTTCTGTTCAAAGTGGACTTGCTTGTTGCATGTGGAGTTGTTAGCCTCCAGCTCCTGCAGGGCCGAGACCAAAAGCTCTTTGGAGCTGCTGCAGATGGAGTCAAAGCCTTCTCTGCTCAGGGTCTAGAAAAGGGGAGCAGAGTTTTAGTCAGCATTGCTTAACGGAAATTTCCAAACGAGCTGAAATGGCAGTTTATGCCAGCATCCAGAATATTCTACCACACTCACAGTGAGTGTTAGAGCCTGACTGTGAAATGCCACACAGGCTCAGGGGTTAACAGCTTGGCCTCCCTTGGTGGCACTTTGGAAGGCTGTGGCAACCTTGGGACACTGGGTGTGTGTTCTCAGGGTTTGTACCACATGCTCTGGTCATGTGTCCTGCCACAGGCCCAAACCAGCCAAGTGACCATGCACTGAACTGTCCAAACTGTGAGCAGGTTATTTCTACCAGGTCACCAGGATGAGAAAAAGGACTACTACTGGCACCACGGTGTGGCAGAGGACAAAGAGCATCACTGAGGGGCACCCGACAATGACTTGCCTTCTGTCTTAGATTTTAGAAAATATAACGCGGTGAGAAATGGGAAAAGAAAACATCCAGGACACGAGGGTTTGGGTGTCGGGTGGTCCCTCCCAGTGATGCTCAGCGCACCTGTAACCGATCCAGGAAGATCTGCTGCATCAGGTCCTCCCAGAACAAGAGTGGCTTCTCCAGAAGCCTCCGACACACCACCTCCCAGGCATGGCTGGCAGACTCGTTGGTAAGTAAGTCCCATATGGCGTCTCTGATCCCTGCCAGCCCTCTCATGCTTTTCACGTACATGAGCAGGTGTGTGATCCCATCTTTAATGTCTTCATTGCACCTGTAACAAGACCACTCCCGTGGGCTCTACTGGATCCCGACTAAAGAGAGGTCTCACTATGCACTCCTGGCTGGCCTGGGACTTGCTATGTAGACCAGGCTGGACGGAGATCTGTCTGCCTTTGCTTCCTGTGTGCTGGGATTAAAGGTGTGCACTAGCATACGTGGCCCTGACCTTGGTTTCACATCATTAGACTTCATTTGAAGCCTCTGACCGGAGCACATCAGCACCTTTTTAACTGGATTGAAGCTGGGATTCTGTAGCCCTCTTAGCAGGCCAACTTTTTTCTAGAACCCCATGGCAGAGCTTCAGAACCAACACATTAAACAAAAGCTCAGAGTATTCAGAATTCAAACATAAGGAGAAATACCTCTACTTACTGTTTTGGAAAGATAAGTTACTTTAAAGATTATTATTATTTTAGGTTTTTTTCTTTTGAGACAGGGTTTCTCTGTGTATCCCTAGCTGTCCTGGAACTCACTCTATAGATCATATTGGCCTCAAACTCAGAGATCTGCCTGCTTCTGCCTCCCAAGTGCTGGGATTAAAGACCTGTGCACCATCACTGCCTGGCTTAGAGATTTTATTTTTAATTATGTGTACTTTGTGTGTGTGTGTGTGTGTGTGTGTGTGTGTGTGTGTGTGTGTGTGTCTGTGTCTGTGTGGGAGGAGGTGGATATACCTGAGTGCAGGTGCCCTCAGGGGTCAGAGGCAGCAGAATGGATGTGAGCTGCCTGATAGGGGTTCTGGGAACTAAATCCAAGTTTCTGGAAGGACAATAAGTGCTTTTAACTGCTGAGCCATCTCTAACCCATGAAAAAGCAGCTGATCCTCCCCAAACAGGTACTGATGGGGACAAGCGGAGCAGTGTGTCCTGAGTGGGTGGCTGACATGCTGTGGCTCATCGCCCAGATGACTGAGAGTCTCAGCTCATACCTCACAAGTGTGGCCACATGGCAGGCTGTGTGCAGGTGTGCAGGTTTCTGATTGCTTACATGTCGATCCATTTCTGCAGTGTGTCTTTCAGGTATTCCTGGCTGATGGGATGTGCAAGAGTTCGTAGCTCTGGCTGGAATTCCATAATGGAGGCTGGCAGGTGTCTGAACCAGCTGCACAGCCTCATCTCCCCTTGTAGGACACCGATGCCCTTTCCTGGAGAAAAGCCAAGTGAGAAGAATCCAGGCTGTGCTTTAACAGCATATTAAGAATTCAAAAAACATGGGGGGATTTCTAAAACCCTAGCCCGCTCCCCTCGTGGGCCAATCTGGATAAAAGGTTAGATTACACCAAGTACAGGGAATGCCAGGCCCTTGTTATTTGGGAAAACATGTGTGTGGCAGCTTCCTCACACTCAGCCATTCTGCTGGTAGAGAAGAGTAGTACAGGCCTAGAGGAAAGGAGGGCAAAAAGGGAAGGAAAGAATGCTGTGCAGTGTGTGTGTGTGTGTGTGTGTGTGTGTGTCCGTCCGGATATTAACTACTGTGCTCCCTTCCTTTCCCCCTTTGCCTGTGTCCACAGTTCCCTGTGCTGACAGTCTCACATGACCCACAATCCCAGGACACCAGGGGTCTGTCCGTCAGCCATCCTTGTGGTTGTAAATGCTCCCATCTGCAGCTGTATTGCAGGTGTGTCTCTGGGGACGCCTGCCCACTCCCAGGTCTCATTTCAGGGTCTCAGTGCTGTCCAGTGCCTCCTCTGCAAATGTCAACCCATCACCAGTCCCAACCAGTTCCTCTTCTGATTAATGTGGGTACCTCCCTTGCCAGGTGCTTCCCAGCCAATCCTTTATCCCCAGTCCTCTCAGAGACTGTCCACTTAGCCCCACCACATGGCTCCCGCCTAACCCAAGTCCCCATTCTGTGTCTGACCCTGGACCATGGTGACAGCTTCCTGTGAGCTCTCTGTATTACTCTGCCCTGCAGAACTCCACTGTCACATAAAAACATTTAATGCTACCCTAAAGAAGTATGGGATGCATGGGGACATATGGCAGAGGGAACGTCCCAAGCCTGCAAGGTCACAGAAGGGTACCCTGCTCTCCGGATAAAGTCCATCCTCCCATGTCCAGCCCACACCCTGCACATTACCTGGGCCCTGGTCATGCCTCGGGCCTCTTCTCACCTGACCCTCCTCTCACTCTAGAAACTTCTTCTGGTGGCATTTCCCAGCTCTTGGACTCTGAAGTTCCTCTTCTTTCTACCTGGGGCTCTTTTCCCTTCTTTACTCACTAACTCCTCTCAACCTTCAGCTTTCACATTTTTTTTTTCTTCTTAGTTTCTCAAAACAGGGTTTCTCCCTGTAGCCCTGGCTGTCCTGGAACTCACACCGTATACCAGGCTGGTCTGGAACTCACAGAGAGTCACCTGCCTCTGCCTCCTGAGTGCTGGGAGTAACAGGTGTGCGCCACCATGCGTGGTTTCAGCTTTCAGTTTAACCTCACTTCCCCAGGGAAGTCCTATTTGGCCTTGGGAAGATCCCCTCAATGTTGCTAGGCAATTTTATTTGTACTTACAGCAAGGATATATGACTAACACCAAACAGCATCCCGCACCTCTGAAGATTCAGCATCTGCTTTTACGACCAAACTGTGACGTCCACAGAGCAGGAGTCAGAATCTTCCCAGTTCACCCATTTATTCCCAGAGCCTGGCTCAGCAGCTGGGACAGATCAGCTGAATGAATGAGGAAGAAGATTTTGAGCTCACCCGTGGGATGCTGGCTTGTAATTGTCTCCAGGGTGGAGAAGAGCAAGCCACACGGCAGCGATGGGTCTGGCGGCACGCCTTCCGGTAGAGTGTAGAAAAGGGCATGGGCTTGGTTCAGGGTGGTGGCCAGCAGCTCCACCAAAGAGCATATCTGGGCCTTGATGCCAGCACCTGCAAGAAGAAGCCACCCTCTTCTAAACAATTCCCTTTAGCAAGACTTGACACAGAACACAGATGCCTCAGGTTCCCTAGACACATGCTGGACCATCCCATTAAAGAATGATATTTCAGCACACCCACCGTGATGGGGCTGGTTCAGAAGTTTCTGAATTGTTGCCTTTCTGGCCATCAGGAAGTCTGTGAGGGCTTGGCGGGGAGAACTCTCCTCCAAGAGCATTATAGAGCAGAGGGCCTCGGCCACAGCCTGGTCCGACACATTCTGGCATTTAAGCAGCATCTTGCTTTCGTGCAAAATAGTTGACCTAAAAAGACTCGCAAAGATCAACAAGGCATGGCTAACTAACGTTCAGGGTGAAGTACCTCAGTGTTATCAGGAAAGAAGACAGACATACAGTGAGGTCCAGACAGCTTTAGAGAACCTATGTGTGCTTACTTACCGGAAGTGGCTGGCTGCTGCCACCTGCCGGACGAGTATGGGAAATCTCGAGAGGATGGGGCTGTATCTGGGGCTAGAGGAGTCCAGCTGGAGCAGGCTGTGCAGATGGCAGCAGAGCAGGTAGAGCTGTGTGGCCTGGAGATGCTGGGAGGCCTCCATGGAGCTCCAGATCTTCTCCGGGATTTCTAACAGCAGCTTTATCTGGGCAGCCATGCTGTAGAATTTCTCGGACGGTGGCTGTGGCTGAAGGGCAGAAGAAAGGGGAGCAAACAAAAGCATGGCTCTGTTTATACAGGCGTGGGGAGAAGTCCGGGGATATTTTCAGATTTGAAGATTGCCTGGTGCGGTAGTGCACACTTTTAGTCTCAGAACTCAGGAGACAGAGACAGATGGGTCTCTGTGAGTTCAAAGCCAGCCTACTCAACAGCCACTTAGTTCTAGGACAGCCAGGGTTAAATATTAAAACCCTGTCCTAAAAACAAAGCAAAACTCAAATTTTACTAAGCTAGACCCAGTGCCACTCAGCCAGTGGGGCCCTGAGGTGTGACACAGGACACTTTTTATACCTGCTTCCTGCCTTTTCTCACGCACAGCCTTCCTACTTTCTCTCCTCCCTCTTGACAGCACCAGATCTCCATCTGTCCCCGGCTTCGGGCCTGTCATCTCAGTCTGCCCTGTCACCTCACGATTCTCTGTCTTCATTGGCGTGCGTGCGTGCATGTGCGTGTGTGTGTGCATGTGTGTGTTTGGGGACGGGTGGATTAACTTTGGCTCTTTTGTGTTCCTCCCCATCTGCCATGTGAGGCAAGCAGGTCCTCACAGACATCTAATGCTACAGTTTGATCTTGGACTTCCTAGGACCCAATCCTGTGGGAAAATGAATTTTTGTTCTTTATGACACACTTACTTGACAGTAAGTGTCAAATTTGTTAGAGCAGCATAGCTGGCCACAGACATCAATGTTCCAAATCTCAGTTGTCCTCATTGAGGTGGACCCACACTTAAAGCATTTCCTTCAGAATATTATCTTAAACGGACACAATTATTCTGGCGATTAACCACTCTTACGCTGGAATATTTTCTACTGCTATTCTAGATTATTTACATTAAAAAAAATTCCACTTCCCATGGCTTTATTTCCTTGATTAGAATGTAAGCGTTTGAAAAGGAATTGGGAGGCTTGTTTGTGATTTGGAATGGAGAAGACATCTGTGGGGCTGCCCCAGAAATGCATCAGCCAATGAAAATCAATAGTTATTATTATTATTATTTTAAAGTAGGCTTATATAGTTGAAGTTAGCCAGCTTAGGGAGTGATGCGAGCCAATGTGTTTCCAATCTTCTATGCACATTTTCATCATGCTACCACAATTTTTTTGGCATGGATTTTCCTGAAAACCAAGGAGCATGAGGAAGCTAGCTCCAAATGAGAATTAGATTGTGCTTTTGTTGTTTCTTCTTCTGCTTCAGTAAGTTCTCCCAGGTTAAAAATATTTTACCCTACATGCCCTCTGTTCATGCCTAGGCCAATGGCCAAGGTTAGGATGTTCTTCCCACCCCGTCGTTCTGCATCGGTTCTTTAATGTTTCAGGGAGCGGAAGACAGGATGACCTGAATTTTCTAGACCAGCTTCGTTGGCTATAATGAAACTGTTCACCTATTAATAGGGGTAGGGCCTGACAGCTGAGGTTGCCCTCCCCCAATTTTCCAGGCTCGGGTACCGAGTGGGATGAGGAATGAATGACTTGATGGGAAGGTGTGAGCAGAAAAAGAGAGTTCAGCTCCCTGACTGTCGAGGGACCCCTGGCGTTTTCAGTTAGAAGGGAAGGAGAGTGCTGGGAACCCGAGGGAGGCGAGGGAATCGTCCGGAAGTCCGGGAAGGTTCCTGGAGCAAAGGCGGCTGGCTGCCTTCGCGGGAGCAGACCGGAGTCTCGAGGACGGCCGGCAGACGCCTCCCGGGAGCACGGGCCAGCGCGAGGGGCGGGCTCCTGCGGCGGAAGGTGAGGGGTGGGGTCCGCCGGGCGGCAGGGCGGCGGGACGTGGCGGGTTCGGGTCCCGGACTGACCTGCGGGGCCCGCGGGAGCCGGGGCGCCGCGGGGCCGGCCTGGCGGAGGCGAGCGCAGTAGCGATCGGTGGCCCGCACGGCGTCCACCAGCCCCTCGGCGCAGCGGCGCATCTGGCCGATGGTGTCGGCCGCCTCGATCAGGTCGCGGTAGCGCTCGCCCACCATCTGCCGCAGCTCCTCCTTCTTGTGCTCGATCTCGGCTCGAACCTGGCGCTCCAGCCCGCGGATCTCCTCCGCGCCATGGGTCTCGAAGAGCGCGTTGGGGTCGCGCAGATCCAGCCGCTTCAGAGCGGGGGAGGCGGCCGCTGCCGCCATGGTGCTGAGCCAGAGGTCCGCCGGCCGCTTCCGCCTGCAGGCCCCGCCCCGCCCCCGCCATCTTGGATGGGGGCGGAAGTGCTTCCGCCAGGTCGGGAGTCGGGCGGGTCCCGGGGCCTGAGCGAGCCACGTTGGCAGTGCTGGCCTAGAGCCTTTTTTTTTTTTTAAATTTAAAGTTTTTTTTATTTTTATTTTATATGCATTGGTGTTTTTTTTTCTGCATGCATGTCTGTGGGCGTTGGGTCTCCGGGACCTGCAGTTACATAGTTGTGAGCGGCCACGTGGGTGCTGGGAATTGAACCAGGGTTCCCTGGAAAAGCAGCCAATGCTGTCTCTCTAGTCCCGAGCTTTTGTTTTGTTTTGTTTTGTTTTAATATTACAACCTCTCCCTGACTCCCTCCCTTCCCTCCTCCCATTCACCTCTGCCCCTGTTTTGAGGCAAATGTCACAGCACTAGATTGATATCTAAGTAAGTGATGCATTATGACATTCAAGCAAGAACAGTGTTCCTGCTCTGTGAACAGGGAATAATTTTATTTGCCTTCGGGAGGGAGGGGTGTTATCTCTGGAATCATAAGCCTCTTGGCTCTAGATTTCCTCCTACTTTGTCCGTGTTCCCCGGCCCAGCGCGCCTCCTGGTGGCATAGCTGCGATGTGCAGCTCTTCCTACATTCTCTCTGCACGCAGCCTGCAGAAAGTCTCTTCTGTGTTTGGGAAGTGAGCCTCTGTCTGGGAAGAACTTTCTTTGGACTCCTAGTACCTACGCGCTAGACTGTGGCCTGGGACTGGTCCACAAGACACAACTAATTGTCTGGGGCCTTGGAGGCCCAGTGCTGCCCGAGGGCAGAGATTTCATCCTGGTGGAGGCTTAGGTATCTTCTGTGCAGGGGTGGCAGGGGCAGTGGCTACAGCCGTAGATTCCCAGTGCCGGTGCTGGTGGTGGGTATCCTCAGGTTGTGCCTGGCCCCCATCATCCTGTGGCATGCTTGGATTGGGGATGTTCTCCCTCCTTTGCTCCTGCCTCCTCAGCTTAGTTGGCCACCCTTCCCAGCAGTTCTACAAGCTGCTTGATGTCTTACTGATACATCCAGTTTCTCTGAAAATCAGAACCGTGGTCTATGGCTTCCCCGGGGAACCTAATGCTTGTCCCTCAAGCCTCTAGCTCCACCAGAGTGACTGCAGCCTCCCCACAGTGAGGGGAACATGGCTCCGTTAGTATCCTGTGTGACGGCTCTGGCCAAAGCCTTACTGCCCAGCTTGTTTTGAGGCCGGGGTTTGCTTTCCTGGCCTTGGGGCCGTTTCCTTGGCTGATTCATCAGACTGGCCTGAAGATGCCACTGTTGCGCCTCTTCCAGCCGAAGAGTGAGTGCTGCTCAGGTCTCTTTTCAGGTAGATGTCTTCTCAGCCTGGGTACTGGTAAAGCTCCCCAGGCCTAGGGGACATGTGCCCCTGGCTCTGCTCTCCAAGCCTCCAGTCTTTACCCCATGCATCTGGGGAGCAACACTTCTGCCTATCAGCCAGAACCATCAAAAAACCAGCAACTGGGCCAAGAATACAACTCAAGCAGCTACAGCAGGCACCGTGCTGGGGTGTTGGAGACAGAGATGGCTTAAGCCAGCAGGAAGCTCAGGGGTACTGATATAGTTGAGTTTCAGTTTATGAATGGATGCAGGTATGTGTTGAATGTGGCTTTGATTTTGATTTAATTTTTAAAAAATTATGAGTGTATCTGTGCATGTGCAGTGCCTTGCAGGGGCCAGACGAGGGCGTCAGATTCCCTAGAGCTTGATTCACAGGAGGGCGTGAGCTGGGATCCAAACTCAGGTCCTCTGCAAGGGCAACAGGCACTCTTAACCACCGGGCCATCTCTTCAGCCCTTTGAGTATGACATTCAGTATCAGGCTTTCTTCCTTTTAGCTTAAACCTTTAAGCCCTGGCATGTGAAGCAGCCAATATTTGACCAATTCTGTTCGGTCCCGTCCCAGCCCCTGAAATCAAATAGGCATTCCCCCACAATCCTAGCTGTCATTTGGATCACCATATGGCCTCTGCATATATCACCTCTGGTTCTCATAAAGGACCCTATGCAGAGGTGGCATCACAGATGCCAGAGGACTAAGTAACCTACCTGAGGTCACCAAGCTGGACTATGGCCAAGCCTGTTGTCTACTGGACGCAAAGCTAGAGTCACCGGAGAAGAGGGAACCTCAACTGAAGACTTGCCTGGGTCACATTGGCTTGTGGGCATGTCTGGGAGGCATTTTTTAAAACTGCTGAATGCTGCCCAGCCCTCTGTGAGTATTGGCATCCCTGGGTAGGTGGGCTGGGGCTCTATAAGAAAGGCAGTAAGCCAGTAGGCAGCATCCTCCATGGTCTCAGCACCAGTGCCTGCCTCCAGGTTCCTGCCTTGAGTTCCTGACCTGACTTTCATCAAAGATAGGCTGTGTTCTAGAAATGCAAAGTGAGTTGCTTTTGGCCAGAAAGCTTTATCTCGGCAACAGAAAAGCAAACAGGGACATTTGTCCTCAGAGCCTGGCCAACCCAACTCTAGGAGCTCTTGATCTTTTACAGAGTCTCCTGTGTTGCAGAAGGCTTCATTCCCACCGGCCTAGTCCTGCAGCCACCTCTACCCCAAATACACACATGGACGCTGTATTAGTTATAAAAGCGTTGGCCGATGAATTGATTAGCTCTGTCTTGATCATTAACCCATTTCTATAAATCTATGTATTTATTTCCATGTGGTCTTACCTTACCAGAGAAGGGTCTGCACCTGCTTCTCCTTTGCGGCCTACATGGTGACTATGTTGGTGGGCTCCCTCTGCCTGCCTTTCCCAAAATTCTCCTCATCTCCTAGTCCCGCCCATATTCCTGCCTTATTGGCCAACAGTGTTTCATCATCAACCAATAAGAGAAACATATACAGAAGGACTTCCCTCATCACTCCTGGTCACACTTTAAAAAAGATTTCAGAATAACAAGATGGCTCAGACAACATTCACTCAGTCCCCACACTGCTCCCTTCTCTCTACCTGAGGGGGAATCTCTTCTGTTATATCAGGAGGTTGGGTAGCATGGTGTAGCCATGCCTGCTGACTAAGTATTGGGACATCAGAGGGAGGGCTTTTGTTCCCTTTCCAAGCTGGGGACATAATGTGTCACTTTTTCTCTAGGCCTGTCAGTGTGTACCCTTGTCTCATTGAGAACACTGAGGGGACAGATTTGTCCTCGGCTTGTTTGAGATAGGCTCTTGATCCTTCACTCAGACTAGCCTGGAACTCGGCAGGGAGCCCAAGCTGGTCCAGAATCCATTGTAATACCCCTGCTTTAGCCATCTGAGTGTGAGGGTTACAGGTGTGAGCCATCATGCTTGTGGCTTTTTTGTTTTTGTTTTCTTCTTGCGTTTTGGATGTGTGTGGGAGAAAGATAGGGTTTCTCTATGTAGCTGTAGGTTGATCTTGAACTTGAGATCCTCTTGCCTCTGCCTTGTGAATGTGTGGGTGTGTGCCACCATGATTTGTAAGTAAGTAAGGTTTGGCCCTTACTTACTTCAAACAAACAAACAAAAACACAGAGATAAACTTTTTTCTTTTCTTTTTTGTTTCTTTCGAGACAGGATTTCTCTGTGTAGCCCTGGCTGTTCTGGAACTCAATCTGTAGACCAGGCTGGCCTTGAACTCAGAGTTCCACCTACCTCTACTTTCCAAGTGCTGGGATTAAAGGCATGTGCCACCATGCCCAGCTGAAATCAACTTATTTTTATTCTATGTGTCTTGCATTTATGTCTGTGTACCATGTGTATGCAATGCCGATGGAGGCCAGAAGAGGGCGGCAGAGCCCTGGGAGTGGTGTTACAGAGAGTTGTGAGCCATCATATATGGGTTCTGGGAACAGAATCCAGGTGTCCTGGAAGAGCAGCCAGACAGAGCTCTTAATTGCTACACCATCTCTCCAGCTCCTTACCCTTCTTACTTTTTAATAGAATTACAGAAAACTAGCCTGAATGATGTTTAAAACATACGAATCTTGCTGTACTGTGGATATTGAGCATCCCCCCAGGTCCACAGGCTAGAGGTGTTTTGAGCATGTGGGGAATCATTAAGAGGTGGGGTCTAATGTGAGGTCTCAGGTCATTGAGAGAATGCCCTTAAAGGGGATTGTGTGACTTTTGCCACTCCTTGCTTGCTCTTTGCTTCTGGCCTTGAGGTGAATGCCTCCCTCTCCCCCACCCCTCCATGCTCCCACTGTGATTTGCTGCCCAGCTGTGGACCCAAAGCAGTGTCATCAACCAAACACTCACACTGTGGGGAAAAAAGCAGCCCTTTCTCAGTGTAAGCTCATTGGGAAACCAACACACACGTTTCTAACAGATTTTCAGATACTATGTGTCTTCCTTGGGATAGTCTGTGATCTCGTGACTGGGAAAAGGTCCCCATAAACTTTGGCTCTTATTTTCTGGTACTTAGAAAATATGTCATATACTGAGGTTGTATAACAAGGTGTCTATGCAAGGAATGCGTAGGGAAAGGCATGCAGAGTTTTCCACGACCCAGTGCTGAATGTGCTAGAGAGCCACACAAGGCCGGTCTCCCCAGATCCTGCTCTAACCCCTGCCCCAAACCTCCTCTTAGACGTGAGGATGTGAGATGGCCATGTTCCTGCATGGGTGCACAGCTCTGGAAGTTGAACCTGTGAGCTTCGTGTTTCCTCCTCCCCCACTCTGCCCGGTGTGTTGGAGGGAGTGGTATTCACAGCTTGGGCATGCTCAGACAGAGGATAGTCAGGGAGAGAGACAGACTTACTTGAAGTGGAAATCAGAGATTTAGCTCTGGCTAAGGGGGAAAGCAAGAAGGAAGGAGCAAAAGAAAAAGTGTGTGTGGGGGGGCATTTGAGGAAGCAGAGGCTAGACCATGTCAATAAAAGTCATGTCAGGGGTTGCGAAGAAGACTGACTTCTGCACGCTTGTCCAGCTATACGCTTGCCCAGTGGGATTCAGACAACTGGTGTTTGCTCTTGGCCGGAGATGCCAATAGGATTAATGCTGGCTGTCTTGACATCTTATCTTTATGGCAGCGTTTATCAGCCTGTGTCTGCTGGAGGTGACATTTATGGTAGAAGGGGCGGGTGTTTGACTTAGCTGTTTGCAGATACCCAAGAGATTACCTTCCAGTAAGAGCTCGGCACGCATAGCCTCTGGTGAAGGAGCCTGCTGGTCTGGGCTCCCCAGGTCCTCAGTACTGTGGACTGTGCATGGCTCCTGCCATGTGGACTAGGGGTGTCCTGGATGCTGCAGGGATCACAGGCCTTGCTTTGGCCTGGCCTTTTGCTCCCTTCCATCCCAGCACTAAGAGAGTAGAAGAGAACCATCAGGGATGACCTCAGCATCTTACCCCCTAAATCTTCCAAGCTGTATTTTTGAGGGGGGGGGCAGGTCTCACATAGCCCAGGCTGGCCACAAACTTACTTTGTAGCCAAGGATGACCCCGAACTTCTGATCCTCTTGCTTCTATTCCTAGTGATGGGATAGAGGCATGCACCACCACACCTGTTACATATGGTGCTAGAGATTGAACCAAAGGGTTAGCGGCTCTCGTGGTCCACAGCCGCAGCCACATAAAAACTAGCAATAGAGAGTAGATGCTTGCCTGGGGGTGGCCATTTCCAGGAGGAAGGGCCTGTATGCCAAAGCAAGCAGAGAGCCAGCGTTCTCGCCACAGCTTGCTTTTCATCTTCTCTCTCTCCGCTGTGAGTCAAGCCACCAGCTTGCATTTCCTTCAGCTTCTCCTCGTGCCCCCTTTTAGTTCCTGTTCTACACTGCAGAAGCCAGCCAGGTCCTCTCTGTGCGCTCCTTTGAATGGTTAACGCCCTGAACATCTATGCACAAAACCTGGCCTCCTTTCTTTTTGGTCGGAGGCAAACGGGTGAAGCCCTCCAACGCCCACGTGCAGCTTTACTCCTCCTCCTTCCGTCAACCGCAGCCTCCCCGGTCTACTTTGGTTCTGTAAGGTTTTGTTCTTAGGAAAGAAGGGCTTCGTTCTTGCTGATTCTCCTGGTCAGATCTTCCTAGGCTGGGGAGCCAACCTGGACCACTGCAGGAAATAACAAAAGCTCACGTTGACCGAATTTTACCATGCGAACAACCTGAGTCCATTCCCTAGCATCCACCCACCATGCTCAGGGCTAGATCCTGGTTCTTATCTTTATGGAGGAGGAAATTGGGCCGGGGTGGTTTTTAATTTGCTCCAAATCATTGAGGAAATAGCAGAGCTGATGGTTAGTCAGCTATCTGCCTCTGGAGCTGGTGCCACAGCCCCCATCTATGGATTGCCTGTGGATTTTCATCGTAGCTGGAGCCGGTCTTGTGCACAGCTTCTTATGGGGGTAATCACGGCTACTGTGAGTTCATGAGCGCATCCACCTTGCCATGCTTGGAAGACAGTGTTTCCCCTCTTCGTCGAGCTCTCACATTCTTTCTTCTGGTCTTCCATGACGTTCCATGAGCCTCAGAAGGGTGGCATAGAGTCACATTTAAGGGTGAGCTTTCAATAGTTACTCAGCAGTGAGACCAGCCGTGAGCCGCTACAGTAATGGTGTTGAATAAGAACACCCCTTAGACCAAAACAGAGGCAGCACTATCTGATGGCGGCACTAACTGATGGGCATACAGATAATCATTCAGAAGGCAAGTTGACAGGCACACTATGTCCACCGAGCAGAAAAATAGCTGTAGCTGTCCACTAGGGCCTATGTCCTCCTGGTTTTGACCAGGGTTACATTACCTTGAGTTCATTCATATTCAAATCTGACGTTGGTGCCCTCATCCCAAAGGGAGAGACATCTGTGCACTTTTGAATGTCATGTATGGAGTTAGGTAGACTCTGCCCGTGCAGGGCATCTTCTGATCTCTTGTCTGGAAGTTTCTGGGCTGAGTGTGTTTACATACTCATACTTCACCCCACAGCTGTACTGGTGATCTGAGTGGTAAAGGTCGGCCATGGTCTCAGGCATTTGAATGTTTGGTCCCCACTTGGTGGCACTGTTTGGAGAGGCTTATGAGGTGTGGCCTTGCTGGAGGAAGTGTGTCACTGGGGTGGGTTTCAAAAGCAATGTGCTCTCTCTGCCTTGTACTTGGTTCAAGTGGTTTAAGATGTGAGCCCTCAGCTTCCTGTCCCTGCAGCCACGCCTTCCGTCTGCCATCATGGCCGTGTGGGTGTGAGAACCACACTCAGGTGCACTGGGAGAGGGTCTTTTATAAACGGAGCACTGAGGAAAATGCAACCATTTGTCTGGGCATTTGAACAAATTTCTTGGTTGGGGCTGGGAGAGATGGCTCCAGTGGTTAAGAGCACTGGCTGCTTTTCCAGAGGACCTGGGTTCAATTCCCAGCACCCACAGGGCAGCTTACAACTGTCTGTCACTCCAGTTTCAGGGGACCTGATGCCCCTCTTCTGACCTCCAGGCACGAGGCATGCACATAGCATACACGTATATGTGCAGCCAAACATTTATACATATAAAACGAAGAGTAAATTGCGTCGTTACTGTGTACGCGCAAACTGTCATGGTGTGCAGTTGGAGGTCAGAGGACGACTGTGGGGTTGGCTCCTTCCTTCCATTTCAGCGAGGGCCCAGGGCTTACGCTCAGGTCATCCCTTCGCACAGCAAGTGCTTTGCCCAGTGAGCCCTCTCTGCCCCTCCCCCACCTTCCCTTATGGTTGTGCCTTTGGTACAGATGGAGACAGCAGTGCCCTGAGTTTGAACACTCGTGCACTGAGGCTCTGTTTCCCCAAGGCAGTGCAAAGCAAGATTAGAGTGGAGTCCCCAGGTGCTGCCCACTTCAAACGCCATCCGAGAGGCCAGAAATCCCGCCCTCTACCCCTGTTGCAGTCTGCGGGTCCTGGGTTATTTTCTGGAAACGATTTTAGGATTTGGAACACTGTCGTGTTAGGAAGCCCACTTGTGTTTGCCTCTTGCTCTAAGTGTTTATTTCATTATTATTGTTTGCGTGGGGTGGCGGTGCGTGCATGTGTGTGTGCGCCTGTGTGTGAGCACTCTGACGGGCTCATGTATGGAGGCCAGAGGTTGGATGTCAGTGTCTTCCTCGTGTTTGAGCCAGGGTCTTTCACTAACCCCGAAGCTCACCAATTCGAAGCTCACCAGTTCACCTGGCCTGGCTGGGCAGGGAGCCCTTGACGTCTCTGCCTGTCTCGTTTGCCAGCACTGGGCTTACAGGCATGTACCACTGTGTCCTGCTTCTGTATGAGCTCTGGGTACCCAAACCCAGGGCCCCATACTTGCCCAGCAAACACTTTGCTCACGGAGCCATCTCCCTAGCCCCGGGAGTGTTTAGTTTGTAATTGATCTTGTCAGTTTAATTATCTTACTGTTTGCAGTGCTGGGGACTAAACCCAGGGCCTCATGCATGCTGGGTAAATGCTCTCTGTCACTGAGCTATATAAGCTCAGCCTCTCTTAGTGGAGATTATGCTGGTATACCCGACGTTCTAACAGAGCACTGGGAGGTAAACGAGAGGATGTTCTACGCATTCTACGTGTACCTCGCCGCTTTGCCACATTCCGTATGCAGTCCCTCTCTGCCCTGTGTCACAGTGAATCAAAGGATTCATTGTGATCCCTGTGGCAGTTAGATGTAGCATTTCCTCATGGCTTCTGCTCTTCCTGGCCTCTCCTGACATCATTCCTCCTTCGCTCCTCTGCTTCAGGACTGGCTAGTGTGTCCACCTTGACCTTGTCTCCAGGCCCACCCTTTTCCACTTCCTTACAGCTGCCCGTTCCTGTGCACGTGCTTCCTTTACGGCATGCATTTCTATTGGTTTCTATTGGACCCGTGAACGATACAGGAGAGGACAGAAGACAAAGGTGCTTCTCTTTCTGTTCAGCACCAGGCCCTAGGCTGGGCATGATCCCACAATGGAGGGGATGAGAAGAGTCTGGAGTGATGGTTTTCTGGTTAGGAGCACTGTGGTGCTTCCTGAGGACCTGGGTTCGGTTCCCAGGCCCCACAGGTGGCCCGCCTGTTCCAGGGGTTTGCTCTCCTCGCCTGACCTCTTCAGTGCCAAACACACGCGCAAGCAAAACACACACAGGGAAATACGTTAAAAGAAAAGACAGAGGCAGTGTAGCTTAATTTTGTTTAATTAAAGGTTTATTGACCCTCATCTTCATCTAGTTACCTGAGAGGCTGAGGTGAGACAAGCACTTGAACCCAGAAATTTAAGGTCAACTTGGGCAACATAGTGAGCCATTTCTTCAAAATCAGCCAGTCAGTTATTATGAAAAAGGTGAAGGGAAGGTAGTATTTACTGGGCACTTCCAGGACAGAGTTGTCAAAAATATCTTCCTTCCTTCCTTTTTCCCTCCTTCCCTCCCTCCATCCCTTCCTCCCCCTCCCTCCCTCCCTCCCTCCCTCCCTCCCTCCCTCCCTCCCTCCCTCCCTCCCTCCCTCCCTCCCTCCCTCCCTCCCTCCCTCCCTCCCTCCCTTCCTTACCAAGTCAGGGTTTCTCTGTGTAGCCCTGGCTGTCCTGGAACTCTCTCTATAGACCGGGCAGGCCTCAAACTCAGAGATCTGCCTACCTCGGCCTCCTGAGTACTGGGACTAAAAGTTTCACCACTCTCCCCTTCTAAAATAGTTTTCTTTGATTTGATTTTTACAAAGTTCTGTGACGCATGGGTTGTCCCCAGTTTTGCAAATATGGAAGGCACTCAGCTAAGGTCACACACCTCAGGCAGAAGCCCAGTGTGTGATGTGGGTGAGGAGTCGGTGGGGGATGGGGGGGTGGGGGTGGGGAGTGGGGCTGGGGGCTGGGGGTGGGGATGGGGACTGGGGGGTGGGGAGTAGGAGGTGGGGGGTGGGAGGTGGGGGTGGGGGGTGGGGGGTGGGGGTGGGGATGGGGTGGATCAAAGGAGTCACTGAACCCCTGAGGACCAAACAAAATCTGAAAGATTCTGCCTGTTTTCAAGATTTTTTTCTCTTTCTCTCCTTGTCTACTTCTCTTACCTCCCCCCCCCCCCACACACACTTCGGCTTTTCATGGGCAGAGGTAAAACCCTCTTTAGTTCAGGCTCTCAGGATGGAAGGTCGGTTACACTTGGTAAGATTCTAACCCCTTTCCCTGAGCAAGCTAGCTCTCTCCCGGAGGCGAGTGGGCACAGACGAGAGTTTCCTTAGCAGTGCTAGTAAGCAGACTTGACTCTCAGTTCCTCTGGTGGAGAATGCCGTTTCCTCTGAAAGTGCATTATAAACAGCACATTGGGAAATGCTTCAAAATTCAGTCACTGAAAAACAAAAACGTTTGCCCTTTATTTTCTAGTAGCAGTGTTGTGCAGCGACTCGACCAGTAAGCATTGAAGTCGGTGTATCTGCAGGTGAGACAGCCGATGACGGAAGCCCACAGGAAGGAAGGAAAGGTGGTTGTAGGCTCTCCATTTAAAACCTGGCAGCATGGGGATGGCGGATCAGCAAGAAAGCCAATGTTGAAAATCATAAGAACATATATATCATGAGAACAGCAAAGAGTCTAGCGGTGGACTATGGGGGTTGTGTTGCCATGTGTGTGGAAACCAATTATGTAGTTGAAGTTGCCTCTGCAGCCTGGGCTGTTGAAGGCTTCTCCCGAGTGCCCCCAGGTTACGTTACATCCACAGGGCATGGGGGGAGAAGGGAGGCCCGAAATACAGGAGGTGAGCCCAAAGGCAGCATGACCCACCCCCATTACCTTAAAAAAAAAAGACACAAAACAATGTCTGTACCTCTCAAAACCCAGAAAGGGGTGCGCAGTGTCTATGTAACAGTGACTGGTCTCCTTTGTAAAAGACTGCCACCATTTCTTGGTGACAGCCAGTGATGGATGGATTAGAAACGAGGAAGCACGCTGAGAAGCACACATAGCTTGAGTTCAACGCACTTTAAGCAAGTTTTAAAAGTGAGCTCTTATGATCTGTTTTGTGTGTGTGTGTGTGTGTGTGAATGTTTTGTTTGCACATGTCTATGTAGACTGTGTGTACGTCTGGTGCCTGTGGAGGCTAGAGAGGGTGCTAGGTCTGTTGGAAGTGGAGTTATAGATGGTTTTGCGTCTCTGTGTGGATGCTGGGACTTGAGCCCAGGTCCTGTGAAAGATAAGCAAGTGTTTCTGACTTTAACATGGACATGGGGGATTAGAACTCAGATCCCTTGCTTTGGTGGCAAGCATTTCACTGACTGAAATCTCCCTGGCCCTGCTGTTCTTTGTTAATGAGATGTTCCCAGTGTACTGGACGCCTGGAAGGGAGGGAAGCTTCCAGTCTTTGGGGGCATTTGAATTGTCCCTTGTTTTGGGCAGTTCATCAGATGGAGTGATTTGGCTCCTGGGGCTTCACTGGCTGGCTTCACTGGCTCTTATCCTCTTCTTTATTAGAACAGATGGGATCCCATTTTTCATTAGCTGTCTGTTCTAAGGGCCTTTTCCTCTTGCCCCTGTAGTAAGGAGCTTTGAGGTTTCAAGGACTCAATCTTTGCCTCCTTCTTGTGGTTTGAGATGTGAGCTCTCAGCTGTTCCTGCCCACATGCTTTCACTCCACCTTCCTGGACCCTAACTCTCTGGAACGGTAAGCCCAGTTAAACCCTTCCCTTGGTAAGTTGCCCTGGTTTTGGTTTTTATCACAGCAACAGACAAGTTACTAAGACACTTGTGGAGCTGCCCTCCTGGGAGACAGGGAGGTCAAGCATTTTCCTTGTGCAGGAATGTCCCAGCCTCCCCAGGCTGCTCAACTTCACACTCATGGCTTATCTAAGATGCTGTCCTAGTGTGCTTCTGTTGCTGTGATAAACACCATGACCAAAGGCAGCTTGGGGGAGGGAGGGGTTCATCTGGCTTATACCAGGTTACATTTCATCGTGGAAGGAGGCTGAGGCAGGAACTCAGCGCAGGAGAGACCATGGATGGCCAAGCTTACCAGCTTGCTTGCTCCCCGTGGCTTGCTCATTCATCTTTCTTATATGTCCCAGAACTACCGTCCAGACACGACACATCCCACAGTGGGCTGGACTCTCCTACATAACTAATAATTAAGAAAAATGCCCTGCCGGGCAGTGGTGGTGCACATCTTTAATCCCAGCACTTGGGAAGCTGAGGCAGGCAGATCTCTGTGAGTTCAAGGCCAGCCTAATTTACAAGAGTTTGTTCCAGGACAGGCTCCAAACGTACACAGGGAACCCCTGTCTTGAAAAACAACAACAACAACAACAAAATTGTTTTCAGTGATTTTTTTTTTTTTTCTGGAGAAACATTGTTGTTAGCTTTATACTGGCTGACCACAGGGTGATGAGCCATTCATACACTTTGGCAACTCTGTGCATTTTTGCTTTTAAACAATGGCTTCAATATCTTATTTACCTCTGCTCACAGAACTTTTAGACGTTCATTGAAGTAGTCTGTTTATAGCAGGGACTGTGCTGTGTTGAGCCAAGAATCCTGGGTGAGAAATTGATGCATGTTCTTGTATCTCTCCCCACTGCAAAATTACTGAATATTTCTAGATTTCTCTTCGTGTGTGTGTGTGTGTGTGTGTGTGTGTGCGTGCGTGTGCGTGTGCGTGTGTGTGTGTGTGTGTGTGTCCGCGCGCACGCATGTTTGTGGGGGCTGTACACATCATGGCGCATGTAAGGAGTTCAACCTTGGGTGTTGGTTCTCACCTTCTACCTTGTTTGAGGCAGGCTCCCTTGTTCATTGCTGTATACACCAGGCCAGCCTTCCAGAAGCCTCTGGGGGACTCTCCTGTCGCCACCCCCCATCTTACTGTAGGGATGATGGCAACATGTGCTACCATGGGTTCTAGGTCTGTGGACACAGGTCATCTTGCTTGTACAGGAAGCACTCTACCCACTGAGTGTCACCTCAGCTCAAATAGTCCCAGATTTCAAATGTGTTAATCAAACTGTGATTTCCCCCTCACTAAAAGCCACTGGGGCAATGCCTGCATTGAAGGCCTCGCCTATGTCATGTAGAAAGCGTGCATGTGTGCATTTTTGTGTATTCGTGTGTGTCACACATGCCTCCCACATCTAGCATGCGCACCTTACATGTCTACAAATACACATGTGCACACACACCTGAGTGGATATGCCTGTCACATGTGTCTGTGTATATCCTATGTAGAGCCACGTGTAGGAGTGTTACTTGTACATGTGTGTATACATGTTACAAGTAGGAGTAAGAGCAGAGGCAGAGGGGAGTTGGAGACTCTGCACACACTGTCCCCTGAGACAGCTAAGGGTTGGGCATGGTGCATGAAGATTATTTGGATGGACTGCTGATGTTCAAACTTATACCTTTGAGGAAAATACCAGCTTCCTTAGCAATGAACTGAATTCCCTTACCCGGGAACAGGACAGCTACCCAAGTCCCCCAAAAGGCACAGGAATGGCGGATTCCCTGCTGTCCCCGGTGTAATGGTCACTCACCGTAGTCAGCTAATTGTGGATTTTGCCGTGGTGGCTCGAGCCGTTGCCTGCTGGGGCCCCTGCCCTGGGCCTTTGCAGTTTCTACTTTGTGAGGAGCTATGTGCAGGGTCAGCAACGTCTTATTTAGTAGACCTCCCCTGGGCTGGGCTCTCCGTAGACCTCCATGTTAATTTCTTTAGTGCTTTCTACTGCCAAGCGACCTTCTTCATTGCTTAGACCACCGCCGTTGAATAACGGGTGACCCGGTCATGGCATAGCAGTTCCGATTCCTTTGGTAGTGAGCCTTGCGCCACCCCGTCCCCATCTTTCTTTGTGTGTTTGGGTGTTTCGATCGCATGTTTGTCTGTGTGTCACATGTATGACTGGTGCTCACTGAGGCCAGAAGAGGGCATCAGATTCCCTGGAACTGGAATGACAGGTTGTTTGAGCCACCATGCTTGGAACCCAGGTCCTCTGGAAGAGCAGCAAGTGCTCCTGGCCTCTGAGCCGTCTCTCCAGCCCCCTTGTATCATCACACTCTTAGCAGGCTTTGTGAAAAGGCCAGACAGTTGTTATCTCTCAACCAGGACATTCCTTTTCTGCTTCTAGTTCAGCAGCCAGGAACAGAAGTGGGCAGCTCTCCCTAATGGATATGGTACCCCAGCAAAGAAGTCCCATCTTTCTGCTCCCTAATGGATACAGTATCCCAGCAAAGGAGTCCACATCTTTCCCTTCCCACCAATGCCAGGGAAGATGCAAAGTGAAGCCTTCTGCCATCTGGTTGTCAGCTTTGTACCCGTGCACTGAGAGCCGAGCCTGTGCCTTTGGCTCCCTCCTGCTTCCCCTCACTGGTGCTCACTGGACCAGGCTATCCAACCCTAGCATTTCATTTTAATGACATTACACTCACTTCTATCTTAGGAGAATCAATAACATTTTACAGTGGGTTCGGCTAGGGCTTGGTTAATATTTAGCCCTGTTTTCAGACATAGCCCAGATACGAACAGCCAGAGACATCTGCAGGAGAGGGAGCAGCTCGCCCACTAGCATTCAGCCCCTCTGAGAGCAGGAAGGGGTGGGAAGGTGTTGGAATGGCTACCAGGAAGTTTTTGAGACAGTATTCTCTGCCCAGTAATTGCTGAATCGAATAGGTAACGGCAGCTACAAAAGATTGTGCTCTGTAAGTAGAATTCCATACCGACATGAGCGGCTAGAAAAAGAAAGCAAAACAAACAACAAAAGGGTCAGTGGTGACCCGAGGCTTTGATCCCAGCACCCAGGAGGCAGAGGCAGCAGCAGCTCAGTGAGTTCGAGGCCAGCCTGGTCTACAGAGTGAGTTCCAGGACATCAGAGCTGTTACACAGAGAAACCCTGTCTTGAGAGAGAGAGAGAGAGAGAGAGAGAGAGAGAGAGAGAGGCAGAGAGACAGACAGAGAGAGACAGAGAGAGACAGAGAGAGAGAAAGAGAGAGACAGAGAGAGACAGAGAGAGAGAGACTCTACCAATGGGACTGTTCCCAGGATTTATTTACAAGAGGGAAAACAAACTCTTAAGTGAAGATATGCTTTGCAGGAGCATTTGCTCGGGAATTCCGTGTTTGGAAGCTGGCAAAAATGTGGATGAGACAAGTGATTGATTCCAAGTCATCACTTCTAAGCTCGACCACTGGGCCTGTCAGTACTTGATATTTCTGAGAGGGTGCACACTTCAGAAAGCCTGATTGCTTTCTGACCACACACCCCGACTGCTTGGCTCCTCCTGTCACATTTTCGTCAACAGGGGTGAAAGCTCTCCTTCCTCTGTTGTCACTTTCCTTCACTGAACGGTCCCCACTGGAGCTGCTTGGGGGGGGCATGGCTCTTCCCGCCGGCACAGCCCAGGGTCATACCGAACACCCCTAGAAAAGCTGGGGCCAAGGGCTTCAGCAGGCAGCCTCGTGCTCTGCCATGGAGCCGTCCAATCCATGTAAGCAAACAGGCTCCTGTCCGCCAGTCCACATTGTCCCCTCTGCCTGTCATTTCGCCGTCCACTGTCCTCCTCACATCATCGGGGTATGTTCTAAGCTAAGGGGCAAACCTCACACAGAACAACTCCTCGGCCAAGACTGCCCCACTGTCTGGTACTGTAACCGAAGCTAAGCTCATTTGGTGCCCCGGTGTGGCCCAGCGTGACTCCTCCTAGGTCTTCTTAGATTTAATCTGCCCTTAGCAGCCCAGCCCCTGCTGATAGGGGGCGAGGAGTAGTTTGCAAAACCCACCAGACCACCAGGGATCACAAAGTCAATCTGATGCATTAATTTTTTTTTTTTAAAAAGAGTTTATTACTTTAAATTATGTTCACGTGTGTGCGTTTGTGTTTGTGTGCGCCTGCGTGCAGGTGTCCACAGAAGCCAGAAGAGGGCATCAGATCCACGGAGCCGGCGTCCCAGGTGATTGTGAGCCTGGGTCCTAGGTACAGTAGTAGCAAGTGCTTGTAACTGCTGAGCTGTCTTTCTGGCCCCGATGTATTACTTTTTATTGTTCTGCCCCCAGCATCCAGAGGATTTATCTTCATGATGTTGAGTGACTTTGCGAGCCAAAATTGTGTTAACATTCTTTGTTACTCTTTAGGGTGAAAGTAATCCAGAGAACAAGTCTTGAACTTTGAACCTCCCTTTGTAGACCAGGCTGGCCTCAAAGTCATTGAGATCCATCTGCCTCTGCTTCCCAAGTGCTGGGATTAAAGGCCTGCGCCACCACTGGCTGGCAGGAACAAGTCATCTTTAAGAATAAGATGCTTCAGGGGCTAAAGAGATGGCTCAGGGGTTAACATCATTGGCTGTTCTTACACACGTAGTTATGACCATCTGTAACTCCACTCCCAAGGAATCCAGTTCCCTCTTCTGGCTTCTTCAAGCATCAGATATATACACAGTACACAGACATACATGCAAGCAAAACACTCATACATATAAAAGAATACAATATATTTTAAATTTGAATTAAATATAAATATAGGCGCTTTAACCACTGAAACATAAATTTCCATAACATGGAACCTGACTGCCTTTCTCTATGAAATTAAGCATCGATCTTGTATGTGTGTGTGTGTGGTATGTGTGTTGTGTGTATGTGTGTTTTGTGTGTGTATCTGCGTGCTGAGTATGTGTGTTATATGTGTTGTGGGTATGTATGTGTGGTATGTGGTGTGTGTGTATGTTGTGTATGTGTGTTCATGTATACAAATGCACACGAGTTGGCAGGGTGTGTGTGTGTGTGTGTGTGTGTGTGTGTGTGTGTGTGTGTGTGTGGACAGCCTTGAATGTCAATCCCTAGGCACATCTCCTTTTTGTTTGAGACAGGGTCTCTTTGGCCTGGACCTTCACCATGTAGGCCAGGCTAGTTGGTTTAACGCTCTTCCAGAGGTCTATCTCTCTCTACCTCCCATCCCGCCATTGCTGGATTGCAGGCACACAGCACTGCCTTGCCTTTTTATGTGGGTTCAGGGGATTGAACTCAGGTCCTCAAACATGTGAAGCAAGCATTTTCCTGGCTGATCCACCTCCCAGCCCTGTACCATGTATGTTAAAGTCCCCTTCTTCCTGCCTTCAAATGACCGTCCTGTTGCTGAGTACCCCAGATGCCCCTTAGACATTCCATCTTGAGGTTCTTGGCAGCTGCGTGGGAACAAAGCCTTGTGGGAAGCAATCTCGCAAGCTATGGGGACATGAACACTATAGAGTTACTCTGACCAATCTTCCTGAAACGATTGTCATCAGTTCTGGGTTTCTTAGAGAGATTTCCTTAAGTGAAAAAAAGAGACAAAGCATTTGTTCAAGACAAATATTTCCAATGATAAACTTGTATCTATAGTGTTTCTTTCCAATTTTTTCCTGTTTGTATTGAAAAGAAAAAGAAACAACGACTCACTGTCTGTCACTTGACTCACTGCCAAGAAACCAGCCTAAAGCTGAACTTGCGGTAACAATCTGGGATTTTTCTGTATATGTTTGTCTTTTTTTTTTTTTTGCAACAACTGCCTCTGCAGTCTTGCTTCATGATTGTGCTTTTCTTTTCAGGTGGATTTATTTGCCCATCACACATTCCACTCAGTGTATCTTGCTAAGCCATGGGCAGTAGTTTTTCAGAGCCAGGTGGTAGGAGTAGTGTAGCCTGAGCATTGGCACAGCCCAGTACGGCAGGTTTGCCACAGGTAGGGTAGTTAGCCATTCTGGCCACTAAATAGCCCTGCTTAGGGAGTCAGAAGAAGAAAGCACATTTTAAAACACATTCCAAGTCTACGTATAGGATGCTAAGAGTGATGCTTCCAGGGCCCAGAGTGCACAGTGTCTCCCAGACTCCTGAGCTTGTATTTCTTTAGACCCTAAACCTATGACCACCCAAGGGGATGAGGGCTGAATCTTTTCTTGTCATCTGCACACAAGCCCATCTATAGCCGGAAACAGAATACCACTGGTAGTGTGAGGAGTAGCCTGGAGAGGGCATATCATTACATGGATGGCACGCCATGCATGCGCAGCTGATGGAGACGGCATAGCCGTCCCTGTGAAGGATGGGCTCCCAGCCTTTGCCCTGCACACACACCCCTATATACTCCATTAGCTGCTGTATGTTGAATGTGTCATAAACACTGTTCCTGAGTCTTCAGTATTGTGATTGTGTAAGGTTCTTTAAAAAAAAAAAAAAAAGAAAAAAGTCTCTGAGAGCTATGGAGATGAGTTTGTGGGTAAGATGCTTGCTGAGCAAGCCTGGTGACCTGAATTTGGTCCCCATAGCCTGCACAGAGGTGGAAGGCAAGAACCAGCTCCCCAGAGTTATCCATGACATCCACACATGTGCCAGGACTAGCATGCCCCCTCACCCCCCAATGAGACGTCTGCCCAAGTATGAGGCCTGAAGCTGGATTCCAGAGCTCATGTAAAGGTTGTCTGGGCAGGCTGAGCATCTAATACCAGTGCTCCAGGGTGGAGATGGGATCCTCTAGGCAAACTGGCTCCCTTGTCTGCAAACTTCACCTTCAGCAAGAGCCCTTGCCTAGTAAATAAAGTAGAACATGATGCAGGAGGGGACAGCAATGTCGACCACTAATCTTCACACGCGCGCACACACAAACATACATATACACGTGCACTCACACACAGACATGGGCATAAATACACGCATACACACCACACATACATAGACAGGAAGGAAGAACAACCTCCCCCAGAACCAAAAACAACAACACAACCCCAAAACACCTTTGAGGAAGTCTTACCTGGCTAAAAACAAAGCGATTTCATAGTTTCTCTTAAAAGTATAATTCTACTTCATTCTCCTTCTTCTCGTTATTGGTGTGTGTGTGTGTGTGTGTGTGTGTGTGTGTGTGTGTTGGGAAATAAATTGTTTGCCCACAAGAATAATAGTCTGTATTTTGCCTTCCAGGTCACTGACCCCACCCCTTCCCCAATGTCTCCCTAAGTAAAACTAAAGCCATGGGAGGAGAGAAAAATACAGACTGATAATAAAGCATGCTTTGTCTTGATAAACGATGATCGATGACCACAACCCTTGACGTGCTTTTGGGTAAATGAGCAACCGATTGTATCTGAGAGGCAAACTCGTGTTTATACTCTGATTCCCACAGTTTTTTTCCCCTGTATTTCACTCTGACCTAGCTCGTTTGAAATTGAGGAAATAACACAGGGGCAGCGCCTGTGAGCTGAGAAGCTCATAGAGTTGAGGGGCCCTCTAGGAAGAAGAAGACAAAAATACCTTCCTTTCACCTTTTTCCCCCCTTTTAAAAACAAAACAAAACATACCGTCATGTGAACATGCGGCTCATGCTCCTCCTGGGTCCGGGAAAGGCCCATGCAAGGCAGACACGACGCTGGAAGCTCAAACTCAGATTGATTTTTGTCATGGCGGCCCACTTCTTCCGGGTCAGGGTTGCGGGGAATGTTCACCTACACTAGACACACATGGACTAGCTACTTCAGTGTACAAACACAGGGCGTGTATGCACTGGCTCCAAAGAGACTAGGTAGGAATACACAAATGTAAATATCAGATCACGAGATTACGTAGTGTATAGGCACACATACACGGGGTTTTTGGTTTAGTTTTTTTTGTGGTTTTTTTTTTTTTTTTTTTCGATTTCTCCTGGGCGGCTGCTTTCCTCAACGTTACACCCAGGCAATGATGTCCTCTTCTCCAGGCTTTGAATTGTCTGCCTGCACGAAAACGTTCACTTTAAGGGAGACATAATCAGTGGACTCTACTGTCAGAGAAGCAGACTCAAATCCTGTCCTCTGAACTGGGCTCATGTAGAACAAGCCAGCTATGATGGTTGGGGAGGCAGGAAGCAGGTGGGTGGGAAGTGCACTGCCAAGAGGCAGGCTTGGCTTGTGCGTGCGTGCGTGTGCGCCCGCGTGTCATGTTTCCGGGTATCTCAGATACTGGTTTGGAGGTCTCCGTTGAGGAGGGTCCTCTGGGTCTCCGTGGTCTCATTCAGCCGGGATTTGTCCTGCTTACTGTCGCTCCGTTCCCCATCATCTGTACCACTCACCTTGACCAAGCAGAGAACATTCTGGAAGCTCTTCTTGAAGTTGTCAGATAAGAAGGCGTACAGGATGGGGTTGGCGCAGCTGTTGGCATAGGTGAGGATCACCACAAAGTCAAACATGCCTTTCAAGGCCGGGGTGGGGCTGATGGCCACGGACACGGAAGAGACATTGAAGATGTAGAAGGGCAGCCAGCAGAAGATGAAGACAGCCACCACTATGGACACCATTCGGGTGACCTTTTTCTCTGACTTTTTCCTCTTGGACGATCCCACTCGGATTCCAGAGGACTTCACCTTGATGATGATAAACAGGTAGCAAAGACAAATGATGGTGAGGGGCACCAGGAAACCCAGGATGAAGGCATAGATAATGAACCCTGTGTACCACGCCCCAGATTCACCTGGCCAGTTGATGGTACAGCTGCTCCTCCCCCACTGGTTGCTCCGTAGGCCAGCATATATCATGATGGGCAAAATGACCAGCAGAGAGACGCCCCACACGGCCACATTGATCATCTTGGCTGTCCGCGGTCGCCTCCACTTGGCTGACTTGATAGGGTGGACCACGGCTAGGTATCGGTCGATGCTCATGACCGTCAAGCAGAAGATGCTGGTGAACTGATTGATGCCGTCTACAGTCATGACTACCCTGCAGATGGCCTTGCCAAAAGGCCAGTGGACCAGTGCCACCTGCATGGCCAAGAAGGGCAGCCCCAGCATGAAGAGTTCATCTGCAATGGCCAGGTTGAGGATGTAAATGTTGGTGATGGTTTTCATCTTGGCATAGCGGAGGATGACATAGATGACAAGTGTGTTGCCGCACAGCCCAACAACGCACACTACGAAGTAGATGAACGTGAGGACTGCATTGCTTGTCATGTCGTAGTATGGCTCGGTCTGGTTGGAGCCATTGCTTGGCCCTACTGAGCCGTTGACGTCAAACGGAGAGGGCATCCATATTTGGCTCCCATTGAATTGCTCAGACACCATCTCCATGGCTGCTTTTCAGTCAGATTAGAACCAAGCAGCTCAGAGTTCTTCCTCTCACCTCAGTGGGTTCCGGGGGCCAAGAATCTACGGTGACATCTGGGAAGAGAAAAAGAAAAGTCCCAAGCCATTTAGACTCCTTCTGTGTTCCTCGTTTCTGGTTTGTCTTCGTATTTAGATGGTTTGCCACCACTCTCTCTCTTTCTTTTGTATACTCGTGTGTGCAGCTGTGTGTATGTACGTGTGTGTCTGTGTGTACGTGTGTGTACATGTGTGTCTGTGTGTGTACATGTGTGTCTGTGTGTGTACGTGTGTGTACCTGTGTGTGTGTACGTGTGTGTGTCTGTGTGTGTACGTGTGTGTGTACCTGTGTGTGTGTACGTGTGTGTCTGTGTGTATACGTGTGTGTGAGTGTGTGTGAGTGTGTGAGTGTGTGAGTGTGTGTGTACGTGTGTGTACACGTGGGTGTCTATGTGTGTGTGCCTGTGTGTGTCTGTGTGTGTGTGTGAGTGTGTGTGTGTACGTGTGTGTGTGTGTGTGTGTGAGTATTTATGTGTATGTGTGTGTGTCTGTGTCTGTGTGTGTGTGTGGACAGAAACTAGTCCCAGCTGTTGGTACATAGGCTAAGTACCCCACCCCTTTTTGTGAGTCACAATTTCTCACCAGGTAGCCTAGGCTAGCTGTTCACTGTGCTGCAGGGATCTTCCTGTCTGTCCCACCACTGCTGGAACAGACATGTCACCGCACCCACCCAGCAGTTTTCACAGGGGTTCTGGGGTTGAACTCAGGTCCTCTTGCTTGCAAGTTAAGTGTTTTATTGACTCAGGCATCTCTCCAGTCTCCCTCCCTCCTGCCCTCCTTCCTCCTTCCTCCCTGCGTTTTTTGGAGACAGGTTAGCTTGAAACTTACTCTGTAGCTGAGGCTGGCTTTGCATTCACAGCACTCCCCCTGCCTCAGCCTCCTGTGCTTGGGGTTATAGGTGTGAGCTACTATGCCTTACTCTTTTAGATGTATTTTTCAACTGAAAAGCAAGTTTTTTCTTTCTTTCTTTCTTTCTTTCTTTCTTTCTTTCTTTCTTTCTTTCTTTCTTTTTCAATCTGGCTGTCAGCCTGCAGACTTTTTGAGGTCTTTTTGAAATGGTGGGGGAAGGGTTTGAGTTAAACCATCATCTTTGATGACGCATGTACGGCTGATGGCTATGGCTTCAAACACAGACTTTGACCCCTAAGGAATTGACTGGTCCAGGACTATAAAAAGTCAGATCTTGGAGTGTTTCAGCTCTGGAAAGGTCCAACACCAGCACTCTGAGCCCCATGAGGAATTCCATGCGGCTCATGCTGGCTTGATGTCTGCTTGGGAGAGTTTCCATTCAGAGACCCCTATGGTGGGAAAACCCAAGAATTTAAAGGAAGAACAAATCTGGGCTCCATGGTTGAGCCCCACGTGATCTCATGCCTGGTCCTTAATTGGCGGGGGTGGGGGTAGTGGTGGTGGGGTGGTTGTGTCATGAAGTTATGGTATATGCGAATGTCTAGCATTGTGAGGCTCATATCAGAGCCTCATAAATGACCCACCCTACTGTTTCATTATCTCTAATTTACTGAAACCTGCTTACACAGTGAATCAAGTTAGAGTCTTCAATATTAAAAGAGAAAGTCTGGCTTTCTCTCTCTCTCTTTTCAAGCGTATGCTTTAGGCTGTTTTTCTTCTTGGTTTTTGTTTTTCCAATACTCAGTGTCCTCCGTTACCCGCGGGACTCCTGATTAGGAAAACCCTTCCTAACTGCCGTCCCCCCTCTCCCCTTTAGCTGTAGTTCACAGATTAGGGCAAAAGCAGAAGCTAGGTGATGGGTGCAGGCTCTCTATGGTTGTCAAAAGAGGCTTTTAAAAACTGCTGGCATTCATCCACACCTGTTGACCCCTTCATCTCCCTAACCATGTGGGAGTCGAGGATACTGCCATTTCTCACTTAAAGACGTGGAAACTGAGGCTTAGAGGCTTAAAATCCTTCGTGGAGTGGGTACTTGACCATGAGCCACCTGGCCCTAAGTCTTCTGTGATCTTCACTCTGTCCCGGCTGACGCTCCCTGAATGGAACCTGGTGGCTGGCTGGTACTTGGGCTTAGTTTAAATCATCTGACTCTTGACTGCCCTCCATGCTGAGAAAATAATGAGAATGCTATTGGCTTGGCCCAAGATGTGAAGCACCAGATCCACCCATAATTAAGTGATTTAGCACAGTTATAAAACATCCCGGGATGGGGGAGGGGCGAGCCACTGTGATGGAGCCCTCTAGCAACTAATACTTCAATAAGGGGAGACAGACCAGGGAGTCAAGTCATATTGTGTGTGAATTGCATGGAGATGAGGCTAGGAACAAAGGGTGTTAGAACAGCCCTTCCCTGGGTGTGTGTATGGGGGGGTGTTCTCAGGAATTTGGGGGCTGGGTCTTATGCATATGAAAAGTGATGTGAGAGCTCAGGGTAGGGGGTCCATCCAGGAAGAGGGGAGCTGGTCAAGGGCGGGAATGTACAGCACCGAGTTCACTTGCGTGACTCGCTGCCCCTAAGCCGAGTGCTTTTCCATGGGAGTGCCCAAGGCTGGTAGAGATGGCAGAGAACTGACAGGGGAAGCCTGCCACAGGCCGGTGCGCCTTGTCCATCCATCCCTGCCTCTGATTCATTCTGTACTGCCAGGTGCCTGGCATTTCTTTCTGCATTAATTTCCCCAGCACGTTTGGTACAGTGAGGTCTGAGGTTTGGCATTTGAATTTTGGGGACCCACTGTTCTGTGTCTGCATTGGGTTAGCAAGCATATAATCAGGCAGCTATTACAACCAGAAACCGTAAAGGAACTGGTTTTGTATCCCCAGATTAACTTGGTTATTTCTACTGTTCTCCCCCCCCCCCTTCCCCATCTTGTCAGTTACTTAATTCTACAGACCCAGAATCCCATTCAAGCTGCATGCAGTGGGACCTTAGAGTACCATCAGCTTGTGCCGTCTGTGTACCGTGAGAGGGCAAACTTCAATGTCTGACTAGGAGTGAAGAGCCCCCAGGCCGTAGAATCCCTGTCTAGAGCCAAAAAAGGAGGAGGAGGGGGAGGAGGAGGGGGAGGAGGGGGAGGGGGAGGAGGGGAAGGGGGAGAAGGGGGAGGGGGAGGAAGAGGAGGAGAGGAGGAGGAGGAGAGGAGGGATGGTATGGGCCCAGTGTGGTTCTTTAGCTCTAACTGTGCCCTTTGTGCAGAATGAATTGGGGGGGGGCACTTCTCTCTGGAATTGGCTGAGATACACCTCCACTTTGGGGAGGTTAAGCCATACAGGGCATTCAGAGCCTGGGAAGGAGAAGGCGGGTGGATGTCCTACAATGGGGAACCCCATGGGACAGGGGAGACTCCTCCAAGGAAGACATGAGCTTAAAACAAAACCGAGGGAGCCAGGTACCCAGTGACTGCTTCTCATTTTACGTTTGTCTTACCGAAAGAGAATTCCAAACGCCACCAGTCCATACTTGTTGAATTGTGGTTCAATTAAATGCACCAGGAAGTCTGATTTTCTGCTTTGGTTTTTTTTTTTCCCCCCCCCAGCGTCAGGGCTGTGGTAAATACTGGCGTGGCGTGGTGGGTGGTTTCCCCTGAGAGAAAGTCCTGGCTCTGTTGGAGAGAAGACTTCCACTGTCTCAGGAATCCACTCTTGTTTCTGTATGCTCGCTAGCCCACGGAGTCAGAGGTGGGGATGATCGGGATCCCACTCAGCTTTAATTCCACTGACTTCCCAACATCCTTCTATTGTGAGCCCTCAAGACTCCCTCCCCTAAGCCCGCTAGACGCCCCCCCCCCACTACAAGAATCTGGGTTCGGAGACCGAGCTGATACCAACATAGACTGCAGCCGTGTGTGGTTCACCGGGGTGCTACAGTGCCCCTCTGCACTGGCCGAGTGGGTGGGGGTGGAGAAGCGAGCCTTAGGACCGCAGAGTTAGTGCAGAGCGCGGGGTGGGGGGGTGGGGGGGTGGAGATAGGGGGTGGAGAAGCGAGGCTCAGGACCGCAGAGTTAGTGCAGAGCGGGGTGGGGGTGGGTGGGTGGGTGGGGGTAGAGGGAGAAGATATTTGGGGCCATCAAGTCGCTGACCCTGGAAACAAAGTGTTCCCAAAAGATTTCCCACCATTTCCAGGAAAACGAAGGGAGAGTGGACCGTGGTGTCTGCACATCCAGCTTCGATACACACAGAGGCGACTGAGGTGCTAGCGGCAGCTCGGAGCGCAGACAGTGGCTTGGGGACTTGACCGTTCAGTCGTTGGTTCTCTCCAATCTAGACAGATGTCTCTGCCCGAGGGCGGCGGGGGTGTAGGAAGGAGGGACCTGACCGCGTACGAATCTGGTCCTGGTCCGCCTCCCCATCGGGCGATGAAAAAAAAAAAAAAAAAAAAAAAAAAGCCAACGGAAAAACCCGCTTTCCTTCTCTTCGATGTTCCCATCACCTGTCCCTCCCTAACTTAGGTCTCGGGCTGTGGATTCAGGAGCCCTGTGGTGGCACCTGGCACGTCTCCTCTCCTCTTTCTGGTCTCACTTTCCTCAGACCAGGGCTGTTTCGCAGGTGGTAAGGAAATAAGTTGTTCCCATCACAGACAGCTACCACCTGGACACTCGGGCTCGCAGGTCACACGCCACCGTACCTAGGCAGTGGCTGTGCGGACAAATCTGTCCTGGAACATACTACCTTTTCACCCCTGATGCCAGGGTACGCACCCATCATTTCCACCTGTCACCTCCGAAGGCACAAAAGCAGAGAACTGCGCGCCTGGACCAACATGCAGGTCGCTGGGCTCAGCGCTCTATCCCAGCGCATATGCACGCAGGTGCCCAAGTGCGCCCGTCGCTCCCTCCAGCTCTCCGTGACACACATATGTACACGCACGGGCAGCCACACACACCCTCACCTTGCCTTCCGCGAGCACTCGGTTCCCTGGGTTTCCAGCATCCAGAAGCTGTCCTTTTACCCAGTCGGGCGCCGGTGAGTGCGGCAGCTTGGCTCCTGGGCTCTCAGCTTCCTTGGCTGGCCGGTGCGGGCCCTTTTGGCATCTGGGAGAGCTAGCCTGGGCCCCGAGAGAGCTAGCCTGGCCTGCAGATCATTGACACCCAGCAGCGGACTGGTGCTCCGGACGCTGGTGGCCTCGCGAGCGCGCCGGTGGCTGCATCGCTAGCATTGGCCCAGGAGGGTGGCAGCCCCTGGGCACACTTCCCCACGCCCCCCGCTCGTGACGTCACAGCAGCTTCGCTCCGCCTACCCGATCCTGTAGGACTGGGTGAGCAAGAGAGGAGAATCCTGCGGGTGGCAGAGGGCTCCCGGGGAGGAGGGGACAGCGGGCCTGACTGCTGGTGGAGGGCGAAGCGGTGTCAATGTCCCTACGACGCCTCCCGGTGAGGACCCGCGCTGATTTTTCCAATGTCAGAGACTAGGTCCTGTTTTACCCAACAGATTCCAGGCAGCTGGCGCAAGGGTTGGAGTGACCTAGACTCGCTCAGGGACTTTTAAGCCGGGTTCTCAAGTTTGCAAAGCCGTGTCCTACCGTGGACCAGTCCCAGGCACAGGACACAGGTTAGAGATCCAGGCAAAGGGCAGGGAGAAAATGGGATGAAAACAGCAAGCAGATCTCCCGCTGCAGGCGCCTGCAGGTGTGTGTGTGCCCTACCTGGCTTCAGTTCCCGAAGCCAGCAGGGGCTTCGGGGGGGGGGGCTCGACAGGTCGCCAACTGGAACCCCTCCCCGGGGGGGGGGGATACAGTCTCTCCTAGCTTTAATTTAGCTTGTCAGTCAGTGCTTGCCGGTTTGACCCAGCCCAACGGCTCCTCCTACGCGGCTGTGGTGCCCTGCAGGAGCAAAGCGGGACCAGCCAGAAGTGGGAGATGTGTCGCATCAAGTTACAGCTATTTATTTTTTTTTTGACTGTGATGATTCAGTCGGTGTTCCAATAGTTTAATAAGTCATAATCAATCCTGTAGCATCCCATCCCCTACCTCTTACCACACACACACACACACACACACACACACACACACACACACACACACACACGGAATAGTTCCCAGAGCATGGGAAATTAGAAAGCAAGCCCAGATTAGCTTTCTCTGTGGCCTTAACTGCCCTGATCCGACCATCCCATTTATGACTGACTTGCTGGTTCATCTGGGGAAAGCATAAATCCAG
This sequence comes from Cricetiscus sungorus, assembly GCA_030556225.1. Taxonomy (NCBI): domain Eukaryota; kingdom Metazoa; phylum Chordata; class Mammalia; order Rodentia; family Cricetidae; genus Cricetiscus; species Cricetiscus sungorus. The sequence goes on along the minus strand of JANBXA010000069.1, from coordinate 88,767,447 downwards.
AAGCTGTGTGTGTTGTAAGGAGACACGGGCTCTGCACATGAGTTTTGACAGGGAAAGGGAGCCAGCAGGTAGAGGCAGCCGGAACAGCTTCTAAGTCATGGTGTTACATACATGCGCCCACTAGTACCATCTCTGTGAAATATTGGTTATTTTGGATCCTGTGGTTGAGATTGACCTAGAGGCTGTTGGGTCCTAGTGGCACTTGGGTCAGCTGCCTTTAGGTGTTTAAGGTTGAGGGGCTGAATTATGCAGCTCTCAAGACGAGGAGAGTAGCTTTAGGGGAAAAAACTGACGTGGAATGAGCTAAGGGGAAGGCCTCCACCCACCCGCGTGATACAGTTGTTACAACGCATGATGGTACCTCTAGTCTAGAACTGGTGACCCATCCCCCCTCCAGGGACAGAGAAGAATGGAGAGTCAGGAAGTGCCCATCCTGAGTGCAGATTTCCCGGGGCAATCTTGTAAAAGTTCTTCAACCGTGGCTGTCTAGTTGGTGAACTGTTTAGAAAAGGAACTCTTGCAAAAACAGGAACCCTTGTTTCTCAGCTGTTCCGGCTCCAACACGCAAGGTGACCCCCAGGGGGCGGTGTTCAGCGTTCGGTTTCTGTATTTGTGATTTCATATCAACACCACCAGCAAAAGTTGGCTGCTCCATCAGCTAAACAGTCCTCTCCCAAACAACCCGGGGGAGCATTTCCATACACTCTTAACATGCTGGGCACACACAACCCCCCCCCACCCTTCACACACTTGTGAGGTCTTACCCTAGCTGGCTCTCAGTCGGGTCTGGGGAGGGTGAACTGCAGGCACACTCATCTCTTGTGCGGCTGGCCCAGTGAGAGCTGAACACTGCCCTTGACAATGGAAAATGTCATCTAGAACAATTATTGATTTTGTCGGGCTCATACATTCCTCTCTCCCCTCCCCCGACCTGTGAATGCCTCCAAAGGACTCTGAAATCGCTGCTGGCTTTGCTAGGCTCCCCAACTTCGAGTCCCCATTCCCTGTTTGACAATGCCTTTCTCTTTTGGCACTCCCCTAGCCATCTGCAGCCTGCTGCGGGCCTTGTCTTCCCCAGAAACTCCTTTAGGAATTAAGGAGGATGCGGAGGAGGTAATCTCATTGTCTTGTTTGGTATCTTTAAACCAATGGGGTGACACACCCTTTATGCACTTATCAGAGGGACACTAGGCAGGAAATGAGGGATGGTAAGGGGACAAAGGACAAAGGTCAGGGCTTACCACACTCTTCTGAAGTTCACAGCCTTGGAGCTCAGCAGGTAATCGAGACGTGAACTCTCAAGTAGGTGGTTCTGTCTGATTGCTCAGAGGCGCCATCAATTAAATGGGCAGAGCGTGCCCCTTTGCCATCAGTTTGGTGGGAGCGAGTATTGCAGTTGAGCTCAGGGGAAAGTGTGAACCCCAGGAGGAGAGTGGACTGAGGGTGTTAGATGGTGGGCCAGGCGTCTGGCACGGTCTCTGTCCTCTGCACGTGTGTGATTTCTGTGGGTGGAGAAAGAGCAAGGTGAATGCAGTGTGTCATTCAGGCTGTCCTCAAACTTGTGACCCTTCTGCTTCTGCTTCCTGAGTGCTGGGACTGCAGGTGTGTGCTGTCACACTGAGCCTTGATGTTTTGTCTGGAAGATATGGCATGTGCTTGCCATAATTCTTTAAAGATGTAACCATGTGACCTAGAGGCCCTGATGGCCTCTTCTACACATCAGGAACGCAATCCCCTCTCTCCCCTTCTCTACCCACTCCTCTCATTCTCCGTCCTGGCTTGGTACCGCCTCACCTTGCTTCTTTTATGTGGCTGGGCAGTGCGGAGCCTCTTTGGAAACTGCTCCTAAGTCAGGCACCAGCACCTCCTTCCCTCACTCCTCTTCCTAGTCCTTTCCCCACTTCACTGGAGGTATATAAAAACTGCTGGTCCCAGGAGGGACCTCAGAGCCTTTGACATATAGAGCCAGTGCCCTATCATTGTGTGAGTGAGGGGACCAGACTCAGAGAGGCCAGGTGACTTGCCCAAGGCCAGGGGATAGAAAGTCCAGTTGACTGACAGCATCAATCATCTCCCACAGGACACGCCCACATAGGCATGAAACCTTGGGTTAGGGGGACAAAGACCTTCCTCCCACCTGTCCCCGCACCTCCCTTTCCCCAGTATGACATTCTCTTTGTTTGTTTGTTTTTTTGAGACAGGATTTCTCTGTCTGTCCCTGGAACTCACTCTGTAGACCAGGCTGGTCTCGAACTCACAGAGATCTGCCTGCCTCTACTTCCTGAGTGCTGGGATTAAAGGCGTGCACCGCCGCCGCCGCCACCACCACCAAGAGTGACCTGCGCTCACCCTGGAGCAAGTCCTTGGTGGGAGTTGGGGAAGAGGGAGCTGTCTCCAAGATGTCATCCAGAGTGCCTGCTGGAATGCTCAGGATGTCACAGGTTCTTCAGGAGGAGAGTATGGACAGAGCAGGAGAGGTGGCTCATCATTCCTGCCTTGTGGATGTACCATGAAGTATATCATTTATTCCTGGCTCATCGCCTGTGTGGAGCCATGTCTATGACCTCAGTGACCCTTCCGGCACCTGCCACTGGCACCAGAAGTGTCGTCATTTCAAGACATTTCGAAGTGAGACCCTGGTTGACACTTACCCCGTTGCCTTCACTCTTGCCTGGGCCCTGGCAACCTGCCTATGAGCGCATTTGAGCCTGTATCACGTTCTTACTGTGGCTGCACTGGGTACTTTATATTAGCTCACTTACCCCTCACTGCTGTCCTACAAAGCACCATCAACCTTCCTTTTCCTGAGTGGGCCAACCAAGACACAGAGAGATTGAGTCCTTCAAGGCCACAAGGCCACCAGTTCAAGTGACAGGAGCTACTACTTGCTTTGTGAGTACCCTCAGTACAGTTTCCCAGAGCAACAGAGCTTGGCAGGAGCATCTTCCACAACCTGGCTATATGGAAGAGGGTCTGTTCCCCTGATGGGCAGCTCTTGTTGTCTTCTCCCCCATCCCCGCTGTGTGTGTGTGTGTGTGTGTGTGTGTGTGTGTGTGTGTGTGTGTGAGAGAGACAATCACTGACTGGGAAGAGTTCAAGTAGGTTCGTCTGGCCAGGGGACACAAAGGACCCACCTGTCTCTACTTAGCTAGCACTCAGTATTTCAGGCATGCACCACCACACTTGGCTCCCCTCCCCCAAGTGTGGGTTCCAGGGATCAAACTCAGATCCTCAAACACAGCAAATACTTAACGGACTGATCCATCCCCAGCCCTGGTTTTAATTGTCTGCAGTCGTCGTCCTTAGCCTCAGGATGTCATTGCGGATGGATTCTGAATAGTTCCCAATACTCAGCCTCTGACAGCTGTCTAGTCCTCTCCTGCCCCGCTTTCTTGCTCAGAAGTGTGGTTATCTGTCATATGCAGTGCAGGTAGGTGATCTGCTGCTCTCCTTCGGGTAGTGGGGAGAAAGGACAGCTGCCTACAGGGTGGGGCTTGTGCTGGGCTGTGCAGAGAAAGCACCTGGGATTTTTATCAAGAGGACTCGCTTGGTTCTGTTCTTAGGGATCCTCATTTCCCAGACCTGGGATGGAGCCCAGCACTTTGGAGCCCCTCAGGCAGTTTTGCTCTGAGCCGGAGTGGAGACGTCCCAGAAGGTAAACCTCTTGATTTTAGATGCGGGAGATAGCAGACTGCACCAGGGCAGTCTCTGAGTGACTAGATCTCCCCTTACTGTAGAGCTCCTTTGGGATTCATTGTTGTCCAGCATGAGAACCTCGACACTGTGTAGGGCTTACAGGGCAAGCGTGGGCCTTGGGAACCAAAGTTCTAGAATCCATCACCTGTCCTGTGTCCTCCTGCAATAGAACCAGGACAGAACTAGCATTTCCGTGCCCTCTGGCCAGTTACCATCCTAAACATGCTGTGTCTTATAGGAATGGCTTGTGAGAGGCACAGCAGGCCATAAATGGTCCAGACTCTGTGCATAGCTCTCTGAGGTTCTGTCTGTATGTGAAGTCATGAGGATCAGATGGTGCCTGGTCTCAGGGATAGAATGGTGGCTTCAGATGGAATCATCTTCCTTCTTGGGGGGGGGTGGCTATGTGCCTGTGTGTCACCAAGAGATAGGGGACTTAGTGAGGAGTCCTGTCTTGTCCCCTCACCTCTCTGGATATTGTCCCTGTCCATTTCTTCCTGTCCTATGGCAAATAAAATATTTCCCCCATGATGGGACACTCATATTTGCATTTTAGCATGGCTTTCTGGGAGATGCAGACCAGTGTAGAGTCTCTAGGTGGAGAAGGTGGCTTGGTACTGGTGAAGAGTAGTTTTTGTGCTGGACTATGCCTCATCTCTGTGGATTCCAGCTCTTTCTTTGACTCAGGCATCTCTACTGCTGAAGGACCTCTGTCCCTAGCAAGCAAAAGCTGGGAACTGATCCAGTAATTGCAGTCGATAGGTATTTTCCTTTCTCTGTGGGGGCTGCCACCTAGTGCCAAATCCTGTGTATGCTATGTCTTATCTCTACGCATGCACTCATGATAAAGTTTAATTTTTATGTTAGGCATAGTTAAAATGGACAATAATAAAACATAGCAACCATAAGAAAGTTTTTTTCTTAAAGGAATACTCATGAACGACTTATTTCTGGAATGTTCATTTCACATGTTCAGATATCAGTTTATCCCGAGAATCTGAGATCATAAGAAAACTCTGGAATGAAGGGGCTTTAAACCCGTTGCTTCCAAAGAGGCTGCAGTTCCCATGCCGGCCTCAGGGTGGCGTGAGCATACAGAACTCTTCACAGGGTCCGCAGCTGTTCTCTTAGCTCCAGCCCTGCAGAATGGAACCCAAAGGCCTCTCTACAGCTGTGCTTTTTTCTCCCCCCCCCCCCACTTCCCCATCTTTCTGCTACTCTTGAGGAGTGACTCAGAATGATGGCCTTGGTGCCATTTGGGGAAGAGGTACCATGCATGGCGAGAATGTGACAATAGGGCTTGGCTTCAGAGACACAGCCCCCTGGAGCAAGAGAACCGCTGGATCCGTCTACTTCAGCCTCCTAAGTAGCCGATAGCCCAAATGCGCCTCCTGTACCACGCTTCAGGCAGAGGCAAACCCGGTAGAAAGAGCCTTGTTACCCAAGTGGATGTGGGCAGGCTCTTGGAAAGCTGTTGCCAGCAGCTGCCTGCCTGTTTCTGCCTCGGTTGAGTGCCACCCAAGTGCCTACAAGGCAGGAAACCCGAAGCGACACAGGAGTGGGCTCCCCAGAGCCCTGGATTTCGGTTGCAGAACCAGGAGGGGCTTTGTTCATCTGGTTAATGCCAGGGATGGGCTCTGGCCACTTTCCAAAGTGACAGTTCAGTGGTGGCTTCTCCCTCGTGGGACAGCTGGCTGGCTGGCATTGTTCGGTGGTCCGGCTGCTAGTCCCCAGGCTTCACGGTACACGCCTGCTCAGGGGCCCCAGAACAGATGGCCAGTCCAGGGAGGGGCCGTGGGAGGCTTCTTCATCCAGCGAGTCATTATTGTCTCCTCTTGTCCCCACCCCCGAAAGGGCTTCGTGTTTCTTCTGTCCCCCTCCTCCCCCCCACTTGCTCTCCTAAACAAATTGGCCATGTGGCTGTTCTGTCCCCCTCCTCCCCCCACTTGCTCTCCTAAACAGATTGGCCATGTGGCTGCTGCCAGAACCTCATTTCTCCATGCTACTTCAGACTCTCAATCTTTCTCTCCGGAAAGACTCTCGATTTGGGCATGGCAACCCCTGGGCTCTGCTTTTGCCAGCTAGGGCACATAATTGTTTTGAATGATGAGATGTCAGGCTTGGGGGAGTCCTTACACCTAGGAGAGGCAAGTCGGAGCTTTGAGGGTACCTATGTGACCAGACGGAGCAGATGACTGGGAGAGGAAGGTGGGATCAGAGCAGAACACTACGGAATAGGCGCACTCAGATAGAGCTTAAACACAGCATATAAAATTTTAAGCAGCTTATGAGGCTTGAGCTGCATCTAAGCATCATGTCCACCTACTCCATGAAGATTTGGCACCAACGAGTCTGTTCTAGACCTTGTGGTTTCAGCTCCGAGCTGAATTTTCAAAGACAAATTCCAAAAAGTGATTTGGCAGTAGTGACACGGAATGCATATTTAGTTTTCTAGGACAAGCACTTCTCAGTGTGAGTTGACTGTCAGACTGTTCAGAAATAGCAACCACTCATTCAATGTATAGTTCTAATGTGATTGGCACAAACAAAACACCAGCATAAAACACACAACTGACAATGTAATCATGCCAGCGAATGCTGTCTCTGTGTGGTGCTCCTATGTAGTTACAAGCCTTTTAAATCTATTTATTATGTCTACAGTGCTCTGTCTGCATTTATCCCTGAAGGCCAGAAGAGGGCACCAGATCTTATTATGGATGGTTGTGTGCCATCATGTGGTTGCTGGGAATTGAACTCAGGATCTGTGGAAGAACGGACATCACTCTTTTTTGTTTGTTTGTTTGTTTTTGAGACAGGGTTTCTCTGTATTGCTTTAGAGTCCGTCTTGGAACTAGCTCTGTAGACCAGGCTGGCCTCGAACTCACAAAGATCCACCTGCCTCTGCCTCCCAAGTGCTGGGATTAAAGGCATGAGGTACCAGCACCTGGCTCAGACATCTCTCTTAACCACTGTGCCATCTCTCCAGCCCAAGCCCCTTCATGTATATATCTATCCAATCTGCATTGTTCCCATTTACTCATCCATGCAGCTCTATCTACTCATAAGCCATCCATCCATCCATCCATCCATCCATCCATCCATCCATCATCCATCCACAAACCAACAAACCAAAAACCAACAAACCAAAAAGGTATCAGAGAAAAGGGAGAAATCTTGTTTTCTAAGCCCTGAGATAGAACTTCCTGTAGTGTCTGTCCTCTTGGGACAAAGGAACCCACAAAACCCAACCCTGAATCCTTCACAGGAAGCATTCGGGGAAGTATTTAGATTTGAGATACCTATCCAAGGAAGACTTTACAGGGTTGTTATGGCTAAACTGTTTCTGTCCCTGTTTTTTTTTTTTTTTTTTTTTTTTTTTTAATATTGCCACAAAACTGGCAGTTTGTCAAAAAGCAATTAGTGGGACATGACTTTGTGACTATTTGATGCATTTCTGTAGGGGGTGGGAGGGCGAGCAGCTTTGGTGCCCTGCATGGGTGAGGACTGCCTAGTGAGCTTGGATGACTCATCCTGGTTAATTTTTCCTAAACTTACATCATCCTCCATAATTGAGGTATATACAGTAAAATATATGCCGATTATATGAGCCGATCTTCAATACAAGACAGGAGTAGGATTTGTTCGGCCAATAACATCTTCTGATTTTGAGTTGAGCTTTCTGTTCGTTAAGTTATACGTGAAGCTGTCTTAGAAAGCGCAAGGGGAGGCGTGGTCTGCCGAGGACAAACTGCACAGCCCTGCTCCATCCCTCTGCCTCTGATACCCTCCCCAAGGACAAGCGCTTCCAATTAGTTCTGCTATTTTCTTTCCTGCTGATTTACTCCTACGTGTTATAACTGGTGCACGGACACTTCTATTTTTTTGGATTTTCTCTTCTAGGTTCTCTACTGGGTGCTTCTAAATCTCCCAATTCTCGTCCCTCTCTTCCCATCAAATCAGTAGTCAGTGTTTGCATTTTCATAACTCCGTAAATATTTACATCTGAGCCAAGTGCTTTTCTCTCTTGGTCTCCCTTTCTTGTTGAGTCTTTTGTTTCCCTGCGGTTAATGATTACCTCTTCTCTCAATCTCTCTCTCTCTCTCTCTCTCTCTCTCTCTCTCTCTCTCTCTCTCTCTCTCTCTCTCTGCTTTCCTTTCTATGTATTTATCAATGGTTCATTCTCATATTCTGTTCTCATATTCTGGCAGTTGAGAATTTCTTTTATGGCTACTTTCACTTTTGGTTTTGAAACCTCTCTGTGGGCTTGGATGCTGTGGCGCCATCCTTGAAGTCTCTAGCGTAGCTTAACCCTTCTCGTCCCTGTCACTTTCTTTCTTGCTTTCCAGTGTTAGCTTTCTTACTTAGTTTGAAAGGTTTATTTATTTCTATTTTAAGTGTGTGCATGCTTTGCCGGCATGTCTGTCTATTTACCAGGTGTGTGCTGGGAACCCAGAGGTCAGAAGAAGGCACGGACTCCCCCCCCAAAAAAAAAAACAAAAAAACTGGAGTTACAGACGGGTATGAGCCACTGTTTGGGTGCCTGACTCCAACCTGGCAAAGCAGCCAGTGCTATTAGCCGTGGAGCCATGTCTTTAGGTCTGGCTTCCTAGATCTTCCTCTGGGTCTGATGTACATGATTGTATAGGTGGAATCAATTCCAGGACCTTCCAGAGTGGTGATTCTCGACCTATGGGTCCTGACTAATTGGGAGAAGGGGGTTGACCCTTTCACAGGGGTTACCTAAGACCATCAGAAAACTCAGATAGCTACATCCTGATTTGTAATAGTGGCAAAATTACAGTTACAAAGTAGCAAGGAGATAACTTTATGGCTGGGGGTCACCACAACATGAGGAAGCTTGGAAATCACTGTTCCAGAGGAAGGGTATATTCCAGCCAGTCTCAAAGATGATCTGACCTCCTGGTGTCAACAGCTGATGCTATTCACATCCCATATTGATGGATAGAATCTGATGGAATGATGACTTTTACTTCCAAGATCAGGGAAAAGAGCTGTTTTTGAGGTGTGTGTGTGTGTGTGTGTGTGTGTGTGTGTGTGTGTGTGTGTACATGTAGAGGCAGAGGACAGCCTCAATTGTTATTTATTAGGCCCCTTCACCTTTTGTTTGAGACAGGACCTCACCATATAGTCCTGGCTGGCCTAGAATTTGCTATGCAGACAAGCCTCCTGAGTGTTGCTATTAAAGCCATGTGCTGCCATGCCTGTCAATATTCCGTATTCTTATTTTATGTTCTTCTTCTTCTTATTATTATTATTGTTTTTTTTTTCGTTTTTTGAGACAGGGTTTCTCTGTCTATCTTTGGCTGTCCTGGAACTCACTTTATAGACCAGGCTGGTCTTGAATTCAAAGAGATCCACCTGCCTCTACCTCTCGAGTGCTGGGATTAAAGGCACGTATCACCACTCACGGCTTTATTCTTTTTAAAATAAAGATTTAATAAAGCATGTTTTGCATGTTATGAAGATTTATTTATTTTTGTATTTATGTGTGCAAATGTTTTATGTCTCTATAAGTATGTGCGTGCAGTGCCCATGAAGGCCAGAAGATGGAATGGAATCCCCTGGAACTGGAGTTGCAGATGGTGGTGAGCCACCATATGGGTGCTGGGAACCAGGTCCTCTGCAAGAGCAGCCAGTGCTCTTAACTGCTGAGCCATTTCTCAAGCCCCTATATTCCGTTTTCTTAAAGGCTATTGTTTCTTTAGGTACTTGGAATGACTTGTCCTTCCTGTAGTTTCTTTTTCTGGTGTTTTTGTTACTCAGCCAGACCATGTTTCTCATCCCCTTGACTTAAAATTCTTCTTTCTTATTGTCGTTGTTTTACTTTCTGCGTGATATTTTATTTCTGACCCTTGTGTTGCTTTTTAAAAATTTTCGACTATTATATTTTTAATCTTCAGGAGCTCTCCTAGAAGCATCCCTGTGTATAGCCTTCTGTTATTATGTCTTTCATTCTGTGTCTCTGTGAACTTCTTATTTTTTAATCTTTTACCTCTTGCTTGCCCATTTCTGTTTGAGTCCCTTAGCATATGGATTCTGCCATTCAGGGTTTGCAAGAGATGACCTCAGTGATCCTATATGCATTATATCCCGGCGACAAGAGCTCAGGTGCCTTCTGGAGGTTCTCTTCACGTTGGCGTGGCTGACTAGGATCACCCAGTTGCTCTGTTGAAAACCTGTGTGCCTTATTCCGTTTCTCATGGTGAGAAAACACTTGATAAAAGCAATTTAAGGCTTTATCTTGGCTCTCCATTTAAGAGTACAGACAATTAGTGGAAGGCAAGGCGGCAGGAGCCTGAGGTAGCCGGTCACATGGCATCCACATCGGGAAGCAGAAAGAGATGAAGGCAGGGGTTCAGTTTGCTTTCTTCTTTTTGTGCAGCCCAGGGCCCTGGTGTGTGTAATGGTATTGCTCACACTTAGGATGGGTCCTCCCACCTCAACCTAAGCTAGACCTGCCTCCCCCAGACACACTAAGTGATTCAGTGTAGGTCTTGCCCGGTTGATACTCCGTATACACCATAGTGCTCTACCACCCACAAAGTGTTCTCATTGACTTGTCAGCATCCTCAGAACTCCAGCCTGTATCCTGGGTCTCCGTAGCACTGGATAGTTCTAGTGCTTGCAGAGTCAAATGGGAGGCGATCGTGGAGGATGCCACCAGGAGGCATGCCAGATGGGTATTTAATTCCCTTCTTTATAGCCTCATACCCCTCCTTCACCTTCTGTTAGACCCCAGAGCCGCTAGTCCAGAGCCCATCAATGCGACCGTCGCAAGGATAAAGGCTTGGGAGGAGGGCTGCAATGTGAAGGCAGGTCTCAGCGTCTGCCTGGACAGTGTGGACTCCACCCACCGCCCTCCTCTCTCTAACCCCGGTTCCTCTGTCCCTTGACAGCTTCTGCAGTGTGAATGGGAGTTTTAGTCTGATTGTTTTTTTCCACTCAGGGCCCGTTTTGTCCCCCCGCCCTTTTTTGGTCTCCTTTTGAAGTCAGCTCTCTCCTTGGCCATTTTCCAACTTCCCAAGTGGTGTTGCAGTTTTCTTGTTTGATGACATTTGTTTCATCACTGTCCCTTTGAAGCATTGGCTTTAGGTTTTCTCTTTACTGTCATTTTAGAGCAGGGTGGTGGTTTGAATAAGAATGGACATGTATTTGGTTGGGTTTTTACTCCTACTCTTTGGGGGCCCACCACCCAGTTCCCATTTAAATCATACGGAGACATATTCTTTCTCATGAAGGCCCGGCCTTAGCTTGACTTGTTTCTAGCCAGCTGCTCTTAACTTAAAATTTCCCTTCTATCTTTTGCCTCTGGGCTTTTACCTCTCTCTATTGCTGTATATCTTTTCTTATTCCAGCACTGGCTGTGTGGCTGTGTGGCTGTGTGGCTGTGTGGCTGTGTGGCTGTGTGGCTGTGTGGCTGTGTGGCTGTGTGGCTGTGTGGCTGTGTGGCTGTGTGGCTGTGTGGCTGGCCCCCTCATTCTCCTTGCTTTCTTTTCTCGCTCCTCACTGCTTTCCTCCCAGCCTGCCAGCCCTGCCTATCTTTTCTCCTGTCTTGCTATTGGCCATTCAGCTCTTTATTATATCCGTCAGGTGTTTTAGACAGGCAAAGTAGCACCGTTTCACAGGGTTAAACAAATGCCACATAGAAGAATGTAACACATCTTTGCATCATTAAAACAAATATTCCACAGCATAAACAAATGTAGCACATCTTAAAGTAATACTCCAGGACAATAGCCCTCATAGGTCCATGTCTTTGAATGCTCGTTTCTGAAGTTGGTGGAACAATTTGGCAAGGATTAGGCAATGTGGCCTTGCTGCAGAAGGTGTGACGCTGGTGGTGGCTTTGCAGTTTCAAAAGCCCACTCTAGGCCCAGTCTCTTGCTCTCTGAGTGGATCAGCTATTGCCTCAGTGCTGTGCCTGTCTGCTTCCCACCATGAACTAACCCTCTAAAACCATAAGCAAACCATAAGTAAATGCTTTCTTTTATAAGTTTTGTAAGAGTTCACTTGGTCATGGTGTCTTTTCATAGCAATAAAATGGTAACTAAGGTAAGTAATTTGGAAGCAAGAAGAGAAACTCACATGGATAATCTGCTGTTTTTTAATGTAAAATATTTTATTATTTGTATTGTGGTAAGTATGCCATGTGTTTGCAATGCCCACGGATTCCCCCCAGGCTGGAGTTACAGAAAGTTGTAAGTCGCCCGATGTGGTGCTGGGAAATGAACTCAGGTCTATCTTAAAGGGCAGCAAGAATTCTTAACTACCTAGCCATCTCTCCAGCCCCTCACCTGCTAAATTTAAACCAGCATCTTATCAGGCAGTCTGCATTTGAGTTCTGTTTGCTTTTATTCATTTATATGTGTGGATACATTTTTTTAAAAAAAGATTTATTTACTTTTATGCTGTGTATGAGCACCGGCAGAGGTCAGAAGAGGGTGTTGGACGCCTTGGAACTGGATTTACAGATGGTTGTGAGCTACCATGTAGGTGCTGGAAACCAAACCTGGGTCCTCTTCAGGGACAGCGAGTGCTCTTAACCAATGAACCACCTCTGCAGCCCCATGTGAAGAGATTTTAAATTCTTTTTTAATTGCTTTAAAGCAGTTGAACATTGTTGTTACCTGGCCAGCTTTGGACTTGGTAATAAATTCAATTGACTAAGTGCTTTTCGGTTTGGACAGCTCACACAGGGTCTCCATCCCAGGGATGTTCTGGTGCCTCGTTCGGGGCCAGTCATGAGCGTGCTGGTGGTGACATTGTACCACTGGACTTTCTATCAAGCAGTGCTTTTGTTGTCGTGCCTGTTACTGCCATTGGAGCTGACTTGACTTCTGCTAGCTATATATAACCGTTGTCAAGGAATAGGGACTCTACCTGGTGATGTGTAGTGGCTGAGCCAGTTGTGTGAAAATGCTATTTCCATCTAGTTGGGGTACCTACTCATGACATGTGGGTCTTTATGGTCTTGTGGGATCAAACGATTGTGAGATCCTCTCTGGTGGATGAAACCCTCTTGACTTGAGCCTTCCTGCTGGGTTCAACTGCTCCCTGCTTTCTTTCCTTCCTTTCTGATCTCCTCTGTCTTTCTATATTCACCTAATGGATCCAGCACTTGCTTCATGCCTGCTTCTGCCCAAGGAAGGTAGAAACACGTGGCATTGATGGAGGGGCGTGCCGATGGTCCCCATGCAGCGCGCTATGTGTCCAGACAGTAGAATGATGTCCTTCTGGGGGTGGACACAGTGTGTCGTGACAGGGACTAGAGGAGAGGGAAAGGCAGGCATGGATAGGGCCACGGTTGAGTTGATAGGGCCACGGTTGAGTTGATAGGGCCTCGGGTACTGTTGTGAATGGAGTGGCGTTCCTCAAGATGTTGGTATTCTAACCTCTGGTCCCCACGACTTAATCTGATTCATAATTAACTTTTTTTTCCCCCTAGCTGTAATTGAGCATGGAATAAGTAGAGACCACTCAGCTGAAACCATTTGTTCGGAGCTTGCTAGAGCAAGGAGTCTACCACCATCATTTCTGTTTGGCAGAGACTTGCAGCTGGGTATAGGAGCCAGGAAAGCAACAGTGTAGGCAGAATGAAAGGCTTGCCTAGCATAGGGACCATCGGGACGATCAGGCTGCTGGCAGGTGGCCTAGAAGCAGGAGTCCCTCGATGCTTAGAGGGTATATTTGACTTTCTTCAGTATATTTGACTACTCCATGGGGCAGCTGCCAGTACTTCTCAAGTCCTGGCATTTAGGGCCATTTGTGACATGGTTATGGGTTAACTTCCTGGCCTGGTTCCTGCAGACAATGGTTGGCATTTTTGGGCCAGCCGAAGGTTCTGATCAGAGATCTGTTTCTGTATATGGTCTGGCATTGCCTGTCCATTTAAACCCTAGAGAGTTAAATGGAAGCTGTTAGGGTGAGTCCTAATCCAGCAGGACTGGTGTCCTTGGAAGAAAACAGAGGCACAGGGACAGATGTGCAGAGGAAGGGCCACATGATAATGCAGGCAGAGATGAGAGTAGTGCAGCTAGGTCCAAAGGCTTCAAGGACAAGGGACGAGGAGGGCCTTCCTGATGCCTCCTGTGGTCCTGCCTATACCTTCCCTGCAAATTCTGGCCTGAAGAACTTTGAGACAGTGGGACAAAGCTTGGCAGTAGGAAAACAATCCCTTTGTGGGGTTAACTGGGATCCAGGAGGGCGGGGAAGTTTCCCACATATCCTGGCCATGGGTCACTGGCTTCACGTTCACCTGGGGACATCTCAAAGTGTGATTCCCTTCCCGATGAGTAGTGGTGGTGCACGCCTTTAATTCGAGTGCTTGGGAGGCAGAGACAGGTGGATCTCAGTGAGTTCAAGGCCAACCTGGTCTACAAAGTGAGTTCCAGGACAAAAAAAAAAAAAAAGCAGACAAAAAATGTGATGCCCTGGTCTCTACATGGACCTGTGGAGTAGTGTCTGAAGAAGGGGCCAGAGGACTTGATCTGAAGTTCCAGAACATTTTCTGTTTTTAATTTAAAGGTTGTTTTGTTACTATTTTATTTAATTTTAATTTTATTTTATATCTGTGGGTATTTTGCCTGCATGTATGTCTGTAGAGCATGAACATGCCCCATGTCTGCTGAGGCCAGAAGAGGGCGCTGGATCCCCATGAACTGCTACAGGGGTGCTGGGAATCGAACCCAGATCCTCTGGAAGAACAGCTAGTGCTCTTAACTGGACCTGCATGTTGGAAGGAGCGAGCTGATTCTTGAAAGTTGGTCTCTGACCTTCATTCATCTGCTGTGGCATGGGAGTGGGCTGCAAACATGCACACACACACACAAAATAAATAAAAATAAATAAATAAATAAATGTAAAAAAAAAAATCAAAACCAAATCCCTTCAAGGTGAGCACCATCCTCAGACTTGGATACAAACCCATATGACCTTTCAGTCTTTTCTAGGCCAAGCTGTATCTTAGGAACATTCTCTTTACCAAGTGCAGTTAGCTCTTGGCTTCTCCAGCTTGTTCACTCCATCCTTCCTCTCTCTTGGGGTCGCAGCCTCATTTTAGCCCGGAAGCTGATGGCTCAGGGTGTGGTGGATCCCAAGGTGGAGGACAAACGCGCCATCAGGCAGAATTTACATGGGAAGGAAGTTCTGTTGGGAAGGGAGTGGGGAAATGGAGTGAGAGAGAGAGAGAGAGAGAGAGAGAGAGAGAGAGAGAGAGAGAGAGAGAGAGAGAGAGAGAGAACAGACAGAGAGATGGTGGAAAAAGAGAGAGGAGGTGGGCGGAGTTTGCCTCTTAAAGAAACCTTTGCACCGGTGTGTAGACAGCGCAGTGATGTAGCAGCCATCGGAAGGACCCTGGACTGACCAAGTGACAGGTGGCAGGCAGGTCAGCATAAAGCCTGAATCCTCACAGCCCACCCCCTTTTGTTCCTTCCGCCAGGAGTCCTGCTCTTTGACCTCTTGCTCTTCCAAGGCTGGTCCTTCTGCATCCACACTGGGACCCAGCTTCCCGCTGTTGTTTTGAAAACTAAACAGCTCCTTCTCCAGTGGTCTGCTTCTTTTCCCCTCTGCTCTTTTCAGATCCTCCCTCCCTGAGTGAGGTCATCCTGTCCCCACCACCCTCACCTCTCAAGCTGTCAGTGTCACCCCACCCTAGTGCCTGAAAATGCAAGCAAGGACTTCAGAACCAGGAAGAAATCCTTTCCCATGCAAACGGAGGGTGTGTGCCATGAAGAGCTCTGGGGCTGGAGGAGCAGGGTGGCTCCCCCAGCGCACCGCTTTCTCTGATAGCGCATTCTCCAGAGTCATTCTAGGAGTGATCAATGTGGCGGCTGGGAAAAAGGTCCTCCCTGGGAGCATCGAGAAGTGTGGCCGTGTCTGTTTAATTAAGATACCAGGGGAGTGCAAGACACAGGGCAGGGTGGCTTACCTGTTGTCAGTATAAGGCTTTCTCCACGTTGTAGGCAAATTTTAAAGTCCCTTTGAAAGTTGTACAGTCAGTAGTATTGTCGCAGATGGCTGGAGCTCTGTGTAGATTTTCCATCTTTTGTGTTCACACAGACAGAGAGGGAGTGGGGGCTGAACATTTGCTATGAGCCTTCTAGCCACCTTGCCTAATGATTGTATTTGGGGAGGTGGGGCAGAATCCCATGTAATCCTACAACACATGGGGGCTCTCTGTCTGGGAGAAACCCAGTAACTTCCTTAAGACAACTGATACATAATCGGAATCCGCCAGCTTTGCTTTTCTTCCTGGCTTTACTCAGTGGGAGTTGGTATGTTTCGGATGTATGCCAGTTAAGTTGATATGTGTGCATGCAGTGAAGTGGTCAGCACCTTCGAGGTCAAGTTAATTTGCCCATGGCTATTACTGAATATATGGGAAGAACGCACCGGTGTCACTCTCTTAGAAGCCCAAGCCCCTTCCCACACACGCTTCCTCACTGTTCCTCAGCACCGAGGTCATCACAGGCATTCCGAAGTGATGTCCCTGTCTCCAGGCCCACAGAAGGCTCCCACACCACCTGAAGACAGGTTTGGGATTCCAGGAAACAGAAGTAAAACAGGACAAGGCTCCTCAGAGATCCAAGAGTCCAGGATGCTTCTGGAAGAAAAAGGGGGAACGGCTCTAGGGAGAGACAGCAGACAGATGGTCCAGGCGTCGTGTCAGCTTCATCTTCCTGACCAGCTGTCACTGGGGAAATGTGCCCTAGGCTGGAAGGGAGCCAGAGAAAGGAGGAAGGAAAAAATCAGGCATCCAGATATCTTTAGTTCTTATTCAGCAGCTAAAGATGCCAGTGGTCTTCACAGAGGTAGACTAGAAGCGAGGCCTTCTAAGAACTCTTGGCGTATAGACTGGGTCTTGAGCATCTGTCTTTGGTCAAGGTTTCTTCCTAACTCCCCTGTCCGCTGTCAAGCCACCTGCAGGTCCACCTGCGTGGGCTGCTGTTTGCACATGCTGGCACTGGGTTGATAGCCATCTAGTGGGTGACTGCACAACGTTGGGGCCTGGCCACATGACAGCAGCATTGCCAGGCAACAGCTGGCTCAGTTCTCATGGATCAGTGGCTGAGCTCCTTGTGAAGACCCGTCTTTATCCACCCCTCGGCAGAAGCATTTCCTGCAGGAACATGGACAGGGCAATAGGACCATGTTACACATAGGTCAAGAAACTCCTAAACTCCAAGGTCAAAAGCACTTGTGTCGTGGGATAGTTTTAGCTACAGATTGTGTGTGTGTGTGTGTGTATGTGTTTAGAGAGAGAGAGAGAGAGAGAGAGAGAGAGAGAGAGAGAGAGAGAGAGAGAGAGAGAGTCTGTGTGTTTGCCTGTATATACAATCATGTGTAGGTGTGTCTGTGTGTGTGAGTGTGTGTGTGTAGGTGTGTGTGTGTGTGTGTGTGTGTGTGTGAGAGAGAGAGAGAGAGAGAGAGAGAAGAGAGAGAGAGAGAGAGAGAGAGAGAGAGAGGGAGAGTCTGTGTGTTTGCCTGTATATACAATCATGTGTAGGTGTGTCTGTGTGTGTGTGTGTGAGTGTGTGTGTGTAGGTGTGTGTGTGTGTGTGTGTGTGTGTAGAGAGAGAGAGAGAGAGAGAGAGAGAGAGAGAGAGAGAGAGAGAGAGAGAGAGAGAGAGAGGGAGAGTCTGTGTGTTTGCCTGTATATACAATCATGTGTAGGTGTGTCTGTGTGTGTGTGTGTGAGTGTGTGTGTAGGTGTGTGTGTGTAGGTGTGTGTGTGTGTGTGTGTGTGTAGAGAGAGAGAGAGGAAGAGAGAGAGAGAAAGAGAGAGAGAGAAAGAGAGAGAGAGGGAGAGTCTGTGTGTTTGCCTGTATATACAATCATGTGTAGGTGTGTCTGTGTGTGTGTGTGAGTGTGTGTGTGTGTGTGTGTGTAGAGAGAGAGAGAGAGAGAGAGAAGAGAGAGAGAGAGAGAGGAAGAGAGAGAGAGAGAGAGGAAGAGAGAGAGAGAGAGAGAGAGAGAAAGGGAGAGAGAGAGTCTGTGTGTTTGCCTGTATATACAATCATGTGTAGGTGTGTGTGTGTCTGTGTGTGTCTGTGTGTGTGTGTGTCTGTGTGTGTGTGTGTGTTTGTGTGTGTGTGTGTGTGAGTGTGTGTGTGTGAGTGTGTGTGTGTGTGTGTGTGTGTGTGTGTGTGTGTGTAGAGAGGTGGCTCATAGAATATTTCCTGATGTACCATAAAGGCAATTTCATAATACATTACAAACTGTTTTAAATGAATGTGTGTGCATGTGTGTATGTGCATGTTCTTGTCTGGATGTGAATGTGCAGGCCGGAGGGAAACCTCTACTGCCATCCTCAGGAATGCCATCCAGCTCCTCTGAGAAAGGGTCTCCCATTGCACGGAACTCACCAAATAGGCTGGCTGGTCAGCAAGCCTCAGAATCCTCCTTTCTCTGCTGCCCCAGGTCTGGGATTGAAAGCTTGCATTACTGCAAGCGTGTGTCGGCATACCCGAAAGTTTCACATGGTTCTGATGAATGAACTCAGGGCCCCATGCTTGCAAGGTAAGCAAGCACTTTCCCAACTGTCCAAATTAGCTTCAGCTGCCACTGTGACCTAGCGTAGGTGGGGTTTTCCTGTCCTGACCACCTGCTTCCAAATAGCCTACTCCAAGGCAAATGCTCAGCTGATAGCTCAGGCTTATTACTAACTAGCTCTTACAGCTTAAATTAACTCGTTTCTATTAATCTGCATTCTGCCATGTAGCTCCTGGCTTCACATGTCCTATTCCCTTTGTGGATCCTAGCGACTCTTCTGACTCCACCCTTTTCTTCCCAGAATTCTCCTAGTTTGGCTCCTCCTGCCCAGCTATAGGCCATTCAACTCTTTATTAACCAATGAGAGTGATACATATTTACAGCGAACAAAGGTTGTTTCACAGCAACATAGTCTAGAGCAGTGGTTCTCAACCTTCCTAATGCTGCAACCCTTTAATACAGTCACTCATGTGGTGGTGACTCCCAAGCATAATAGTATTTTCAATGCTACTTCATAACTGTAATTTTATTATTGTTATGAACGATAATGCAAATATCTGTGTTTTCCAAAGGTCTTAAGTGACTCCTGTGAAAGGGTCATTCCACCCCCTGGTCTAGAGTCATCTGAGGAACTCTCAATCAAGGGGTTGCCTAGATTAGCCAGTGGCCATGCCTGTGAGAGAGTGTGTTGATTGATGATTGATGTGGGATGGTACAGACCACCATGGGCAAGAGAAACTCCGATTCATCTCAAAGAAAAGAAAACATGCTCAGTGATTATTGCGTAGCGTGTAGAATGCTCAGAGGGACAGAACAACAGGACACAGAGGCAAAAGTCAGGTGGAATCCACAACTGAAGCACAGGACCCAGCCGGGGTGGTAACAGCTGGTACAGTGCTTGCCTCGTATGCATGAAGCCCCGAGTCCCATCCCCAGCACCATGACTCAGGGCTCACCAACGACAGCAGCGAAACTATAGCCACTGTTGCAGCCCTGGCTGCCAGAGCCATGCACACTGTTTGTAGAACAAAAACCATCTCTAGGCAAGTATGTTCATCTCCTGAACTGTATGAGAAGGTTAGCTAAGGGGGTGTGGTGGTCCATGCCTTTAATCCCAGTACTCAGGAGACAGAGGCACTTGAGGATCTTTGTGAGTTCAAGGCCAGCTTGCTACCAACTGAGTTCCAGTCCATCCACAGCTGCATAGAGGGAGCTTGTCTTAAAATAACTAACTAACTAACTAACTAACTAACTAACTAACTAAATAACTAAATAACTAAATCACAGGGAAGAAAAGAAAGTTGGCTGAGCAATAGCATGAAGCCTGTGATGGAGCCAGCCAGCAGCGTGCCTCCCTGGTCTCTGCTTCAGTTCCTCCCTCAATGACGAACCACGACCTGCAAGTATAAGCTGCAATAAACCCTTGTGCCCCCCACCTCCGGCCAACTGAGCTGCTCCCCCAACCCCTTTACAAGCTTCACCGAGTCCTCAAATGTAGAAATGGAAGGGACAAATGGGGAGAGGTGAGAAATGAGGGGTAGGTGGGTACACTCCCGTGCTTGTGGGAGTCGAAGGACACTTTGCAGGAGTCACTGTCTCCTTCCAGCTGGGGCCTAGGGATCAAACTCAGGTCCCCAGGCTTGGCAGCGGCATCTTTGACTTCTGAGTCATCTTCTTGGCTCAGTCCTTTTGTCTATACCACTTTCCACAGTGTCTGTCCCACCCGCAGTGAGCGCCAATTTATATCCTGTACTTTGTATGCAGAATTTGATTTTGTGAGTTAGTGGGTTTTCCATTTGTATCTAGGGCTGGGCTCATGACTCTCAGCTTTTGGGAGGCCAAGGGTTGAGGGGCAGGAGGATTGAGAGTTGCAGGCTGGCCTACGCTTTCCAGCAAGATCCTGGCTCTGAATAAATGAATAATGAACGAAAAGAAATGACAAGGTTGAATTTTATCCTATCCTACAACAGAACTGTAAAGAATTGATTGAAAACAAGAGGCTATAAAATAGGAAAAAAAATGAACCGTAAGAAAGGCAAAGCAGTAAAAGCTACTTTGAAGTATGGCATTGTCTCTAATGTATGGGGTAACCAGGGACAGTAGCTCAGTTGATATTGTCAACATACACATATACATATAATTACATACATACACACACATATACATATTATATGACACACATACATACGGTCTTCTTTTTGAGACAGTCTTGCTGTGTAGTTCAGACTGGCCTCATGTTCCTGATTTCCCACAGTCTCCCCGTGTTGAGATTATAGCCGTGTACCGGCATATCCCATGATATCTGGTTTTTTTTTTTTTTTTTGGTAGTCTATCATAAAAATTATCTCCTGTACAGGGATTTCCATCTTGTGTCTGGAAACTCTAGGCATCAGATTTCCCTAGTTGCCTTTGTGGCTGAGACCTGGGTGTCCTGTGCTGGGGCATCACTAATCACACCCATCAGCATATGGCCTTGGAGAGTAAGCTGGTAACAGAAGTGGGGATCATGTAGGATGTTCTTGTGAAGGTGGTAGCAACGGTGATATGTCCAGCCTGCAAAGATCACATGGTTTTCGCTCTACATACAGTGTGCATGGCTCTGGCAGCCAGGGCTGCAACAGTGGCTATAGTTTCGCTGCTGTCGTTGGTGAGCCCTGCGTCATGGTGCTGGGGATGGGACTCAGGGCTTCATGCATACGAGGCAAGCACTGTACCAGCTGTTACCACCCTGGCTGGGTCTTGTGCTTCAGTTGTGGATTCCACCTGACTTTTGCCTCTGTGTCCTGTTGTTCTGTCCCTCTGAGCATTCTACATGCTATGCAACAACCACTGAATACAGTTTATTTATTTTTTTTTTTGAGATGAATCATAGTTTCTCTTGCATGCATCAAAAATAATGATGGATGTATGCTTGTAATCACATAATTTTATATATGGGTAGTTTTAACAAGTGGTCTTTTTCCTTTACGTCTGTCTTTTTGTATGTTTGTGTGCATGTGTTTTCGAAAGTGCACATGTGTCATACACGCAAATGCATGTGGAAAATGGCGTCAAATGTCATTCCTCTGGACATGGTATAGTTTGCTTTTTGAGACAGGATCTCTCACTGACCCAGTACTCATCCATTAGGCTAGACTGGCTGGCCAGCAAGCCCTAGGGGGTCTGTCTGCCAGTCTCTACCTCCCAGCCCTGAGATTGTGAATGTGAGACACCATGCCCGATGGGGATCAACCTCATGCTTTCATGGTAAGTATGTTACCATCTGAGATATCACTCACTCTTAATCAATGGTGTCTCCTTATGCAATAAAATAAACAGTAGCAATAAGAATGCTTTCATAAGTAAGAATTTTTCAGGAATCTCAGGCTTTTGGAAATAATCAAAGACATTTGCATGATTAATAACCTGAGATGTTTGCATGAGTGATTTAAGCTTAAAATTTTATGGAAGTCACCGAAGACAATTCTGGAAGGACCTTGTTTCCTTTAGCTAATAATTGGGTCATATATTGAAATTTCCAAAGGCCAAGCAGGTTGGGATGAAAACATTACTTGTAATGAGCCTCACGCTTAGTCATTTTCCTAAGTGGACTACATTTCCGTAACGGTGGGAGTGGCGATGAAACCTTTTGATTTCCTATATTGCTGCAGTTCTAGCCTAGTGGCATGGCATAGTGGCATGGCATATTACTAATAAGCCATGGGTCAGCTTTGAACCTCTGAAATCTCAGTGTTGGAGGATAAGCAAGAGAAAGAAAATGATGCCAGCTATCCCCTTTCCCCACATAAGTAGCAAACCACATATCTGTCTGTCTGCCTTCCTTCCTTCCTTCCTTCCTTCCTTCCTTCCTTCCTTCCTTCCTTCCTTCCTTTTCTTTCTTCTAGTTCTCCAATCATGTATGTTATTAGAGTTTTCCATGAGAGGACTGAGTTTGGGGGTCAGATCAGGAAGGCAGAGTTGTTCATTTACTCAACAGCAGCCTTCAACAATTGCTCTGACCACACTTTTTTTTTTTTTTTTTTTGCAATTATCTTCAACTCCAAGTGATAGAAAGTCCTAAATAACTCTGCCTTGTCTTATAGAGAAAAAATATCTTTAAAAGTCTAGGACCAGTATTGTATCCCATGACATCAGTAACACTGGATTCTTCTGCCTGGTTGTTTTGTTGTCTTATTGTTCTTTCATCTTCTGGTTCTTTCTTAGTCCAAAAGGGCTGCTGTAATGACAGCTATTGTTTCTTGTTTCTGACAGCAGGAAGGATGAGGCAGAGGAGAGCTTGCTTCAGCCTTTCCCTATAGACTGCTTCCAGGTTAAAATCCATCCCATGAGCTCACACAGCTGAACGGGCTACTGGCAAATGTAGACCACATCCTAGACACCCGAGTGTCCAACCAAGAACCAGAGTTTCATCTGGGCAGTGGTGGTGCACCCCTTTAATCCCAGCACTCAGGAAGCACAGGCAGGTGGACCTCTGTGGGTCTGAGGACAGCCTGGTCTATAGAGTGAGTTCCAGGACAGCCAGAGCTACAGCCAGAGAAACTTTGTCTCAAAAACAAAACAAAACAAACAAACAAAAGACAAGAAAAAGGAAAAAACAAAAAGGAAAGAACTAGAGTTTCTTTTAAGGAAGAAAGAGGAGAATGGGTTCCCCCAGATAACCAGCTGTCTCCACTGCAAGCATAGTGGTCCACATCTTTAATCCCAGCACTCAGGTGGATCTCTGTGAGTTGGAGTTGAGCTGCATGGCAAGTTCAGGGCCAGCCAGGGTTACATAGTGAGACCCTGATTCAAAGTGAGTGAGTGAATGAATGAATGAATGAATGAATGAATAAATACGTAGATAGGTTTGTTTTCCAGGGGATGGAATCAATCAGTCATGTGTGTGAGAAAAGGGCTGTTTGGAGTGGCCAGAAGGCCATACCCAATGCAGCGTGGAGCCAGCAGCCCCAGGCCTAGGATTTCACTGTCTGGGGGTGGATTTGTCTTTGGCTTTTCCTGGCTGGGTGATCTTAAAAGACTCACAAAATGTCTTTGCTTTTGAGAGTTGCCACTTGAAGCACGCCGTGAATGATACCCAGTGAGGTGCTTGAGACATGCCCATGCTAAAACATTATCTATCTGTTTTTTTCTTCATCTTTTGTAGTTCTTCTTTGAGAATTTTGTACAATGGACATTGATCATACTCACCCCTCCCCAGCTCCTCTCAGATCCACCCCTGTACCCTACCTACCCAACTTTGTGTCACACACACACACACACACACACACACACACACACACACACACACACACGTTTTACTATACCCATAAAGCCTAATTTGAGCTACTCATAGGTTCTTAGACGTGTGGTTTCCCACTGGCGTGTAGTTTATTTATCAGGAACTATACTCTCAAAGAACTTTTTAAAATCCACTTGTCCCTTGAACCCAGTTCCTGCTGGGCCTCGTGGCTTCTTGCATGGTGATGTAGCCCTTGCTTTGGTGTTCCCACCTTTCAGATGGCTTCTGTGTTCAGTGGGAAGGGACAGGCTGCTCTGAGCAGCAGTCTGAGTCACACGTGATTAGGAAGATGCATCTGCCAGGGGACACAGAGAGGGAGATAGGCAACTCCTATTAGCATCTGAAGCCAATTATAAAGGCTTTTTTTTTTTTTTTTTGCCATGTGGGCCTGGACCTCTTCACAAGGTGCATATCAAATATCCCGCATATGGATAGTTACATTACGACTCCTAACAGTAGCAAAGTTACAGTTATGAAGTAGCAATGAAAATAATTTTACGGTTTGGGGGGAGGGTCACCACAACATGAGGGGCTGTATTAAAGGGTCACAGCATCAGGAAGGTTGAGAACCCTCGTTCTAGAGCGAAGTGCCACAGACTTTTCCTATGCACGGCTGGAGAGAAGCTATGCTAAGCTTTGAGGACCCCGCATTCTCTGTTGTAAATACTCACCACTCTTACTGTGTGTGTGTGTGTGGGGAAGTAGCTGCAGGCAGACATGGCAGCCCGTGACATCCTTGTTTCCCGATAAAACTTCATCTATAGCGGTAAGGAGACGACTGTGTCAGTGAAGCGCTGAGGAGGCAAGTTTGACCCTCAGGTCCAGAAGTTGGGCAGAAGTTGGGCATGGCTGTGCATGCCTTCAATCTCAGCCCTTTGGCAGGAGGAATCCGGAGGATCTCAGTGGCCAGCCAGTGGAGTCAGTGAGAGACTCTGTCTCAAAAAGATAGAGCTCAATCGAGGAAGGCAGCCAGTGTTGACTTCTGACCTCCACACACACAAGCACACACGTGTGTGCATGTTTCCTGTCCCCCCATTTACCTTCTGTTTATAAAACCAGGTAGTAACTAGGTTTGGCTGCTAAGCTGCCTTGTGCTAATCTTTGAACTAATGTTTAGTGAACTAGTGGGCCAGTTTCCGTCTTCTCTCCTCCCAGGACTTGGATGTTTCAAACTGTGTGGGCTAACGCATCCCTGTGATTCACCCCGCTCCTGCAGGGGTGCGGGATCCACTGCATGGCAGGAGAGACCCACTTTGTTGCTGATCTTGATCTTTTCAGGGCCAAGTTTTGTAGCGTTCTGTCACTTTAGCTGACTTCTGTTAACGACTGTCCCATCGGTGACTTTGGATAGCCTCCCTGATGTCCCAAACAGTCATAGCACAGTTTTTCCAATTGAGCTGATGGGCTCCAGGAGACTGGAACTAGAGCTGGCTTGCCTGGAGAGTACTAGCACCCAAAAAGCATCACCCACCTGGATGGCCTAACCCAGGCACAGGCAGCAGGACACTCAGGGACTTCTAAAAAGCTATGGATGCATAGCTGTGCTTTGGTTTATATGTGTATGTGGCTGTGCATTGGCTTGTATGTATGTATGTGGCTGTGCTTGGTTTGTATGTATGTATGTGGCTTGCTTTGGCTTGTATGTATGCATTGGCTTGTATATATGTATGTTTGTAGCATCTTACAGTTGTGAGAAAGAAAATAATTCTTTATTTGCTGCCTCAACCGTGTGTGTATATGTGTGTGTGTGTGAGAGAGAGGTGTGTGTGTGTGAGAGAGAGAGATGTGTGTGTATCTCTCTCTCTGTGTGTGTGAGAGAGGTGTATGTGTGTGTGTGAGAGAGAGGTGTGTGTGTGTGAGAGAGATGTGTGTATTTCTCTCTCTGTGTTTGTGTGTGTGTGTGTGTCTGTGTTTGTGTGTGTGTGTGTGTGTGTGAGAGAGAGGTGTGTGTGTGTGAGAAAGAGATGTATGTGTGTATGAGAGAGAGAGAGGTGTATGTGTGTGCGTATGAAAGAAGTGTGTGTGTGAGAGAAAGAGATGTGTGTGTGTATGAGAGAGAGGTGTGTGTGTGAGAGAGAGGTGTGTGTGTGTGAGAGAGAGATGTGTGTGTGTGTGTGAGAGAGAAAGAGATGTGTGTGTGTATGAGAGAGAGAGGTGTGTGTGTGTGTGAGAGAGAGATGTGTGTGTATCTCTCTCTCTGTGTTTGTGTGTGTGTGTGTGTGTGAGAGAGAGAGAGAGAGAGAGAGAGAGGTGTGTGTGTGAGAGAGATGTGTGTATCTCTCTCTCTCTCTCTCGTGTGTGTGTGTGTATGTGTGTGTGTGTTTATGTATGTGTGTGTGTATGTGTGTGTGTATGTGTGTGTGTATGTGTGTGTGTGTATGTGTGTGTGTGTATGTGTGTGTGTGTGTGTGTATGTGTGTGTGTGTATACATACTCTTGTAATTTGCTTCTGTGTAGCCCAGGCTAGTCATCCTACGAGATTCTGGGGATTGTGTCTCCATTGCCCATTTCACATTAGGTATATCCAGCTTGACATGAATCCTGTCTGTCCAAACTCAGGTCCTCATACGTCTGTGGTGGGCATGTTACCACTGGGCCCTTGCTCCCACCTGTTTTGTTAGTTTTTAAGTGGGCCAGTGGGACAAGCCTGCCCACTGGAGTCCCAGAGAGCCACGTGGTAGAAGAGGAGAAGCAGGTTGACAATTGTCCTCTGACTCCACTGTGTGCCTTGGCACACATGCTCCTCCTCACCCCAGAATAAACAAGTGAAATTTAATTTTAAGAAACCAAAGCAGAAGAAAAATGCAAACAGGATACCCTTATATCCCCTCATTTGGGAATGGTTATCGGGTGTCCACCTCAGGCTGAGGCAGTGGACTACTGTGGGAATTCTCATCTTGTAAGGACACAGCCAATAAGCAAGTAGACATACAATTCTACCAGAGAGAGCTGTTTAGCTGTGGGGTTTGGTAAAAGGAGCAGCAGACGCTGAAGATGCGACTCATCAGTTAGGAGCACCGACCGGCTGCTCTTCTGGTGGACTTGGGTTCGATTCTCAGAACCCATATGACGGGTCACACCCATTTGTAGCTCCAATCCCAGGGGAATCTGACATTCTCCTGACCTTGAGAGTACCAGGTATATACATGCAGACAGAGCACTCATACTCATAAAATGAAATATATATATGTATATATACACATATACATATATATATTTCTACACACACACACACACACACACACACATATATAGTGGTAGCAAGCATTCCAGGGCAGAAGTGGAGGGAGCGGCCCTGCTTACAGCCTTCTCACTTCAGGCACATGTGCCTGTCTGCAGAATCCCACAGCTGGAGCTTAATTACAAATAGCCTACACATCAGACACCGGAAAGATGGAGGTGAAATTCACATGGCACCGGAGCAACTATTTTCTTTCTTTTTTTAAAAAAAATATTTTTATTTTATGTGTGTGACCATTTTGCCTATACCTACATCTGTGTACCACATACATGCAGTACCTGTAGAAGCCAGAAGTGGGTGTCGGATCCCCTGGAACTGGGGTTATAGACATCTGCGAGGCAGACACCATGTGGGTGCTGGGAACTGTGCCCTGGTCCTCTGCAAGAGCAGGCAGTGCTCTTAACTGCTAAGCCTTCTCTCCAGCATAACCATTTTCAATAAATGCTTAAGTGCCGTTGACAGGATTCACACCCACCACCTTCATGTGCATCTAAAAGTTTTTACCACCCTTAAATAAAAGCCTCATATCACCTAAGCACTCTCTACCAGTTCCCTCTTCCCGTAGCCCCTGGCAACCACATCTCCTCTTTCTCCTGTGCAGTTATCTACTTTGGCTTTTGGTGTGTGTAGAATCACACAGGAGGTGGCCCCTTGTGTCTGACGTCTTTTACTGTGATGTGCATTAGTACTTCATTTTCATGGATGAATAATATTCCGTTTCATAGATACACCCTATATGTTTATCCATCCACCAGCCCTTGGGCTTGTGGGTTGCTTTTGTCTCTTGGCTGTCATGAGTGGTGTTTCTAGACACATTTCTGCACAAGGATTATTTGTGTCTATTCACCTTTCTTGGTGGGGGAGGCGATTATGTGATCACACCTTGATTTGGATGTCACTCAGTCTCCAAACCATTGTCCGTAATAAGTGGAGGGTGACATACATTCCCTTCCATCTCCTGACTGAGCTCAGAGATGAATTTCTCAGGTTTGGGATCTTAAAAGTCCCTGTTCTTGTTCCGAAAGAAGGTCCCCATGTCAGCTATTCTGTGTCCCAGGGCATCTTAGGGAACCGTGTCTCCTCGCTCACTGCTCCATGGTCTTCTGATGGTGTCTCTCAGTGTCTTGCCTTGGGGGAACTGGATCAGCAAGAGGTGACTGGGACAGGTTGTGGAAATCCCTCTTCCAGGAGGAAAGTACCCCTCCTCCGTGATGGATTTCCCACCATGAGTCATCCCGTCACATTCTTCTGTTGACAGGAAACAGGTATTCGCCCCAGGACTGGGGTCTATGGGATTTCAGGGTTTGTTGTACAGACTTATTTCTGAATGGTTCTCCTCCACCTCATGTAGCCACCTCAAGGCTGGCCTTGAACTTGCTCTGTAGCCACGGATGACCTTGCAGCTTCTTCTGATCTTCCTGCCTCCACCTCTCCGGTGTGTTACCACACCCTGTCTTTCTGACTTCTCTTTTGGAACACTGTTCTATTTCTATATCAGCACGGGGGATTTATGAAAGGCCAACTCTCTTTGGCGCTACCTGAGAGTGAATGGAATGCAATATAGTAGAGAAAGAAGAAAAGGAAACAACAGGAGGGAGGAAAAAAGAACATATGTTATATACATAAAGAGAGACAAAACTGTGTGGAGACGATGGTCAGTTCTTTCTCTGTCTTTGACTTGAAAGGCTTAATTTCTCCAGCATTTCAGCCTCCTGGCATGTAGTAGAGAAGAGAGCCCAGTGCAAAAAAAAAAAAAAAGATACTCAGCACCAGGTCAGTTGACTCCATGGGGATGAGGTGGAATGGAGCCCGCACTGTTCCCCTGCCACAGCTGTGCCCAGACCTTGGGGATTCCCCATCCTGTGATGGTAAGACACAAGTGGGCATTCTTCACTCTGACAGATTCAAAAGGGAGCATCAGCTCATCTTTGAGGATTAATTCTGGAACTAATCGTGTTTCTTGCTCAGGTCACCCTGCCTTCAGATGCCCCATTGTCTGTTGGACCGAGGCTGTGAGGACCCTGTGTTCGCTTGTTAATCTAATGGGTGGCCTAGCCCTTGGCTTCCCAGGGCAGGGCCACATTCATTGTCAGCTGCATGCCTTGGGTGTAACTTACCACTGGGGGACATCTGCATTATCTAATTTATTCTATTTCATTCTTGCTGATTGCCATTTAAAGGTCATTCCCAAGTAAACATGGACTGAAAGGTCGCTGTACCCAGCCCAAGCATCATCTGGAAGCGGCTTTGATCCCCTCAGCGCCAACCCCAGCCTCCTCTGACCTTCCCTGCTGCTGGAAGAGCCTCTTCCAGTGGCGTACTGCACATGGTGTTGCCTTTTGCCTTTAGGGACTGGAGTTGGATGTGGAGGGGATCATAGTGCAGGAAAATGGGTAGACATTGCTTTCTGGGTTGGCTCGTGTGGTGGGATGTGAGTGCTCTGACTATGAAGTCATCGACTGTCACTGGCATCCCTCATCATGCTCGGACAAGGCAGGTGGGCTCAAGAATCACCTACAGAAAGAAAGTCAGATTTGGGCCCAAGGAAGGGTTTCTGTGGGAAAAGATGGGTTACCATCGTAAGGAGGAAGGTTCACAGTTGGGAGGACCAAGGAGGGAGACAAATAATTGTGGAGAGCCAGATGAGACCCGTGTGGCTGGGGAATGTGTGTGTGTGTGTGTGTGTGTGTGTGTGTGTGTGTGTGTGTGTGTGTGAGAGAGAGAGAGAGAGAGAGAGAGGCAGGAGAAGGAAAAGAGGGAGATCACTTTCATAGAGACTTTCCAGAGGCCGGCTAAGCTTCAGTGTGGGACAAAGGTTCCCTGTCACATGCTTTGCATGTAGCATTCCGACATCAATTTAGCTCCATGCAGTATGTCTTTATGTGGGGGTTGGAGGTGGAGTGGGGGTGGGGTTGATTTGGCTTTTCAAGACTGGGTTTCTCTGTAACCCTGGCTGTCATTGAAAGCCCCAGTCACTCTGTAAATCAGGTTGGCCTCTAACTCAGAAATATGCCTGCTTCTGCCCCCTGAGTACTGGGATTAAAGGCGTGAGCTGTTATGAGCAGTTTTCCCAGAGCCTTGTCAGCCCCAAATAACACACAGAGACTCTGTATTAGATATAATTCTGTTGGCCAGTTACTAGTGTTTCTTATTGGCTAGCTCTATCTTAAATATTAACCCATTTCTATTAATCTAAGTGTTTCCATGTGGTCTTACTGGAGAGAGGGTCTGGACTTTTTTTCTCAAGTCTCTACATCTTGAATCTCCCCCTACTACCTCTCCCAGAATCCTCCTTGTCTCCTAGTCCCGTCTATCTTGCTTTCCTATTGGCCAACAGTACGTTTTTCATTAACCAATAAGAGAAACATATTTACAGAATGACATCTCCCATCAGTGAGCCACCACATTCAGTTCAAAGTGTGTCCCTTTCACAGGTGATGAAATAAAGACAGGTGCAGGACTGGGACCCTGGGTGCCGGAAACCGGGTTCACATGTTCAAACATTGCTTCTCAGAGGACAAGGCTGCTATTTCAGCATCCAAATTGGGACATCGAGGAGGACCCATGACTAACCCTTAGCACTGAGAAAAATGAAGAATATCAATTTACCTGCAATGACAGTGAAATGTGGAGACCGCTTTTAGGAGTGTGATTTGGCAATGTCTGTCAAAATGAAGAATGTCCATTCCTTATCACCCAGCATGCCCTCCTAGGAAGGGTTGTTATGGAAGTATCCTCATTAGTGCTTGATGAGGCATATATAAGAGTGTGGGCTAGGCTGGGTGGCGGTAGTGCATGCCTTTAATCCTACTGCTCAGGAGGCAGAGGCAGGCTGAGCGTTAAAGTTCTAGACCAGCGTGGTCTACAGATGGAGTTCCAGGACAGTCAGGGAGACACAGATAAACCCTGTCTGGAAAAACAAGCAAGCAAACAAACAAACAGCAAGGATTGTGATCTGTGTCAGTGAGTGTAGCGGTATCCTGTAAGTTTCTTAGGAGGATGTGTCAAACCTAAACGCACAGCCCCACAGTGGATACACACAGCAAATTGGGGAGGGGTGAAGTGGCTGTGGTGGCTCAGAAGATGCCTGTGATAGGCCACCAAGTCATCCAATGTGTTCCTGAGTAAGCTGCCTGATATAAAATATAGTCATGGGACACTATAGGATATCAGAGCGAGTTCCAGGACAGGCTCCAAAACTACACAGAGAAACCCTGTCTCAAAAAAAAAAAGCATGCAAATGTAAATGCATTTGTTTTCAAATTAATATTTATATAGGTAAACATGCACAGTTTAGCTTTCTATATATCTGTGCATCTATTTTTATGAAGATAGATTTTTGAATATACATATGTGTCAAGATGTATATATGCACATGTATATGAACATTTATCTCTGTATGTGCATGACACACAAAGATATTTTGGAAGACAGTACTTTGCAAATTGTTAATGGTGGTCACCTCCATTGTGATCATTTAACCCCATCCCTTAAAGGCTGGAGCCTTAATAATGCCCCAACTTAGCACGACCTGGAGAAGCTTCTCTGGGTACCACAGAGGATTTTCTCTCTACTCATGGTCCATCACAGATGCTCTGATTCAGTTCATGGCGGAGGGGGGGAGGTTGTGCATACCCCAGATGCCCCACCCAGCCAGCCATGTCCTTTGTTTTAGACATGCTGTACCTGGGGAGTGGCACAGAGGAATTGGGGAGAGTTTCGGGGAAGCCTGCATGAGGCTGAGGGGATTGGGTTCTGCTCCCTCCTAAGACAGGACTCAGGAAGAGCAAGTCAAGGAAGGCAAGGTTGAGAATGTCAGATTTGTGCCTAGAAGGTGGTGAGTAGCTGTGGGCTGGTCAGTGAAGAAAGGGCCCCACTGTAGCACACCAGACACCTAAGCTAGACCAAGGTCAGAGCATAGTTTCACAGCTGAGCCCAAGGCCATGCCAGCCTGAGGGACTACTACTATCTCGTGACCCTCCAAGAATGAAGAAAAACTGCCCCAAACCATAATACCCATTTATACTTCAAAAATCTAGCTATGCCAATTAAAAGAACTCTTTTAGGACTGGGAGGTAGCTCTGTCTGAAAATTGTTTGTCCTGTGAGATTGAGGACCAAGTTTCATTCCGTAGAATAAAAAAAGCCAAGTCTCATGGTGAGCACTGTCATCCCAGATGAAGGTAGGGACAAGAGAACCCCCAAGCCTCACTGGCTAGCAAGCCATGTTGAGTCAGTGGGCTTCGGGTCCAGGGAGAGACCCTGCCTCAAAACGATAGGGAAGATACACACACACACACACACACACACACACACACAGAGAGAGAGAGAGAGAGAGAGAGAGAGAGAGACAGAGAGAGAGAGAGAGAGAGAGAGAGAGAGAGAGAGAGAGAGAGAGAGGCTGTGCACACATAGACACACAGAATCCAAAAGAAAAGGGGAAACTCTTTTAGGCTTAGTTTGATCATATGTTATACATATCTTTAAAGGAAATCATACGCATACATATACATGTCTGTACATATGTAGGATCCTCACATACACAGAAAAATAATGGAGTAAGTTGAAGAGGGATTATTTCTTTTTTCTTTTTTTTAAAAAAACATTTATTTATTTTATGCTGAACATAATTATACATGCCTTTTTTTTTATAAATGAACACAAACATTTTTAAACAATATTTGGGAATTTGGGCGTTGTTCTTTCCAAGCTGCTTCCTGCTGGTAGGGGGTGCTGTCATGGGAAAATCCTAAGAAGACGCAGAAATCCTGGCTGTATTGGTCTGCAAGGCTGCATTGTCCCATTGACGTTGCTTCAGGGAGTCTTGCTTGATCAAACCACATCAGTCTGGAAGGAATCCACAGCTTTTCATTTTCTGTGGAAACAAAATTAGAAATCCTTTTCCCCAGTAACTTGTCCTTAGGCTTAAATTTTGAAGTCAAAGTATTTTAAATATACATAGAATTAATTTATCAGCATTTTCCTTCTTCTTTTAATAATAATATAATTTAAAAATTTTACATGTGGATCCCAGTTTCCTCTCCCTTCCTCCCTCCACCCCTCCCTCCCTCCACCCCTCCCTCCCTCCACCCCTCCTTCCCTCCCTTCCTTCTTCCCTCCCTTCCTTCTTCCCTCCCTTCCTTCTTC
This sequence comes from Cricetiscus sungorus, assembly GCA_030556225.1. Taxonomy (NCBI): domain Eukaryota; kingdom Metazoa; phylum Chordata; class Mammalia; order Rodentia; family Cricetidae; genus Cricetiscus; species Cricetiscus sungorus. The sequence goes on along the minus strand of JANBXA010000069.1, from coordinate 88,734,575 downwards.
CCTCCCTTCCTTCTTCCCTCCCTCCCTCTTACCCTCTTTCACTTGTGACATGCACCCTGGCCACCCTTCCCTCCCATCCCCCCACCCCCATCCCCCATTCCACATATAGGGCTATACTATCCAGGTTGGGTCATGTAAGTCTGTCAAGTCATTTGAAGTAGGGACTAGGACTTCTCTCCTGTCTCTAGGTTAAGGGGGTATCCCTCCATGGGGGAATGTGTCCACAAGGTCCTTTTGTGCACCAGAAATAGATCCTGTTTCTACTGTCTGAGGTCCCCCAGACTGCTCAATCCTTCTAGCTGAGACCCATATTCAGGGGGTCTGAGTCAGTCCCATGCTGGATTCCCAGCATCAGTCTGGGAGGCCCAAGCTCCTCCTTGTTCAGGTCAGCTGTCTTTGTGTGTTTCTGCAGTCTGGTCTTGTCCCCTCTCTCTGCATCTGGATTCTGGTTCGACTCAGTGCTTGGTTATGGGTGTTTGCTTCTGTTTCCAACAGGTACTAGATGAGGACTCCATGGTGGTGGATAATTTAGTTGATGATCTCACTATCAGGGAAGGGCATTTATGGTAGCCTTTCCATGGTTGCTCGAATTATTAGTTGGAGTCAGTCTTGTAGTTCTCTAGACCTTTCTTTAGGTTCAGTTTTCTCTTCAAATCAGTAATGGCTCCCTCTTTTATGCTCCCCCACCCCGACTCAACATATCTAGTCACATGTGTTTTACTCTCCTCCCCTTCTCTTTCTCCTAGTTCTCTCTCCATGCACTGCCCCTCATTTCCCATATGCTCTGGGGGACTTGTCCCTTCCCCCTTTTGTGAGGGACCATCTATGAATCTCTTAGAATACACCTTGTATCCCAGCTCATCTGGTGGTGTGTATTATAGGCTGGTGATTCTTTGCTCTAGGTCTAAAATCCATATATGAGTGAGTACATACCCTGTTCCTCTTTTTGTTACTGGGTTACCTCATTCAGGATAGTTTCTTCAAGTTCCATCCACTTGCCTGCGAATTTCAAGATTCCGTTATTTTTTTCTTCAGAGTAGTATTCTATTGTGTAGATGTGCCACATCTTCTTTATCCATTCTTCAGTTGAGGGGCATCTAGGTTGCTTCCAGGTTCTTGCTATTACAAATAATGCTGCTATGAACATAGTTGAGCACATGTCTTTGTTGCATGAATGTGAGTCATTTGGGTATATACCTAAGAGTGGAATTGCTGGGTCCTGTGGTAAGCTAATTCACATTTTCCTGAGGAACTGCCATACTGATCTCCAAAATGGTGGTACGAGTTTACACTCCCACCAGCAGTGAAGGAGTGTTCCCCTTTCTCCACATCCTCCCCAGCATAAGTTTTCATTGGTGTTTCTAATTTTAGCCATTCTGGCAGGAGTAAGATGGTATCTCAAAGTTGTTTTCATTTGTTGAACATTTTCTTAAGTGTCTTTCAGCCTCTTTGATTTCCTCTATTGAGAATTCTTTCTTCAATTCTGTACCCCATTTTTTAATAGGGCTATTTGGTGTTTGTTGACTAGTTTCTTGAGTTCTTTGTATATTTTGGAGATCAGCCCTTTGTCAGATGTAGGATTGGTAAAATTTTTTTCCCAGTCTGTAGGCTGCCATTTGGTCTTGTCAGCTGTGTCCTTTGCCTTACTGAAGCTTCTAAGTTTGAGGAAGTCCCATTTATTAATTGTTGATCTCAGTGTCTGTGCTACTGGAGTTATGTTCAGGAAGCAGTCTCCTATACCAATTTGTTCAGGGGTACCTCCTACTTTCTCTTCTAAGAGGTTCAGTGTGGCTGGATTTATGTGGAGGTCTTTGATCCATTTGGACTTGAGTTTTGTACATGTTGATAGACATGGGTCTATTTGCATTCTTCTACACACCATCATCCCAATTGTGCCAGCACCATTGGTTGTAGATGCTTTCCTCCCCCCATTGTAATTTTTTAGCTGTTTTGTCAAAAATCAGGTGTTCGTAGGTGTGTGGATTAATATCGGGATTTTCGATTCAATTCCATTGGTCTACCTGTCTATTTTTGTGCCAATACCAGGCTGTTTTCAGGACTATAGCTCTGTAGTAGAGCTTAAAGTCAGGGATGGTGATGGCTCCTAAAGTTCTTTTATTGTACAGGGTTGTTTTGGCTATCCTGGGTCTTTTGTTTTTCCATACAAAGTTGACTATTATCCTTTCAAGGTCAGTGAAGAACTGTGCTGGGATTTTAATGGGGATTGCATTGAATCTGTAGATTGCTTTTGACAAGATTGCCATTTTTACTATATTTATCCTTCCAATCCAACAGCATGGGATATCTTTCCATTTTCTGGTATCTTCTTTAATTTCTTTCTTTAAAGACATGTTTGGTAAGCGTTACCACGAGTTATTTTATGTTGTTTGTGGCTACTGTAAAGGGTGATCTTTCTCTGATTTCTTTCTCATCCTCTTTGTCATCTGAATAAAGTAGGGCTACTCATTTTTTTGAGTTTATCTTGTATCCTGCTAGTTTGCTGAAGGTGTTTATCAGCTGTAGGCGTTCCCTGATGGAGTTTATTGGGTCGCTTATGTAAACTATCATATCATCTGCAAATAGAGACAGTTTGACTTCTTCCTTTCCAATTTGGATCCCCTTGATCTCCTTTTGTTGTCTTATAGCTTTAGCTAGAACTTCAAGTACAATATTGAAGAGATATGGAGAGAGAGGACAGCCTTGTCTTGTTCCTGATTTTAGAGGAATTGCCTTAAGATTCTCTCCGTTCAGTTTGATGTTGGCTGTTGGTTTACTGTATATTGCTTTTATTATGTTTAGGTATGTTCCTTTTATCCCTGATCTCTCCAAGACCTTTATCTTGAAAGGGTGTTGAATTTTGTCAAAGGCTTTTTCAGCATCTAGGGAGATGATCATATGGTTTTTCTTTTTCAGTTTGTTTATATGGTGGATCACGTTGATAGATTTTCATATGCTAAACCATCCTTGCAACCCAGGGATGAAACCTACTTGGTCATGGTGGATGATTTCTCTGATGTATTCTTGGATTTGGTTTGCCAGTATTTTATTGAGTATTTTTGCGTTGATGTTCATCAGGGATATTGGTCTGTAGTTTTTTTTCTTAGTTGTATCTTTGTGAGGCTTGGGTACCAAGGTGATTGTGGCCTCATAGAAAGAGTTTGGTAATGTGCCTTCTGTCTCTATTGTGTGGACCAATTTGAGGAGTATTGGAATTAGCTCTTCCTTGAATTTCTGGTAGAATTCTACACTAAAGCCATCTGGCCTGGGCTTTTTTAGGTTGGAAGGCTTTCGATGACTGTTTTGATTTCATTGGGGGGTTATAGGTCTATTTAAGTTGTTTGTCTGTTCTTGCTTTAATTTTGGTAAGTGATAGTTGTCCAGAAATTTGTCCATTTCCTTTAAATTTTCAAATTTTGTAGAGTACAGGTTTTCAAAATATGACCTGAAAGTTGTCTGGATTTCCTCTGTGTCTGTTGTTATGTTTCCCTTTTCATTTCTGATTTTGTTAATTTGCATGATTTCTCTCTGCTTTTTCCTTAGTTTGGATAAAGGTTTGTCTATCTTGTTGATTTTCTCGAAAAACCAACTCTTTGTTGCATTGATTTTTTTGTATTGTTTTCCTGGTTTCTATTTTATTGATTTCAGCCCTCAAATTGGTTATTTCCTGGTGTCTACTCCTGGGTGAGTTTGCTTCTTTTTGTTCTAAGGCTTTCAGTTGTGTTGTTAGTTCTCTAATGTGACTATACTCTGTTTTCTTCAGATGGGCACTCAGTGCAATTAACTTCCCTCGTAACACTGCTTTCAAGGTGTCCCATAAGTTTGGATATGTCCTGTCCTCATTCTCATTGACTTTTAGGAAGTCCTTAATTTCTTTCTTTATTTCTTCTTTGACCCAGGTGTGGTGCAATTGCCCATTGTTCATGGAAACTCAGTTTCCATGAGTTTGTAGGGTTTCTGCGATTTGTGTTGTTGAATTCCAATTTTAAAGCATCGTGGTCTGGTAAGATACAGGGGACTATTCCAATTATTTTTGTATCTGTTGAGGTTTGTTATGCCATCTAGTATGAGGTCGATTTTAGAGAAGGTTCCATGTGGAGCAGAGAAGAAGGTATATTCTTTTGTGTTTGGATGGAATGTTCTATAGATGTCTGTTAAACCCAGTTGAGACATAACTTCTGTTAGTTCTTTTGTTTCTTTGTTGAGTTTCTGATTGGTGGTCCTGTCTAGTGGTGAGCGTGGTGTGTTGAAGTCTCCCACTATAAGTGTATGAGGTTTTATGTGATCTTTGAGTTTTAGTAGTGTTTCTTTTATGAATGTGGGTGCTTTTGTATTTGGGGCATAGATGTTCAGAATCAAGACTTTTTGTTGATGGATTTCTCCTGCGATGAATATGAAATGACATCTTCATCTCTTTTGATTAATTTTGGTTTGAAGTCTAACTTGTAAGATATTAGGATAGCCACACCTGCTTGCTTCTTGGGTCCATTTGATTGGAAGATCTTTTCCCAGCCTTTTACCCTGAGGTAATATCTATCTTTGTAGCTTAAGTGTGTTTCTTGTATGCAGCAGAAGGATGAGTTCTGTCTTCGTATCCATTCTGTTAGCCTTTGTCTTTTTATAGGCGAGTTTAGACCATTAATGTTGAGGGAGAGTAAGGACTATTGATTGTTAATGTTTGTTTGTTTTAGATTTGCTTTTGGCAGTGCTATTGTGAATTTATTTGTCCTTCTTTACCCTTGGTTTCTGGTGAAGTGGGATTATCTGTTGCCTTAGTCTTTGTGAGCATAGTAAACTTCCTTGGGTTGGAGTTTTCCTTCCAAAGCTTTCTGTAGGGCTGGATTTGTAGCTACGTGTTGTCAAAATCTGGCTTTGTCATTAAATATCTTGCTTTTTCCGTCTATATTGATTGAGAATTTTTCTAGGTATAGTAGCCTGGGCTGGCATCCATGGACTCTTAGTACTTTTAGAATATCTATCCAGGACCTTCTGGCCTTGAGGGTTTCCATGGAGAAGTCAGGCGTAATTTTGATAGGTCCGCCTTTATATGTTACCTGTCCTTTTTCCTTTGCTGCTCTTAATATTCTTTCTTTATTCTGTATGTTAGGTGTTTTGATTATTATGAGTAAAGGTGTCTTTTTCTTTGGTCCAGTCTATTTGGTGTTCGGTATTCTTCTTGTACTTTCATGGGCATGTCCTTCTTCAGATTTGGAAAGTTTTCCTCGATGATTTTGTTGAATATGTTTTTGTCCCCTTTGAGCTGGGTTTCCTCACCTTCCTCTATGCCTATTATTCTTAGGTTTGGCCTTTTCACATTGTCCCACATTTCCTGGATGTTTTGTGTTAAGGATTTGTTGGATTTACGATTTTCTTTGGTCGATGAATCTATTTCCTCTAGTTTATCTTCAGCACCTGAGATTCTCTCTTCCAAATCTTGAATTCTGTTGGTTATGCTTGCGTCTGCAGTTCCTGATCGTTTGCCCAGTTTTTCTATTTCCAATATTCCTTCGGTTTGTGTTTTCTTTATTGTCTCCATTTCCATTTTCAAGTCTTGAACCTGTTTAATTGTTTTTTCTTGGCTTTCTGTACTTTCTTTAAGAAGTTTATTCATTTCTTCCAATTTTTTGTTTGTTTTATCTTCCATTTCTTGAAGGGATTTTCTCAGATCTTCTTTCAGGGTCTCTATCATTTTTATGACAATAATTTTTAGGTTGTTCTCTTCTGATTCATTTGTTTTGTTGTGTTCTGGTCTAGTTGGTGTACCTTCCCTAGATTCTAGTGGTGTCATGCTTGTCTTTCTGATGTTAGGTGTTGTATTGCTGTCTTCCCATGGCTTCTTCCTGTAGGTGTTGGTGGGGTTTCTCCCTCTCTCTATGAATTTATGTAGGTCAAAGGTTCGATGTCTGTAGTTCTGGGTGGTTCAAGCCGTCTAGGAGGTCTGTCCATAGGCAGGGGCTAGACGATGGGGGTCAAAGTTCAGGCTCCAGCAGAGGCGAGCTGAGGCCTCTTTGGTAGAGGCTAGCCCACATAATGTTTCCTCAGGGATAGTCGGGTCTAGCTCTAGCCAAGGCCTGTAGCGGAGGCCTGGTGACAGGGACAAAGGCTGGGCTGATACTCAGGATGTTTCTGCACTGATAGGCGGGTCTAGCTGGCACTCACCAGCTGAGTAGGGCCTCTTTAGCAGAGGTCCTGCGATGGGGGTCAATGATCCAGTCCCCTGCAGGAACTCAGGGTGGACCTACAGAGATAGGCGGATCTCTGGGAGGTGCTCAGGACTCCAGTAGAAGACTGGTCGTGGGGGTCAGAGACCAGGCAGGTGGAAATTACGGGTGGTCCCACGTGGATAGGTTGGCCTATTGTGCTCAGATAGGCTCCAGGAATTTCCCTGAAGGTGGCTGGATTGTTGGCTCCACCCTCTGGCTCAGTGCTCAATCAGAGAGATGGGACAGTGGGCAGGGTAAGGAAGAGCGTAGGGGGAGGGCAGGCTCTCGGTGGTGGTGGTGGTGGTGGTGGTGTATCAGAGCTCTGAGAGCACTCTCGGTGGGGACAGGACGCAGGGGAAGGGAGATCTAGGACCCACCCAGAAATTTCCTGGGGAGGGTGTAGGGGAGAATCTGCCGCCCCAGCGGGATTAGACCCAAACTCACCTGTAGCCAAGGCCTGGTGACAGGGACAAGGGCTGGGCTGATACTCAGGATGTTTCTGCACTGATAGGCAGGTCTAGCTGGCACTCTCCAGGTGAGTAGGGCCTCTTTACGAGGGATTATTTCTTAACACATTCCTCATGGTTTGACTCTGACCTTTCCTTTTATTTTTCAAATCGCTTGAAGTCAAGGGAGTTTACTTATTTATTTATTCTTTTCTTGCACAGTATTTGTCTGGGGTCCTGCTAATGCTAATTCAGACTGGAGGATTGAAGACATACATTCAAGGCAGGCTTGGTAGTGTGTATCTGGAAGCTAAGGCCGGAGGATCATGCATTGCAGGCTGGTCTGGGCCATGAGGAGCGTTGAAATCAGCCTGGATAATGTATACTGGAACGCTATCTCAAAAGAAAAGGCAGAAGCAGGGGTGGTGTGATGGCTTGGTGTGTATAGTAGCTTGCCAAGCCTGACGACCTGAGTTCGGTTCTTGGGATCCTCATGTTGAAGGAGAGAACTAACTGGGGCCACATTGTCCTCTGACAGGAATGGTGGTGTGCACAGATTTGTTTGTTGGTTTGTTTGTTTTATTTTGAGACGAGATCACATGGAATCAGGCTGGGCTCAAACTTATTCTGTATGCCGTGATAACTTTAAACCCCTTCCTGAAGAATCTGGGATACAGGCATGCACCACCACACACAGTGAATGCTATGCTGAGGATGACATGAAACCTAGGACCTGGTGCTTGCTGGGCAAGCATGTTACCGGTCCCTGAATCCGCTTTGCAAGATGCTAAACTGTGGTGGGAGGAGGTCAAGAGCAGATCCCGGGACTAGCGAGATATATATGGGTTCGCCTTCCTTCCACGCAGCAAGGGTGGGGAAGGCCCAGGCTAGCCTGGAGGCAGACACGGGAGGCTTCCCACAGTCCTCAAGCATTGTGCAGCGACACAAATAGTAAACAGCACTCCCCTGCAGTGGGGGCAGAGCATCAAGTGCCCCCACCTGGGACGGCTTCACGCCTTCTGTTAGATGGCTGAGGAGTGTGCAGATGGATGGCCCTGGTTATCCTAACAAACGAACACCCCCCCCCCCGCCCTTTTTAAACAATGCGTCTGATATAATTCATAATGGCACAGGAATAAAAGGCAAAGGCCTCTGTTGCTTTCTGTGGGTTAAATAATGAAGAGTGGCTGTAGGTGCAGGGGCAGATGGCACAAGCTCCCAGCAGATGCAGGTTGCTCGTCTTCATTAGTGTCACCGACAGAAGGGCCTCCCCGTAGTCATGGGCTAGCCCTTAGTCACCCAGCTGATTCTCTCCGGGAGCCTGCAGGGTTCAACCTGGCCTCATTTTCAGGACTTTAATGAACTCCTGAGCTGGCAGGAGGATTGCCCTGGCTTCTGCAAGGACGTCTGTCCTTTGTCTAGGCTAGTGGTTCTTAGCTGCGTGCTCTGGGGGACTGACTTCCTTGGTTGTTACATCGGGCCTTCTGCTAAGTGGGCGATTGTGCCCTGGCCTTGGTGTCAAACGTGGTCTGACATGGGTGCTCTATTATGCTGTGGTTGGGAAACAAAGCAGCCTCTGAGGTCCAAAGGTTCGAGGTCACCCCGCCCTCTCCTGAAACCAGGAGACAAGAAAATGGGCCATGGATTGATTGGTGTCTGCTGCAGCCTCTTACAGGGCAGGGTCATAATTGTGCACAAAATGCTGTCATTCACCTAGCACTGAATTTGGGAGGACCCCCTTGCTGTAAAGACAAAAAGAAATAGTGCATGCATAGAGCCATAGATAGGGCAGGGGACAAATTCCACTCCGTGGTTCTGCACCCTTCATGTATGACAGTGTAGGGGATGTCCTTCCTGGGGACATCCTGAAGTTTGGTCCCAGAGTCCTTCACTCAGAAGCCTGACATTCTGCATTTTTAATAAGCTCCTGGGGAGGGGTCTGTGCTGGATGTGCAAATGTCACGTCACGCATTGGGTGGCAAGGAGTGATCCTGACCTGTGAGTCCCATGGTTAGGACTGGTACTGTCACTGTTCCTTTCAGTGATGACCAGGAGAAAGCCCCCTTTGAAGGCTCATTGTTGTGTGCTCAGCTGTCCTTCACCCTTGTGACCCAGGCCACCTGGGTGCCAACTCAATGGCTCTGGGGAAATCAAGGTGGTTGGTTATCTACAGGGATGGCTGTACACACACACACACACACACACACACACACACACACACACACACACACACACACACACGCGCGCGCGAGCACACACGCACATGAGGGCACACACAGACACACACGGGCACACACAGACACACGCGGGCACACACAGACACACGCGTGCGCACATACAGGCGCACAGACACACACAGAGGCTGGAGGACAACTTCAGGCACAGGGAAGGCTGTATACACACACACACACACACACACACACACACACACACACACACGCGCGCGCGAGCGCACACGCACATGAGGGCACACACACAGACACATGCGGGCACACACAGACACGCGTGCGCACATACACGCGCACAGACACACACAGAGGCTGGAGGACAACTTCGGTGTCGCTTCTGGAGAGCGCTGTCCCTCTCCTTTGAGATAGGGTCTCTCGTTGGCTGAAGCTCATTAATTAGGCTACACTGGCTAGCCAGCGTGACCCAGGGATCTTCCAGTCTCTGCCTCCCTATCACTGGGGGATTATCAGAGGACCTTAGGTGTCAGCCCGCCTTGTCCCTTGTCTGATTGATTGATTGCAGCTGTGTATCTTATTGATTGATTGATTGCAGCTGTGTATCTCAGGCTGGCTGGCCTTGAGAACTTCAGGTTATTCTCCCATCTCCATCTCCTGTCTTGCCATAGGAATGCTGGGATTACAGATGTGGCTGTGACACCTGGTTTCATGTGGGCTCTGAGGATTCAGACTCAGGTCCCTCATGCTTTTGAAGCAAGTGCTCCATGCTCTGAGGCATCTCCAAGCCCCTGGGTGGGCCTTTTGACTGTCCTTTAGTGACAAAAGGTCTCTGGGTCCCCTGGCAGGTATAAGTTTTTGTCCTATTGACCTGCGATGTCATGAGCTTTTCTGGCTCATAGTGGAGCCCAGTTTTGGCCACTGGATTGTTTGTCACCGGCCCTGGGATTTTGGTAGGGAATTGTATTCTCTATCACAATGTCCCCTCTGCTCCAGCCCTTTCTCCCACCCATCCAAGTAACCTGCTGCTTCCAGATGATTCTCTAGTGATGCTCTGAACAGGCCACACTCTCTACTGTGAAACCTTAAGCATTTCTTGACTATAATTCTCAAGTTTTTACCTTAAAGAAATGAGTTTGGAGTGAGTAGGAAAAAGTCAATTTTTCTAACTCTGAAATAATTTCTACGCATAGTGGGTAGGAAGCCTATCTAAGCCATGCATATAAGATGTAAGGTCCAGGAGATTTAGTGATGAAGGGTTGCATTGCTGGGTGGATCATGGGACTGTGTGGATATGGGTTTGGATGCATCAGGGCAGACTCAGCAGGCAGGCCTCCTAACTCCAGAGGCCCTGGCTTGGCTAAGTGTGATCGGCCAGATTCTTGCAGTTAATTTCTAACCGGCGCCACTGAGTTTTTGTTTTGTTGTATTTTTGAGACTGAGTCTGCTGGAGTAGCCCGGGGTTGGCCTAGCGCTGGTTGGTGATCCTCTTGCCCAGTCTCCTGGGTACTGGGGTTATGGGTACACATCACCTCTCTTGGCCTAAGTCTTTGCTCACACTGGTGCTCCCATCAACAATACCCAACTTGGTCTGGGAATTTGAGCCACTACACAACAACGGTAGGCCATTTCCCAGCATGCACAAAGCTCAGTCACGTCCCCAGCACCACTCAACCCAAAACAGAACAACAAGGGAAAGAGGAGGGATTTCTTCTTTCTTCACCGCTCACCACCACCACTCTGAGGGTCCTGCCGCACTACCCACGGCATCCTACTACAGCCCTTAGTGACCTCCACTTTATGATATGTTGCACGTCCTGGGCATGGCATAGAGTTCTAGGGAGAGTGGTAATCACAGCCTGTCCAGCACGGGCTCCATGGGGGAGATGTTCAGCAAAAGAAGAGAGTGATTAACTCTTGGAGGAGCAGGGTCATTCCAGGGTGAGCTCCCCCATGTCCCCTGTCAGCCTAATCACCTGAAGCCCCACCAGCCTCTGGAACAGCAGCTGTGCTCACTTCTTTGATTAATTCCTGGCTTAGAGGTGGTTGTGAGCCTTTTCACCAGGAGTCTGGCTGGACAGTGTGCATTGTAAAAATTAATTGTCTTAAAAATGCAGACTGCTGTTCATTTGTTTGACAGATGCTTATTAAATATCTCCCCTGTTCGCCAGAGAGGGATATTATCTCTCATCCCGTTCAGGGCTGGGCAAGATAATTGGTATCCATGTAAGGAGAGTGGGGCTGGGATTGGGAGTTACTTGGCTAGTTAGCTCTTTGGGGTGATGCATTCCTGTGGTTTCTCTTCTTGTTTCTCAACCCATGTCCATGGGTTTCATTTATTCCTTATGCCCTGAAGCAGTGATTTCCAACCTGCAGTGTCTGAGGTTGAAGGAACTGCCTCGTAGCGTGTTTTATTAATTATTAATATTTCCAAAAGCCGAGCAAGGCAGAGGCAAATTAAAATCCAATTCCCTTGCTCCAGGCTCTAGTAGCAGCCCCTTAGTTCACTAGTCTGGTTGGTCACATTGATCCCAAGTTCCAATTGGTAGTGGCATCTGTGTGCATTTAAAAAAACAGAGGAAAGAATTAATTCTTAACATACTTCGCTTGACAAATTTGTTTCAAACCAGTTTTTAAAAAGGTTTATTCTTATTTTATGTGCTTGCACGCTTTGTCTATATGTATATATGCATACCTCATGATGCCTGGTGCCCTGGGAGGCCATAAGAGGGAACTGGAGTTACAGATGGTTGGGTGGTGAGTCTCCAGGTATGTGCTGGGAACTGAACCTGGATCCTCTGCAAGAGGATGTCTAACTATCATATAAACCCCTGGCAGCAGCTTGGTGTGAGTCCAGAGCCTGTGTATTATAATTTTCTGGACTGAGAGAGGAGAAAAGGACTCTGGGATAGGTACCCTGTCATGACCTCGGTTATCTGGAGGGAGGGTCCCTCCCTTTGGACTTCAGATTTGGACTCTGCTCATGTGCCACTCTGCAGTTCCGCAGCTGGCCCGTAGAAGGAGAAACAGTAAATTAGCGTTGTGGCAATTCTCATGGGAACTCACTGTTACAAATTGGTAGGGCTGTCACCTGCCCAAGGAGTGAGAGTCTTGTGTGTTGGGTTTGGGGGTCTTGGTTTCTTGGCTGGGTTTCACCTCTGGCTTTACTAAGTAAGCACAAAAGGCTTCATTCGTCAAAACAAACAAACAACAAATCACCCCCCCCCAAAACGCATATTGGGATTGTTGATTTCTTTTGTTTTAAAATATTTTTTATTTTATGTGCATTGGTGTGAAGGTGTCAGATCCCCTGGAACTGGAGTTAGAGTTGTGAGCTGCCATGTGGGTGCTGGGAATTGAACCCTGGCCCTCTGGAAGAGCAGCCAATACTCCCAACTGCTGAGCCATCATCTCTGCATTATGACTCCCTCATGATTGACTGTACCCTCAAATTCTGAGCTAAAATATGCCCTGTCTCCCTTCCTGAGAGTATTTTACCATGGCAACAGGAAAAACAACTACTCACAGCCCGAGCTTTTCCCATCTATAGGGATGTGCCAGTGTTCCTTTCCCACGCTCCCCTCTTCAACGCTGGGACCTTGCATCTTTTGCAGGTCTTGGCTCTAGCCACATGCCCTGGAGTGATGGTGACAGCAGTAAGGTACCCTCCTCCTGGCAACGCAATGTCCAGCCTCTCCCTGGCAGCAGCTAAACTGCACAGGATGAGCTTGGTTGGAAGAAGAGCATCTTGAAACCCTTGCTCTGGCATCAGCCCAGGGTGCTTTTAGCATTTCTCAAGACCTGTGGGGTTTTTGTTTGTTTGCTTGTTTTGTTTTGTATTTAAGAGAAACATTTTTCTCTTTGGGTACCAAATATATTAAAATGCTCTTACATTCCAAATAAAGTAATCCTATGTCTGCCCAAACATTCAGAAAGAAGTTTGTTTTTTTTTTTTTTTTTTTTTGGAACCGCTTAGCTTCAAGCTTTATTTAATTTATGATTGGCTATGATTTCTTGGCTTGCATTGTGCATACTTAAGAATTCTCTGGGAGTGAGAAAAGTCAATCTTCAGATTAGTTTTTGAATGAGATTAAATTTTTATGAATACTAAAGTCAATAATTAAGAAGGGTTAATGGGCATTTAGCTAAACATTCATGAATTTAGACCTCTGCAGGTGTTTTTTTTTTTTTTTTGTTTGTTTTGTTTTTTTGTTTTTGTTTTTTTTTTGAGCCAACATGTCTTTTTTTCCCCAGTTCTTAGTCCCGTGGAGCTTGGAGCCCCCAGATTCTGGCCCATTCATTTCTGAGGTTCCTCTTCTTTTTTTTTTTTTTTCTTGCTCATCTTTTAATTCCCACTATGAACTGGGGCTGCTTTCCTCTCCACATCTCAGTCTGGGGCCCTGGTCTGTGGATTTCAGGCTCTGTTTTGAGACTGAGGGGCCTGGCCGTCCCCTGCTTCCCCGCCTGGGCTGACTGCTGTCCCACACTTGCTTTTCTGTCTCCAGAGCAGTGGTTTCTCAACCTGTGGGTCATGACCTCTTGGACAAACCTCTAGCTCTGAAAATATTTACATTAAGATCCATAACAGTATCAAAAATTATGAAGTAGCAACAAAAATAATTTTATGGAGCTGAATTAAAGGGTCACAGCATTAGGAAGGTTGAGAACCACTGTTCCAGAGCCTTCCAGTTCAAAACCTTCTGGGACAGTTTGATGGAATCCTTGACCCTGGCCTGAATTTGCCACATTGTTCTCTCTCCTCCCTCCCTCCCTCCCTCCCTCCTTCCCTCCCTTCCTCCCTCCCTCCCTCCCTCCCTCCCTCCCTCCCTCCCTCCCTCCCTCCTTCCCTCCCTCCCTCCCTCCCTCCTTCCCTCCCTCCCTTCCTCCCCCCTCTCTCTCCCTCTCTCTCTCTCTCTCTGTTTGAAATTATAATCACATTTCTACTTTCCCTTTCCTCTCTCCAAACCCTCCCATATACTGCCCTTCACCACTCCGCACTTGGATTCTGGCCCTCCTTCACCTTGATCTTGCTACAGCAGCCGCAGACTCAGGTATGGAGCCTGTGCAGCCATTCAAAGGACCCAAGCTTGGCTTCATGCTCAGTCTTCATTGTCTTGAGGTTCTTAGTCATTTTATCTTCTACTTTGAGCTTTGTAAGCAATGCTGACATGACAATGGAAGCTGAATGCATGTCTGTCTGTCTGTCTCTGTTTCTTCCCCCATTTTGTGTATATATTTGCATGTATGTGCAAATGTGCTCATGTATGGGTGAGTGTATATGCGTGTGTCCGTGGCTGCCTCCCAGCTCATTAGAAGAATTCTTTTGTTATCGTCATAGGACCCAAACCCAGATTCTAATGCTTGCAAGGCAAATATTTTAGCCACTGAACCATCTCCACAGCCTTCTAGTGCCTTTAATGACATTTCTCCATTTTTTTTTTTTTAATACAGGGTCTCACCATGTCTCCTGCCTTGCCTGGAACTCACCATGTACCAGACTGGCCTTGCACTCACAGGGATCTGCCTGCCTCTGCTTCCTAAGTGCAGGGATAAAAGATATATGCCACCATGCCAGCCTCTTCATAGTCTATTTTTTGAACAAGGGGCTTCCCATTTTCATGTTATACTAGGTCCCAAAAGTCATGTAGTTAATTCTACTTGGTAATGACAGTAGATAAGACCCAACATGGGTGCTGATGGTTCGCTGTGAGATGAGTTTGCTGCTTCCAGGCAAAGAGAGGCATATGGGTTTCTTCTTACTGCTGTAAAGGGCTGAAAACTTGGTGACTTAAAGCCACACCCATTTGGGCTTTGGTTGTGGCTCAGTGGAAGACTACTTGCTTAGCATTTGCAAGGCTCTGGGATTGAACCCTGGCACTGTGACAAGCTTGAACTCCTAGGGCTCACAAGTCCTGACGTCAAGGTTTGTGGAAAGCTGTATTCCTTCTGGAGGCTCCAGGGAGGTCTGTTTCCTGGCTTTTTCCAGCTTCAGGTAGTTGCTCAAAGGTCTAGGCTTCTGGCTGCATTTCTCTGACCTTTGTGTTCAAGGTCGCATCTTCCCTTATTGTCACTCTGTGGTCTCTCTCTTTTCCCTCATCAGGACCACGATGTGATCCAGGGTCATTTCTTTATCTTAAGACCCTTTGCCTACTCACACCAGCAAAGCTCTGTTGTGGACTTTTTAGTTGGGGCCATCAGCTCCCTAGTAATGACACGGAGACTTATTATTAATCACGAAAGCTCAGCTGATAGCTTAGGTTTGTTTCTAATTAGCTCATACAACTTAAATTAACCCACTTCTATTAATTTACTTTCTGCCTCGTGGCTTTATTACCTCACCTCTGTATTGCCTATCCTGTTTGCTTCTCATCATCTCCTGGCATCTCTACCCTTCTTACCAGCGTCTTCTGTACCTAGAAATCCTGCCTAGCTATTGGCCGTACAGCTTTTTATTAAGCCAATCAGAGTGACGCATCTTCCCAGGGTACAAAAAGATGATTCCACGACAAGATCCTTTTACTGTGTCGGGGTGACATAATGTTAATTTTGATCGGCAGTTTGTCTAGGATTTAACATCAACACGGAACACACCTCTCAATGTGTCTGTGAAGATCTTTCTGGAAAAAGCAAAGACTCACTCCAAATATAGACCCCATGCACTGGGGTCCTGGACTGATTGAGAGGAAGTAAGCTGCACAGTGGCCTTTACGTCTCTCTGCTTCCGGGTTGTGGATGCAGTATGAGTAGCTGCCTCTGGCTCCTGCTGTCATGTCTTTCTCCCCACGACTGACTGGATGGACCCTTGAGCTGTGAGATACAATAAGCCCTTCCTTCCTTCTTTCCTTGAGCTGCTTTCTTGCATCAGGAAATTTTTGCCACAGTGAGAAAAGTAACTGACACAGGTGACACAGTTAAACAGTGGATTAGGGTGCAGCTAGGCATCTCTGGGCTGCTGGTGCACGACTATCTGCCAGTGGAAGCCGCTGGTTTTCTAGCTTGAATCTCTAAATATTCGTCTACGGCATATTTAGGCTTTGCAGCTTTGTGGCTCGTATAATACTGAGGATCTTTTTTTTTTAATGAACAGGACCATGTATGGTGGCATAGCTGGGGAAGGACTGTGAATTTAAAGCTGGCCCGGGATACATAGAGAGTCCCTGTTTCAAAACAAAACAGCAGCAAAAAAGAACAAGGAGACATTTTGGCACAAAAATAAGTACTATTTCAGAATAAGAAGGAACCACAAGTTTCCAGACCTTTTGTCCAGAGCTTTGGTTCTGAGGACTCTCTGGTTAGTTTCCCAGCATTGCCTGCATGGATATGATGCCTAGAACACTGTCTCTTCCCCATACACCTGCTACCATAGTCCTGGGTGTGGACCACATGATCCATTTCTCTCTTACCCCTAGGTAAGAAAGTATGTTCTGCTGGTCTGTTCTGTGTAGCTGGAGACATCCACTTGTACCCATCCAGTGAAAGCATAGATGTTTTATGAGAAACAAGGACAGCCATCCTTATGCTGGCTTATGTGCTACAACCAACACAGGGCCCAGCAGGGTATACAAGCGGCATTGTAAAGCCATGGTTTGAACCCACGTCACATATTGGTGTGCCCCCAGCACGTCCCACAGTCTACCGCATCATAGATAAGCAGCAAACATTTGCTAAGTGATGGGATAAGGACGTGAGTGACAAGGAGAGGCTGGAAGGGGGACTTAATTGTTGAGCCAGCGCTGGCTGTTATGTTAGTAAGCTTGTTAACATGGCCTCCTTGGACTTACTAACTGCAAGATGCCAGAAGAGACAGGTGTAAAAAGGAGTTCTTAATTGGTCTAAAAAATAAAAACCCAAAGTCAGATATAGAGGAAAATGCGGAGAGATCGGAGAGAAGAAGGAGCAAACCAAAGCCACCTTTACCTTCTTAGCATCTCAGCAGACAAAAAAGCAAGTTCCTGTTTCTTCCTCCTTATATCCTCTCTCCGCCCAGCCATCTTACTTGCTGTCTGTCTGTCCAGACCTCCAGACCTCTATGGTTAGCTAGTGGCAAGCTCCATCCTCTGATCTTCAGACAGACTTTATTTGTTCAAGCAAATCGTCAACACAGGCAGGTTTGGTTTTGTTTTGAGTTGTGAGATGGTCTTGTTCTGTAGCTCAGGCTGGCCTGGAACTCATGATGTTCTTGCTCTAATTTCTGGAGTGGCTGGGAACACTGTGCCTTGTTCAGAGGGGTTATTTAAAGCAACAACAGTAGAGAATGTGGGAATTGATTTCTGCTAATTATTATCTCAGATGATATCACCTGAGGGTTGATTTCGTATTCAATTGGTGGTGGTTTTTACTTAGTAATTGGTATCTTATTAAGCTGGCAGCCGAGCAAGCTGGAGTATGAATTTTAAACACCTTGTTCAGGGCTAGAAACTTCCATCCCTGCAGTAGATTTCCATAAATCAGCGGGATTTCGTGCTTAAGCTCCCCTAGTGAATTTGAATTATAGGCTCAGAATCAAATGTTAGCCAAAGGTGAGTAGAGGCAAGGTTGCTGACTCAGTTTCTTCTTGAGCCCTGGAAGAACAGCTCTTGTTTGCAGCAGGCTCGGGGAAGTGGAACCCAGTTGCTGTGAGCTCCTCTGCTTAGGTTAGTGGCTAGGTAGCTAGAATATTCTCTTCATGATTTTCCAGTTTTTATCAAGGAGCCAACCTGAAAGGGAATAGGCAGATCTGTCCCGAACATGGATAGGCCACTGTGTCCCAGTTAGCTCTAATTGTCACCTTGACATCACCTAGTGACATCTAAGAGGAGAAACCTTGATTGAGGAGTTGCCTAAATCAGATTGGTCCATTGCTATGTCTGTCAGGAAATTGTCTTGAAGTAGGAGGGCTCAGTCCACTATGGGTAGCACAGCAGGTAGTCCTAGGTTGTATGAGAAAGTTAGCTGAGCATGATCCTGCAAGCAAGCCAGCAAGCTGTGTTTCTCTATGGTTAATGCCTCAAGGTTGCTGCCCTAATTTCAATCAATGATGGAGTATGGCCTGGAACTATAAGCCAAAATAAACTATTTCCTTCTCTATATTGCATTTGGCTATGGTGTTTTATCAAAGTAATAGAGAAGAAACTAGATCACACTACCCAAGTCCTTCTAGGAGTCTCCGAGTATAAAGCTCTGGGATATACCAGTGTGATGATGCTACCAGAGCCTCAGATAACTAGTACTCAGAGACCTGGAGGGAGCAGAGCTGTACCAGGCTTTCTTTTGGGCCACCAACCAGCTCCCAAATCATGACACAGAGACTTAGTATTAGCCGTGAATGCTCGGCCTTATCTTATGCTTGTCCCGTTAGGTTTTTGTTTGTTTGATTGTTTTGTTTTTTTGAGACAGGGTTTCTCTGTGTTGTTTTGGAACTAGCTCTGTAGACCAGGCTGGCTTCGAACTCACAGAGATCCACCTGCCTCTGCCTCCCAAGTGCTGGGACTAAAGGCATATGCCACCAGCCACCAGCGCCCGGCTCCCATTAGCTCTTATAACTGAATTTAACCTGTTTCTCTTCATCTTCGTTTTGCCTCAGGGCTTTTTACTTTCCTTTCATTCTGCACGTCCTACTCCGCGTTTGGCTCATTGGTGACTGCTTGGCTGGCTAGCCCCAGGCGTCTCCTTCTCTTTCTGTCTTGTTCTCTCTGTCTTTCCTCTTCCTACTTATTTTCTCTGCCCAATAGCCCCTCCTATCCCTTGACTGAATAGCTATTGGCTGTTCAGCTTTTTATTATAACCAATCAGGTACTGTAGGCAGGCAAGGCCTCACATCTTTATGTTGTTCTACAAACATAGCATAAACAAATATAATACATCTTTACATAGAAAGTAATATTCCACAACATAGAACTTATGCCATGTTTGTTTTGATGTGTTTACAAATTGTGTGGGAATATGAAGATGAATTGGACAGTCACTTCTCAAGTTGTAAGATAAGTCACATGTTAACTAGTG
Source organism: Cricetiscus sungorus (assembly GCA_030556225.1). Classification (NCBI taxonomy): domain Eukaryota; kingdom Metazoa; phylum Chordata; class Mammalia; order Rodentia; family Cricetidae; genus Cricetiscus; species Cricetiscus sungorus. Next base: position 88,715,765 of record JANBXA010000069.1, on the reverse strand, counting down.
GCTGGACCATGTTTTTGTTTGGAGTAATACAGATTTTGGGAGTTTGGGGTAGGAAAGCAGTGGGATGCTTTAAGAGTCGGTATGGGCCATCCTAGTAGAAGCATGGAAGACAGCGGTGCTGAGAGCTATTTGAACTGTGGGGTCTTGGTTTCAGAGGGGGAAGACTATTAACATTTGGTCCAGAGATAGTTCTTGTGATATTTTGGTGAAGAATGTGGCTGCTTTTGACCTTTGTCTGACAAGTCTGCCTGAGGCCAAAGTGAAGAGATTTGGATCAATTCCTTTGGCACAGGAAATCTCACAACAGCCTTGTATTGACTCTGCTGTGTGGTTACTAGTGTTCATGGTTATAAACATTTATAATGAAAAGGAGCAAGCTGAGGAGAAAAGAAGCATCAGGAAAGGGAATGGAGCGGAATCCTGTGTCCAAGGAGATAAATTTAAAAAATAGAGTAAAGGGTGTGGTGACCTCGGGGCAAGTTCCCAACCAGCTTTGTTTCCAATTTGTGCAAAAGAAATAAAGAAAAGTTTGGAGCAGCGTGTGGTGGCGCACACCTTTAATGCCAGCACTCTGAAGGCAGAGGCTGGCAGATGTCTTGAGTTTGAGGCCAGCCTGGTCTGCAGAGCCAATTCCAGAATGACCAAGTAATCAGAAAGCTGCTGAAGATATAATCAAATGAAGGGATCATGTTCCAGCCCCAGCGAGCAGCAGAGTTTGGCAGCTTTGGCCATATGGTTTTGGCTTTAGGGAGGGTTAAGGACAGAACAGGTTGTGGAATTTGCCTCTGCACCTAAAGAAACCTGCTGAGCCCAGGTATGTGTCAGGGTAACCGTGCACGGAGGCCTGAACAGGCCATTCCATGAAGCTGTGAAGGTGAAACCTGGATTGCCTTTGACACCCCAAGATGTCGGAGATGCCAGAGCTGTGGGATGCCTGCTTTGGACAGCTGATAACAGGGGAAGAAGTGTGCTGCAGCCACCAAAGCCGAAAGGCGTTGGAGATCTGGAGAGAGTTTTGGTATCAGAAGTGGTGATGAAGTTTGGAGTTTGCCCAGCTGGGTTTTGGCTTTTGCTTTGGTTCAGTGTTTCCTCATTACGCTCCCTTCTCTGTTTGGGAATTGTAATATATATCCTGTGTAATTATATGTTGGACTTTGCTTTAGTTTCTGCCTCGACTTCCCTTCACTATGGACTGTAGCCTGTAACACACACACACACACACACACACACACACACACACACACACACACACACACACAGCCTCAAGTTGTTCCTGTAGCAAACAGCAAACCAGGACATTTTTTAGAGACCACATGGCCTTCCATGGTCCCTGGGAGAATGAATACCTCCTTTCTAATCAGTGTTTCAACAGAGTTTAACTCTCAACAGAGCTTTGAGGGATGCAGGGACTTAAGTGGGGGATGAAGAGATGGGGTGACCATGAGTAGAGATGGTTAAGGGGCAATCCAGGACCAGGGAGGGGGGAGTTCTTATGCTTTATGTGGCTTAACCAGGTACCTAGAACAGGCCAAGCAGGCTGGGTCATGTATGTCTGTGCTCCCGGAAGAGTCAGGAGGCTGTGTGCTTAAAGTAGAAGAAAGACAGGAAAAGGGACCCGGTGGGAGAGACACTTTGTGGATCGATTAAAAAGCTTGGGTAATTTTCCTTTCTGAAAATTTGCAATGCATATAAACGCAGGAAATTTCAGCGAACCTGTGCATGGTGGTCCTCCAGCTTCAACAGGATGGATCCCTGGCTGTGATCAGTCTTGTTTAGTCTCAACTCTGTCCACTCAGCTTTCAGTAGAATTTTGTGGTGGAATCCAAGTTATTGTGCTATTTAATGGCTAGCTCAGTAGGGGAGTCCTGTAACCTTTTTTTTTTCTTAGGTGGAAGTGTTGGCCCTGCCCCCTGGGCCTTGTTTTGTGTTGTTCATGTGACAAGCTGTTTCAGGCGTTATGACAGTTTACTATTTTTTTTTGTTTTTGAGACAGGTTGGCTTTTAACCATACCCCTACTTTTCAGGTTTCCAAGTACTGGGATCGCAGAGATATGGCACCTTGCCTGACTGATGGTCCCCGGCCTGGAGGTGATGAGTGTCTTGAGGGCATGAGACCAACCCTTCTGACCCAGCACATTGGCTTGCGTTGCTGACTCTGGCTGGACTGATGTAAGATGAAACAGGAAGTGACAAAACTGGTGTAATGATGATAAAGAGAGGCAAAATGGGTTCCTTTAGGAGGCCCCTGCCAAAGTATGCCACAAGCAACAGAGTCACTGTAAGAGATTTATTGGGGGAGGGGGAGAATGAAAGGTCCTGTTGGAGTGGGGGCAGGAGAGGCAGGCAGGCAGGCAGGCAGGCAGGCAGGCAGGCAGGCAGGCAGGCAGAGAACAGGAGCAAGAGACAAGAAAGGCAAGAGAAGCAAGAGAGAAAAGAGGCAAGAGAGTGAGCGGTGCCTGGTGGGCACTCGTAAGGCTAGCTCATGTCTCATAGCTGATGGTGGAGAGGCACCTGGTGACAGGTGGTGACGATGATGTGCTTAACTGCTTTGGCAGCAGAGGCAGGCTGCTGCCTCTGTGGAAACTAACAATTGGTAGTATAAAGGACTTATTAGTAGATTTGCTTAGGAGACACTAAGTCACACAAGGGGACTAAGGGGCATGGCCTCCAGAATACCCCAAAGATAAATCGTGTGCTAACAGGTCTGTCAGAGATGAGTGACACTCAGGATGTCAGGGCGGGAATGTGTGCTCACCTGGACTGACCAGCTGTTAAGACTCTGATTCCCATGACGAAGGAGGCAGCTCTGACTCACAACCAGCCATCAGGTTTTGCCCAAACCAAAGGTATATTTCTAAGGAGCAGCTGGGGGTGGGGTACAGTATAGGCTCACAACCACCATTAAATCCAAGTCCACCATTAAATCCTTTGTGCTGTCATCAGGAAAACCATAATTCTGCCAGGTGGACAAGATGACCCCAGGTAACAACTATTCCACAAAGAACAACACTGATGTACTTAAAAATATAATTCTGTCAATACGGACTATCTTTGCTGTGTAAATCTCCTAGCTGCCTAAGTGGCCAGACTTGCAGTCCAATGTCTCTGTTTTAATTGTCCTAACGTTCACCTGGGTCCAGGACCCAAAGGAGATTTAAGGACAAGTGTATGTAAAATTCACAAGCCTGAGGTGTATATAAACTAACAATCTGCTGGGGGCTGATTGGGCATTAGCTGGGAGCTGAACAGGCGCCACACAGGAGTTCTTCCTTCATCCCTAAGTGTATGGAGTGATGTTCTCTAGGAAGGTATAATAAATCTATAACATGGTAAAGACATGCTTTGATCTATGGCTACTCAAACGGCGGTCTGTTTTTCTGCCCTGAATACACTAGGTTCCCAAATACAGTGCAGATCGCCACTTAACTTTACATTTCAGAAAACAACCGTGACATCAGCTTAAGCATGGGCCATGCATTGCACACGGCATACGGAAAGTAAGAGACTATTTGTTTTGTTTTCTTAGTTATATTTTCCTGACATTCAAATTGAGTCAGGAATCTGGCCTTCGTTTTGTTGCAGCTAAAGCTAGACATGAGGCTTTCACAAAAGCCCTGGAGTGCAAAGCCCCTGGCCTGGGACAATGTTTCTTAGAATACCATCCTCAGTGCGTCCTCAACACTGGCAACGCCGGGTTCAAAGGGAAAGATTGCAGACATGTAGAATGCAGAGCCCACGTTGGGCATTCTTTTCATGGATGCTGAGGATAAAGCCACCGACCTTCGAACGTTGCATGTAATGCCATCTGACACCAGCACGCCGGCTCTGTTGCTCAGTTGGGGCTTAGTACCTGTCACCAAACGATGTAGGCTACATTAAGTACGTCAGAACTGGTACAAAGTGTCCCTTACTTAGTGTTTCTGTAGCCTCCCCGAGGCTTCCAGGGCCGTGCGCACTTCGTTCTGCAGAGACCTGGGCCCTGGGCATTGTGGCTTTGCGCTTGCCCGCCCGCACCTGTTTGTGTTCCTGTTGGAGTCTGTGAACCGGAGACTTTATTCCCCAGGCAGGATTCGCCAGTTGTGGAGGGGCGGGGCCTGGCTGTGTAGGGCCACGTGTGCCGGAGCTAAGCAGGAAGTGACTGAAGAGTGGAGCCTGGCGAGCCAGTGGCATTCGGGGCTGATGGAAGTGGAGAGGGGGCTGGAGAGGGCACCCTAGTGAGTCGCCTTTTCTCTCCTTCAAGCCCGGGATCCCGGGCGGTCACAAGAGTGTGCAGCGGTCTTGAGGTCACAAAGGGTTGTTTTAGGGAGGGCAGGTCCTGGAGGAGCAGCAGGGGGCTGTGGCAGGTGACAGAGGAGGAGGGGTGTTCGGGCCCCCTCTGCTGCACCCTCGGGTGAGCTGGAGACAGCGATCTGAGGCCCCTCCGTGCACAACCAAGGGCCTCTTCATTCATTGGTTTCACGGTGGAGTGCAGGGAACGGGTTCCTCCGGGAGCCCGCGGCAGCCCCTCCCACTGCCCCCTGCAGCCGGTCTGGGGGAGGCCTGAGAGTGGTGGCAGGTGGCAGGGTGCCTGCTAGAGAACTTTGAACATTTATACCGGCTGCCCAGATCCCGCTCCAGGGCGTCTCAGGTGGAGCCTGGCCTGCGTGTTCTGTGCGCGCTCACCGAAGCCAGGCAGTGCCTTTCTTTAAACCAGCGTCGTGAAGTTGGGGAGGCAACAGATTTAAAAGAGTAGGGAAACAAACAGAACAAAACAGGACTGAAGGAAATGTACTACTGGCTGCTCTCTGTGTAGTGAACATGCATTTGCACAGCCTGATGACTTTTTGGAAGTTAGGATTGGCTGAGGACTGTCCTCTCTCCTGGCCACTGTTTATGATGCTAGTATTCCGTTCTTGAAGTCTGAAGCAGGCTGCCTGGCATGATTTGGAGGTGTTGTGGCTGGCATGCCCTGTTCCTAAGAGCTAATTGGTCTATTACATACTTGAGGAAGCCGGTGCCAGTCTCCTGTAGGGCAGGACTCACTAAACCCTTGGCTGTGAAGAAACTGGTCTGCTTTAAGTATCTAGCTGTGTTCAAGAATTACCCATGGAGTTAGAAAGCTGCAGGCTTGGGATCCAGCAAGTGTGGTGTCATCATCCGAGACTCTGCTGTTTAAGTAGGTGGAACTCGTTTTGGTAGAGTGCTTGCCTACTCTGCTCAAAGTTCTGAGTTTGATCTTCAGCAGGCGTGGTAGCGCACACACACACACACACACACACACACACACACACACACACACACACACACACACAATCACAGCATTTGGGAGGTGGATGGCAGGAGGATTGGGAGTTGAAAGTCATCCTCTGCTACACAGTAAGTTCCAGGCTACATTAAAACAAAACAAAAGATCTGTGTACCTTCCTAGAAGAGTGACCACTCTTTGAGTAGCCAGTTTTTCAAGCAGGGAATGGAAGAAACTTCCCCTTGGGCGCTGTGCCTGCTTGTGATAAGTGCTATTGTTGGTGGATGGCAGGCATGGTCTCAGTCTTCCTCTGCATTCCTCCGTTCCTTCCTCTTCTGTCAGGTGCTCAGTTGTGCTGCCATCATCACCCTTAACTCCCTTCTGTTTGATCTTGCTGGTTGGCAAATGATCTTTTTTTTTTTTTTTTTTTTTTTTTTTTCATCAGTAGCTGCAAAAGAAATAGTCAGGTACTTGGGGGGTGTTTTATGCTATGCTATGATCTGTCCTGGAGAGTGAGGATTGAGGGGAGGGAGGTGTTTTTTCTTTTTGGGTCTGTCTTTGTAAATGTTTAACATTTTACTCACTGGTGACCGGGAATGGTCACTGCACTAGTGGTCCAGGGTCACAGTTTAAAAGCAAACACAAGTCCCTCGTTTTATTTTTTTTTTTGACACAAGATCTCACTGTGTAGCCCTGGTTCATCTGAAGCTTGCTATGTAGACCAGGCTACCTTCAAACTTGCCAAGATCTGCACGCTTTTGCATCTAAGTGCTGGGTCCCTGAGCTAGGTCTAAGGTAAAATCTTAAAGATAAGTGTCACCATGCCCAGCACACCACTCTTGAGGTTGACTAGATTTGGAAATGCCGTAAAAAGGCTATTTTCTTGCTTGCAATAATTATTTTTTTAATTATTAATTTGTGTAGTCACAGTCTTGAGTTTCTATATCCGGTGTGTCCAACCTGCATCCCAGTTATAGAGATGAGTTCAGTTCAACACGAAATAGTAAACTTACTTAAACATTGTGAGATTTGGGAAAGGGTGCATTTTAAACCTTCTTTTTAAAGATTTATTTAGTGCGTTTGTGTGTCAGGCTTGTGCATCCCATGGTGTAAATGGTGGAGGTCAGAGGAGAGCATGTTGGTTCTTTCCCTCATGTGAACACTGGGAGTTAAACTCAGGTTGTCAGGCTTGGTGGAGTTTTTGTTGTTGTTGACTGTGTGGTTCTCATTAGCAGCAATGTCTTGTTGAAATGTCAAAAGGTTGCATATATTCAGAATGTGATCCCATAGGTGGTTTTACCTTAGACCTAGCTTAGGGGCCCAGCTGGTATCATCTGAGCCCACGGCCTTTTCCGAGCGTGGACTGGGTATAGGGCCCTGCCATGCTTTGCTCTAAAGCTAGCAGTGGAGACTTCTTCAGCTCTTGATATGCAGGCATGGAATAATTCCTGGCTGCTCAGCACCCAGGGAGCTAAGCCAGGTGGGGTCAGGTCCAGTCCTGTGGGCGCTGGAGAGTGAGCGAAAGGGGAGCTGAATGGGGCCTTTGAGTGGAGGACCCACACCTAGTGAGTGCCAGGGAACATGGCACTTCACAAGTGGGCCTCCCGCCTTGGAACTTTCCACAGGGGAAGGCTGACTGTCGTTTCAGGTCTAGGAGGGGATGATGGGCTGGCTATGGTCTCAGTGTTGAGGAGGTTCTCTGGGCCCACACGAGAGAGGGCCCTTTCTTTTCTTGGTGGCCTATGTGCTACTTCGTCCACAGGGGTGTGCTGAGCTCCAGGGCAAGCCCTGTGCGCTGTTCGTAGTTTCATTTCCTTGCGCTCTCTGGTTCTCCTGTCTGGGTAAGCTGATTCATCTCACTCAGCAAGCAGTTCTCAGGGGGTGTCCATGCCCCTTCTCACAAGGCTGTGAGAAAGTGTGGTCTCCATCCTCAGGCAGTTAGGCAGAGGGAAGGAGGCAGCCTCCAATACAAAGCAGCAAAGACGTGTTTGGACATGGTGGGGGATCACGGGAGGTTTTGTCACGGAGCTGGCATCTGGCAGGCCTCAGAGGAGGCTCTTGGGTTTAGAGGGCAGGAGCTGTGGGAGCTGTGGGAGGAAGGCATTTCTGAAGGGGCTTTTGGGGGGGGGGCGTGGAGTCACAGCTGTCCGGCTTTGTAGAGATGCTGTCGTGGACTGGGTTGAATGGGGGTGTGGCACCTATGCTGGGTGCTGTTCGACTTTGACTTGGACAGTCCATGGAGGAGGGAACATCTTTCAGTGGAATTTACCTTACATTTAACCAGCAGGCCGGCGTGGGGAGCCAGAAAGGTGTGGCGAGGAATCTGATGGAGGCACTTTAGAAGGGAATTTGAGCTTGTGGCCTATATTTGGCAGGGACTGAGAAGAAATGGCCAGCAAGGACAGGTGCATGGGAGGAGCGGGGAAGGCTGTGGTGGGATCACTACGGTCCCTTTCCTCCGTGCTCCTCGACTTAGACTCTTCTCCTCCATGCTATACGTCTTAGACTCTTCCCTGCTTCTCTCTAGAGCACGTTCCCTGTACTGCAGCCTCTTGGGAGGGCTTCCTGGCTTCTTTTTCCCGATGTTCTCATGACGCCTTTTAAAGTTAGCTGACTTTTAATATCTCTGGAGCCCCGGCGAAGGGCTAATGCATTGGCGGGACTTGAAGATGCAGACCTCCTACTCTGATACAGTGCGCACCATATGCGGGGGTTTGGTTTAGGGTGTGCATAAGTCACTGTCAGGGCCCCTCAGCATCTGACTCTCGTTCTTCTGTATACAGCTGTATCCAGCATGCTCCAAGGCTACAGCTCCGTGTTCCAGGCCTTGCTGGGGACCTTCTTCACCTGGGCAATGACAGCAGCTGGAGCAGCTCTTGTGTTCATATTCTCCAGTGGGCAGGTGAGTTGGCTCATTTCTGGAAGTCCACAGGGACCCTTCGGGAGCTCTGAAACTGTCCCCTTCTACACAACAGTTGACAGAGGCCACACAGGTGAGGTGGCAATGGTCTGTCACCTCCTTGTTTCCTTTCTGTCTCCTTACTAGGCCAGGGGACAGGTACACAAGTCACACATTGTTTCCCCCCCCCGAATCTGCCTCTGGCACAGGGACTCAAAAGGGTGTGGCACCGAGGGACTAGCTATTTCGCTTCCATTAACCTGCTGCCTCATGCCAAGCCTCCATCTAATTTCCTGCATGCCTGGAGCAGGGCATACTGCGCAGGCTCCAAGATGATTAGGTTTCAGATAGAGCTGCCCTCCCTGTGGCCTTGAGTTAGTTAGACAATTGGTAAGACCTTTGGGGAAGGAAGAGGCTTGCTTCTCTTCTACCCCAGCCCAGGGCATTTCATTCCTACCCCTTGGCTGAATATTGACAGGCTCACCTCCTTAACCCCTGTAGACTGTGTCTGCCCCACCCCCTGAATGTATACAGATTGACCCGCCTCCTCACTTTCTCTTCTGATATCATGTAAGCCCACCCTTTCCTCGAACGCCATCCCCTGTCTCAGATGAGTACAGATAGGGTCCTCCTCCATGTGCATGCTGTGTCTGCCCACCCCTTGCTGCATATGTCCTCCACACCTCCTACAGATAGCCCCCAGGACCGTCACTCATTCTCAGGCCAGACATTCTGGCCCCACATCTGACCAGCTCTCTTATACCTCTCCATCTTTCCTTCCTCTGCACCCCACGTCCTTACACCCCTCCTCCACTCTACATACACCTTCCTCCTCTCTGCACCACAGGCATAGTCCATACCCACCTCCTATGCCTGAGATTCTGCGCTCCTCCCACCCTGAGCTGACCCACCCCACTCAGAGCCACTCGTGGCTGTCTTTGAAGAATGTAATCGTCACCGTGCTCAGGGGCGCTTGGAGATGTTGCAAGATAAAGCAACTGAGATCTCTTTAAACACAGGCAGCCCTGGATCTAGAAAGGAAACTCCTCTAGAGCAGTCACTGTCTCAGGCCCCTTGTGTTATAGACCAGTTTGGCAGGTACTGGCTTCGGCAATAAGATACCGCCTCCCACGCTGCTGCCTCCACCCTAACTGGGGGGAGGTTGGTTGGCCCAAATCTATCATTTGGAGGCTTGGATGTCAAATTATACAACCAGGAATTACGGGGTATGGGAGGTCTCAGTGTGTAAGACACCTGGATAGGTCGAATTCACAGATAGAGAATAGAATTGCCAGTAGCTGAGAGTAGGGAGAGGGAGGAGGGGAGAGGGAGGAGGGCAGAGGGCGGGTGTTGAGTGGTCTGCAGAAGCCTTGTATGCAATGACCATTGTCACTTAGCATGCTGTCCTTGAGGCTCATCCACACCGTTCCAGTATGGGGGCCTCTCCCCTTCTTAATGGTGAAGAGCATTACGTCATATGTACAAGTGAGGTGAAGAGCATTACATCATATGTACAAGTGATTGCCTCCTTTGCATAATGGATGCAAAACAGATGTCTTTATTGGAATAGATGCACACAGGAAGGTTCATGTTTTATACCTATGCAGTTTGTTATTGCTTTATAAAGGAAGGTCCATGAATCTGGGCCGAGATCAAGTGCCAGCTCCTCCCAGTCCCTTTAGGCTTCTTCCCAGTTGCCACCCCACCTGGACTTCCATTCCACGTGTAACACCCCCACTCTGCCCCGTCTCTTCCACAGTGTGGACATCCCTGTTTGGGTGCTGTTGTTAGGTGCTGGACTCACGTAGCATTTACTGTTTGGTGTCTGACGCCAAATTCATCCTGATCATTTCCCAGTTTACTTAATGCCTTCTGTCAGTTGTGTACACATATCTATGCCTATCTCTGCACACATGCACGCACACAGTGTATTCTTTGTGTGTGTAACACGTGTGCACATTTTCTTTGTCCTGTGGTATTTGATTGTCCCCCGTGGTGTATCTGTCATTCTGTGGGTGGGACTTGGTGCAGTTTCTAGTTTTGGGATCTTATGAACAGTGCATCTTGTCCGTGGGTTTGGTGATTCCCGGCATGCATTTCTGTCATTTCCCAGTAGTGGCATGTGCATTGTAGTCGACTGCCATTAGTCCCACCACATGGCTTTCTGTGTGACGTGATTGTGCCAGTTTGTGTCCCCACCTGTGTGGCCGTTTGGTGGCTTGTTATGTCCCTCATCATCCCTTGTCACTTCCACATTTTCAATCAACTACTTACTAAAGGCAAAGGGGTGCTGGGTAAGACAGAATGTGCAGGCTTGTGCACCCCAAGGCCTCTTCCCCCTGCCAAGGGTACTTCTGATTGACTCTGGAATAGATGGAAAGTAAGATCTGGAGGTCACCACCAGCTTAGGAGTACGTAGGTCAGTGACTCTTTTGGGTTGTATGGCATTCTGCCGGCTGAGGCCGCAACATCTTGTCCTTGGAAACTGAAACATCTCACTTTTTCATTTTCAGAGGCGGATCTTAGACGGAAGTCTGGGCTTTGCTGCAGGGGTGAGTTGCACCTAGTGGGTGAAGTGTGTGGATCCTAACCCTTCCCTCCCTGGGGCTGGTGCCAGCCCCTCACACAGTCCAGGTGCACTTTCTGTAAGAGCTCAGGCCGCCTCCCGTCACCAGCTGTGTCCATTTCCCAGCTCATCCAGTGCTCTTGACTCGTTAGCTGGAGAAGGGAGTGGTGCAAGACCTAGAAAAGACAGTAACATCACGGGAGGGCCCAGCCCGACAAATAGCGCGAATTAAACATCTCCTTTCTCTTCTGGAAGGGCTTTCTGAAGGATTTGTTTTTGTTTGTAATTGTGGAATGTGTGTGGGGTGGTGGCAGCGGTATGTGCAGAGACCCCCATAGGTCAGCAGTATTAGGGTCTCACTGGAGGTGGAGTTGCAGGAGGTTGGGAGACCCCCTCTTCTGTGTGCTGGAATCAAACTTCTCATTTGTAAGAACAGTGTGCATTCTTGCCTGCTTCACCATTTCTCCAGCCCCAGGACTTTTTTTTTTTTTTTTAAAAATGTACTTTTAAGCACACAAGGTAAAAAAAAGATAATCTATATCCTCAGCACACATCACCAACCAACCTGCAGTTGTGATTGACATTTGGCAAATCTCATTCCATCTGCCTCCCTTCAGCCTTCTCGGGAACTCAGAATGTTTTATAAAAGCAAATCCCAGATCTATGTAATTTCACCTGTAAATTCAATATGTATCTCAAACTAAGTGACTTCTTGGGAAACCATAATCAGCATGCCACCGTCACATCTACCGAAGTGCAAACAGTAATTTCTCACTGCAATCTAGTGCTCAGTCTGTATTCACATCTCCTCCGTCTCCTCCAAGGGATCCTGTAAGATTATTCTGCAAGACCTGGGATCCGTAGAAAATTTGTTGGCCGTATTTTCCAAGCCTCCTCCCAAGTCTCTCTCCCTAAGCTGGTAATCTGTTGGAGAAGCTAGGTCTTTGTTTCTACACCGTTCCACATTCTGGGTTTGGTGGATTCCTTCCTTGTGGTGTTTAGAACCTTGTTCTTTTGTTGATCTCAAGCTGAGCGTTAATTCGCCTGGAGGCTCAATTCACATTTTATTTTTCTGTAAACATGTTATGAATTAATTAATCTGTTGTGTTTGTGTGTGAGCACATCCACAGCACACACGTGGGGGTCAGAGGCCCATTTGCAGTTGGCTTTCTCCTTTCATTGTATGTGACCCGGTTCAGACTCACATTGTTAGGCTTGGAGGAAAGCTCCTTCTGCACTGAGCCATTTTGCAAGCCCAGATTTTACTTTTCAAGCATGGCCTGCATGGCCGTATCCGAAGGCACATAACTCTGTGCTTTCTCTCTCAGACCATCAGAGATCCGTTCTTACCGGCAGTCTCTGTAGCCCTGTGATCTGGGAAAACTTGTCTTGGGGTGGGACCTCACTGAAGTCGCCTAAGTCACCGGCTGTCAGACCAGGGTCTGTAGCAAGAGTTCTAATAGGTCTTAATAATAAAAGCCGGAGTCAGATACAGGGGGAAAATGTTGAAAGATCAGAGATATGAAGGATTAAAACCACAGCCACATTTTACCTCGCTAACTTCCCAGCTGACTAGAGACTGAGCTCCTGTCTCCTCCTGCCTTATCACTTCCTGTCTGTCTGTACAGACCTCCAGACCTCTATGGTTAACCAGTGGCTAGCTCTGCCCTCTGATCTTCAGGCAAACTTTATTTGTTAGAGTATAAACGAGATATCACTACAGGGTCTGTCCTTAGAGAACACGGAGACTCCCAAGCTCTACATAGGCGCACAGAAAACAGTAGCGGAATCCATTTCTAAGCCGTCAGCTTGCATATATCCTCTCCATGAAACTACTGTGCCAGAGAATGCTCTGGGACCCCACTCTTCTTTCCAATCCTCCCTAGTCCTCCCTAGCCCTCTGCCCTATTCTCTTGTCTCTGAGCAGCAAAGACTTCTGGCAGAAGTTGAGATTCAGGGTCACACAATCCCCTTTGAGGTGAATGCCCCCAATGACCTATGGACCTCTCATAAAGCTCCATTTCTCAAAGTTTCTGTTACCAGCCAACAGTGCCACCCTAGAGACTAAGCCTTAAACTTATGGGCTCTTGAGGGTCACTCCCAGAACATAGTGACTAGGTAGGACTCTGAGCCTCCTGATGCGGGGCCCCATGCGACAAGCGGCTGTGTTTTTAATGTGCTGAGGGCCCTTCTCCAGCACTGTTCCCAGACTCACTCACCTCAGGGTTCATGGCATTGTTGTTAATTAAAGCACTGGGCCCTTAGGGTTGACATAATGCCGACCTCTCACTTTCCTGTTTGGACTCAGCCTGACTCTCCTGGCTCCCAAACACTAGTGATTTCTAAATGGTCACAGGCACCTTGGTGGCATCTCTATTCCCAGCCTCCCCCGCACCCCCTGCCCTGTTCTGCATGTTCAAGCATGATGAAGGGTGGCCTGTTCTGCACCTCCTAATTCCTGACCCATGACACCAGGAGAATCTATGGCAAGATGAGGGGCACCAAGGCTCAGAAGGAAGAGAGCCGCTCGGAAAGAATATAGATTATTGCTACTATTACTGTATTTTTTCTTTACGAGTTCACACTCAGACTTCCCTTGTGACTATCAACAGCACTGGGTAATATAAATGATTTATATTACCCTCCTCCACAGTGCTGGGATGCAATAGTGTTTGTCATCTGGGGGGGTGGGGTGGGGGTGTGTGGGGAAGACCTCTTTGCTTTTCCTGCCCTGCTGAGTGAGTGTCCGGGGTGGAGTGTTTCCTAATTGAGTGCTCATGAGACTTTTCTCTGGACTCTCCAGAATAGTCACCAGCCTTCTCCTGCCTTTACCTATCTCCCCATCTCACTTGTACTGGTGCCTAGTTAGTGTGAGAGAATAGATTACCACCAGCTTACATTCCTCTGACTTCCCCTCTCATCCTGCCATCCTGCTTTACAGGCCTGGCCCCGCTGTGCAAATTAGCTGGAATGTTCTTGGGAGCGTGATTCTCCTTGATGAGGACGACTCCCATTGTCCTTGTAAGGAGAAGGCGAGTGAAGATAAGAAAAAGCTAAAAAGGTTCAGAGATGGGATGTGGCTCAGTTGAAGAGCACTTACCTAGCATGTGCAAGGCCCTGGGTTCAATCCCCACCACCTCCCCCAAACAAAACAAAATGCCTAGAGGTTCAGGTTATATGGCCCTCTTCTGTGTGTTCACGTTACCCCACTTCTGCAGTTTCTCTGTAGGAGCTAGTAGACAATGCGTGGCAGCTGTCCCTTTAATGTGATTGCCTCACACGATGCTCTTTTAGCATGACTGGGTCCTGTTGCACCCGTCTGTCCATCCGTTTACTTATGTGCCTATTCACCCAGCATCTGCTGGAAGCCTGTTCTACTCTATTCACTGTGACGAATGAAGGGTAGCTGAGGGACAAGGAAACACTTCTGTCTGTCAAGGAGCTATAATCAGCTGGGAGGGGTGTGCCAACCAGTCTGGTGGGCTAGGTCCATCTGCTACCTGTTCTTGTGGATAAGGACAATGCAGTAGGACAAGCCACACCCACATGTCACAGTGCCTGTGGCTGCTTTTGCATCATAGCAACAGCACTGGGCTGCAGTGCGACTCACTGGCTCTCAAAGCTACAGCTATTTGTTCTTTGGACTTTAAGAAAAGTTTGCTGGCTCCTGCGGTGGCCTTGGGGGCTGGGAATTCAGAGGCCTGGTGCCTGTGTGAACAGCCAGCAAGGGAAGAACCACAGCTCTGTTCTTTTGGGCCCAACTGCCGGTTCCAGACTCCCTGGAATGTCTGGTGTCCCAAGTAGATGGTTTCCTGGGAGATGCCTGGCTTTGTGTGGATCCTGCACATAAGAGGCTTCTTTTTTCTTCCTTTGCTGAGGGTCCTGAGGGTCGGGGCAGACCCTTCAGAGGATGGCTTTGTAGTGTAGTGTGGTGACTGACACAGTCTCTGACCCCAGTCTTCGTGTCACTGAAGACAATGTGTGGAGCTAGAGAGCTGCGCTACTGGTTAATGCATCCTGAAGCCAGGAGGTGGTGGTGCACACCTTTAATCCCAGCACCTGGGAGGCAGAGGCAGGCAGATCTCTGTGAGTTCAAGAACAGCCTGGTTTACAGAGTGAGTTCCAGGACAGGCTCCAAAGCTACACAGAGAAACCCTGTCTCAAAAAACCAAAAAAAAAAAAAAAAAAAAAAAAAAAAGAATGCGTCCCGCTCCTGCAGAGACCCAAGTTTGGTTCCCAGCATCAACACTGGGTGGCTCACAGCTGTCTGTAAGTCCAGCTCCAGGGGACGTGCACACACCCACACAGAGACACAGGCACACAAATACTTAAAATAGAGTAATAAGGAGGGCCTGTCTCCAGAGACAGTCAGGGCGAAGGTGTTGTGACGGCAAGTGTCGATTGTGAACTTGACGGGATTTAGGCTCAAATGGAAGCAGACCTCTGGACGTGTCTGTGAGGGGGTTCCTGCGCTAGGTTAGCTCACCTGGGAAGATGTACCCTGCATATTGGTGCTACCATTTCATAGACCGGGGCCCTGGACTGAAGAGAGGAGAAAGTGAGCCGGGCACCAGCGTTGCTTCTCTCTGATCCTTGCTGTGGAAACAGTGTGACTAGCTGTCTCTTGTTCTTGTTGTCAAGATATGATGTTCCCCCCTGGATCTCCCCTCCTCCCACCATGATGGACCACATCCCCTCAGACCGTAAGCCAGACTAAACCAGTTGTTTTTGTCAGGTATTTTTGTCACAGCCAGGAGACACCTTAACTAGTGTGAGGGAGAGTGCTAAAGCAGGCCACCTGTCTCAACCCAAACCCAGCTTGCTTTTACAGCTGTAGCCCTGGCCTAGCGGACTGAGGCTGCCTGTCCTGGTGTCTTTGGCCGTTCAGTTAAGCAGCCCTCTGGCTTTGGCAATGTCACCTTCACTATGATGCAGTGGTCCCCACCCTGGCTGCATGTTGCGGTCACCTAGAAAACTTGTATTACGTTAAGAAAAAAAAAAAAAAATCACATTTACTTACTTACTTGTTTATTTAGTCTGTTTGTGGGTGGGTGGGTGCAGGTCAGAGGACAACTTGCAGTAGGCAAGTCTCTCCTACCACGTGAGTCCCAAGGATCAAACTCTGGTCCTCAGGGTTGGCAAGCACCCTTACCGGCTGAGCCATCTAGCTTGCCCTCACCTGGAGGAGTGTCAACCAGCACCAGTGTGTGCCCAGTGTCAAGGGCGTTCAGTCTCCTGAAGACTACATTGTACTGAAGGATGAGCTGTGTGTGGAGAAATCACACTCCCCTCCAGATTACTGGTGCTTCACCTGGCCTGGCAAAGCGGGCAGTTGTCATACTCCTGGTCCATTTCCAGTCTATCAGACGATCGTGGACAGCCACCAGTTGGGAACACAGGCTCCTCTTTGTTATTTGGCTCTTGCAAAAGGAAAGGCAGGAGGCAGGGGCTCGGGAAACTGGAACTGGGGTTGAAACCCCCATTTGATGCCTGAGTGCTCGTTGGATTACATACCATGTGTGAACCGTCACGGGACTGCGTCACGGGACTGTGTCACGGGACTGCGGGGACTCGAGGGAGTCATCCCTGGCAGCAGACAGGGCAATGCCTCACTGAATCCAGACGGATGGTGGGAGCATAGATTGTTTCTCAAGACTTTCGTGAACCAAGATTGTGTACTTTAAAAACCCAATTGAATGTTTAGCTGGCTTGTTATAAACTTACCTGATCCCATTGTCTTCCGCTGCATTTGAAGAAGCAAGGGGGCTGACGTGATTTTTGTTGGGCATTTTCGTACCAATCCTAACGAAAAGCATTGTTCTATTGAAAGGTGTTCTTAACCAACTACACAGGATCAGAGTGAGGATTGGCTCACGTTTGTCCTTTAGAATCTGTAGGTCAGGGGCAAATATCTACCCGTTCTTAAGACAGGTGCTTTGTGGTAAGGTGGCTGCTGAACCACACACAATCACATTTTAATGTAGACTAGCATACAAGAGGGAGACCAGCCAGTAATCTATGCCTTGTAAGGGGCTGTTGTCATTTACCAGGCTGTCACATATGTGTTCAGTTTGCAAGATAGCCACTGATTTTGTCCTTTGGATTGTGGTGTGGAAGCTACCAGACTGACCTGCCCCTCATTTAGTGAGTATGTCCTGTGTGCAGGGCATTGTGGGAGAATAAGTAAAGAAAGAAGTGATGTGCTAGCTAGTCCTGCAAGGGGCTTGGGGCCCAGTGGGACAGAAATCACTTTCACCCCTAGTGAAACGTGAGGCAGATTAGAATGTGGTAGTTACTGAGCAAAAAGGTTCTGGGGACCCAGGGACCGGAGATTCCTTCTAGTTGGGGAACTAGAAACAGCTTCATGGGTAAAGGTCAGATGGGAAGATAGGTCTTGTCAGGTGGGGATGATGCAGGGGAGGAGGCAAGGGGGAGGCGGCTCAGTTGGAAAAGAGCTTGCCGTGCAGGAAGTTCGATTCCCAGGCTCATGTGAAAAGCTGGGTGTGTTGGCACTTTCCTGTAATCCCAGTGCTGGGGAGCTGAGCTTCAGGTCCTAGTGAGGGACAGACCGATGGGGGCGGGGCTGAAAAGACGGTTCAACAGTCGAGAGCACCTGCCGCTCTTCGCTCTTCTGGCAGATAGGAGTCCAGTTCCCAGCGCCCACGTGGTGACTCACAACCACCTGTGACTCCAGCTCCAGGGGATCTGGTGCCCTCTCTGTCCTTCCTTGATACTGCGCTCACATTCACATACACAGACACAAACATAGATGCACACAATGCAATAAACCTTATTTCAAAACAAAACCAAAAATCGATGGCTCCTGAGAAAAATAATCGAGGTTGACATGTGGTCTCCACAAGCGTGTGCACACATACCCACACCTATAAACATATGACCACGCCTGTGTGTGTGTGTGTGTGTGTGTGTGTGTGTGTGTGATCATACAGGGGTGCTGGTGGGTTTGGCAGAGACATGACTGTGGAATAGCTGGCTGGGACCCAGATACAGAAAACCTGAGGTTCTTTCTTTAGGTAGATGGGGAAATCCCTGGGAGCTTGGGGATGGGGTAGACTAGCAGAGCTGTGTCTTGGGGGAGCATGCAGGGGAAGTGCAGAGGTGAGGGGATAAAACTAGAGCTTGAAAGCCCAGAGGCAGAGGAGACAGGAGTGAGATCTGAGTGTGGTCCTGCTGTCAGGCTCAGGGGTTGATTGGCAGGTGTCTGAAGGCGAGAGTGGCCAAAGAGATTGTGGTGTCACCATTCCTGGGGCTGATATCACCGTCTGATTCATGGGCGGAGGGGGAACCTATCAGAATGGGGAGAGGGTTCTTTTAGCCTCTTTTAGAGGGTTCATTTGAGTGAGTTTGTACTTTGGAGTCTGTATGTGTTGGGGTGGTCCCCATGGCAACCAGACACCTACATCTTGCAGTTCTGATGGTGATGTTTCCCCCTGCTGCTCTGCTGGTGGTGATCCCTGTCTCTTAAGATTAGATTTGACCCAAGACCAAGGCTTGAAAAACATGGCCTGAACAAGAAAGCTTCCTCTCCTGCAGTGTTGCGGAGACCATTACTGGGAAAGTAGGTCCACAGGAGTCAGGGTCCAATTCCTCACTGCTTTGCCCCCTCAGGGTTCCTTTTTTCTTTCTGCTCCAAAGAAGCTGCCAGAGCTCTGGTCATCACATTTGTTTTCCAGGCAGTGGAAATGGCAGTGGGGCGGAGAAGCGGCATTCCCCACAAGCCCCCAACAGCAGCTCTCTGTATTTCACTGACCAGGACTTGCTCATGCAATCAAATCTAACTGCAAAGACAGTTAGGAGACATGGTCATTTAGCTAAATAAACGGCCACACATCTAGCTAAGCACTGGGATTCTGTTACTGCAAGTTGGCAAAGTGTGGGACCATGAGCACGCTGAGTCACGGCCCGGCCCTGTGTGCAGAGACCGTTAGAGACCGATGAGTCCCAGTGCTTTTGCTGGTTAGCGTTCTGTGTGTATTTTATTTTCCTAGTTAGGTTTCTGTTGCTGTGATGAAATGCGGTGCCTCAAAGCAACCTGGGGAGGAAAGGGGTTATTTCGTCTTACACTTTTAGGGAACAGTCTGTCACTGAGTGAAGTCAGGGCAGGAACTCCAGCAGGGCAGGAACCTGATGTGGAGGCCATGGCTGCGTATTGGGTTGCTCCCCATAGTTTGTGCAGCCTGCTTTCTTATATCATCCAGGACCACCAGCCCAGGGGTGGCCCCTCCCACTGTGAGCTGGGTCCTCCCACATCAATCATCAATCATCAATCAAGAAAATGCCCAGGCCAATCTGGGAGGGGCAGGTTTTTTTTTTTGTTTTTTTTTGTTTTGTTTTTTTTGCTTTGTTTTGTTTTTTGTTTGTTTTTCCCCAACTGAAGTTCCCTTTTCTCAAGTAACTCTAACTTGTGTCAAATTGACATAAAACCATGCAGCATATTTTATATGTTGATTTCTTTACAAGCCATGCTATTCTTTCCTTAATGAGTTTCTTTCTGAATGATTGATTATAATGTAGGAACTTGATAAGAATGTCCAGTTCTGCCCACCCAGGGTGCAGGATAAGACAAATCCTTTAGTTTCTGTGTCAGCCAGATGCAGAGATAATATGATAGAAAGCCTAACCCAGGCCAGTATAACCATTTGGTTCATACATTACAACTCTCTTTTGTGTGTGCATGTGCATATGTGAGCGTGTACATGCACATGCATGTGTGTGTGTGTGTGTGTGGCAGAGGGCAGCGTTAGCTGTCATTCTGTAAGTGGCATTCCTGTCGGACTCTCCCAGTAGTAGACCAGGCTGGCCAGTAGTCCCCTTGGATCTAAGGGCCTCTGCTTCATAGGTGCTAAGATTATTACAAAAGACACTATCAGGGCCGCACAGCGTTTTTATGTCCTCACGTTTGCAAAGTAAGCACTTCATTGACTGAGCCCAAACCCTTTACTCATCACTACTGTTCAGGAATAGACCTGGCCTCGGACACTGAAGCCTGTGGGTCAGAGAGGGCATTCAGATACCTGGTTGGCTTTTTCCTATGAGACTCCATTATTGATTAGTTCAGAGAAGCATGTGCCTTTCTTCTGTGACCTTTTCACTGACTGTCATGGTTGGGTGTAATTGGCTTGGCATGGCTTTGGATGGTTCTGATCCCCTACATTGATCCCCATGGCTGGGGGAGGCCCTGGTGTGGTAGACCTGGCCTGACCTGGGCTGCTTTCTCCTGGCCTCCCTCACGCCCTGACTAGAATAAAATACAAAGACCAGACCTGATGGATTGAGAGGACAAGTGGTCCCAGCAAAGAAAGATGAATGATGGTGCCTGATGAATGATGGTGTGATGAATGATGATGTCGGCTGACACACTCTGCAACCCATACACTGCGGCTCACAGAGGATGCGCCTGTGACATTCTGCAGACGTGTCTCACACACTTAAACACACAGCCAAATCCCCATGCTCCGAGAGTATAGTCTGAAACCGTCTTAATATACAGTGCTTTAAATCAAGGATAACTTACTCCTTGTTACGACTTCCAGAGCGGCTGGCCTCAGCTGGGTGTCTCTTCTGCTGGCCTCGTCTCTCTCTGAGGTTTTGGCCATCAGTAGCTCCTGCAGACTGTGAGTGGACAAGGGTGCCACTTGCAGGTCTGTGGCTCTGGTGCTGCTGCCCACTCTCACCTCCATATGCCACCAGGGTTCCTTTCCAAGGTGTGAGAAGGTACCACGAGGCCAAACATAAAACCACAGGGCCTTCGGAGACCCAGACTACGGAACACAGAGCCACTTAATTTGCCCTTTCTTGGCCAAAGCAAGTTGTAAGGCCCAGTTACACAAGGCCCAAGGGGTTTGGAAAACTGACTCAGGTTCTCAGGGAAGGAGCCTGTGAAACATGGGGACTTTGATTAATGTGAGACAATCTAGAATCATCCAGGAAGGCAGTTTCCATGAAGGATTGTATCAGGTTGGCCTGAGGTGCGCTGCGCGTCTGTGATCAAGTGTCTTAATTAAGTTGATTGATGTAGGAGACCCAGCCCACTGTGGGTGGTACCATATCCCAGGCAGGGGGTCCTGAACTGTGTAGGAGTGGATAATGGAGCTGAGCACAATCGAGCATGGAAGTAAGCAATGATCAATCTAGGGCGTGAGAACTCATTCGCTTCTCCTTGCTTTTGACTGTGGCTGTGATACCGCTGGTTTTAAAATAATAATAGTAAAAAAGTAGATCAGCTTATTTTACTTATGTGTATGAGTGTCTTACCTGCATGTAAGTATGTGTGCCAGGGTGCCAGGGTCAGAAGAGAGCGTTGGATCCCCTGGAGGCCAGAGTGTTAACAGCTGGTCACTGCAAGCTGCTGTTGGGCTCCCTGGCTTTTTAACTTCAAGGCCCAGGGCTCAGTCTCTTCAGCAGCACCAGGCTGGACCCCTGCCCCCACCCCCACCACCCAAGGGAGACTTGTACATCACCAGCTGCACACTCACGCATGCCCTTTCTCTCTGATTTTCTCTTCCGCTGTGGCGTTTCTTTAGAAAACTCTCTCTTCCCCCTGTGAAGAGATCACCCATGACAGCCCGGAGCTAAGCGAGTTAGCTGTATGGGAGGGTGGGCAAAACCAGGTCCTAAATAAGGGGAAAACAGATTAGTGGTGTTTGAGATGAGGGAGGGTCCATGTCATGATCGAGGCAGGCACTTTAAGTGGGTTCTGAGCTTGAATGTGTACAGTGCTTTGTAACCATGCATGAAGATCTCTGTGGGTTCAAGGGTCTCAACAAGGAGCACTGGTACCTCTGGGGCTCCCGAACCCCGGCCCTATCAGGCATCATTGCTTTATTTCTCAGAGCGCTTCCTGGTCTAGGGCTTCCGATCTTGCAGGGTTTGCACAGCTGTAGGTTTTATACATTATTCGCACCTGGTAGATGGAGACTGGACGGGACCCGATGCTGGGCTCTCTCATCTGTTCTGTTCGTGGGATGCTCAGGACAGTATGGGAAGAAAGAGCCTCTGCTGGTTCTCCTGGTCCCGACACGTATGCCTTAAAGGACAGCACTGCACAGCCCTCTCCCTGTGAACTTGTAAGTCATCCATTTATTGGAGAACTCATCACTGGCAACTCTTGACTCTAGGGTCTGTATGCATCTGCCCCAGGCCAGGGTTCTGCCACTGACCCGTGTCCTCAGCCCTTATTCTGTTATTAATACGAGGCAGGTCTCACTTTAGTTACGTAGGTTGGTATTGACCTCAATCCTTAGTCCAGGCTGGCCCTGAACTTGACCCTCACAGCTCAGCCTCTGAGTATTGGGATCACAGGCATGCACGACTATACCTGGTCTGTGTAGTTCTGGGGCTCGAACTCAGGGCTTCATGAATGCTAGCTAAGCACTCTACCAAATGATGTTTCCAGCTGTCATTTTTATTTTTTGGTGGTTCAGGTTGGCTTCTAACTCATTCTTGGCTCTTAGGCTGCTGTCAGACTCCAAACTCTCCTGCCTCTGCCCTCTATGTACTGGGATTGTAGATGTGAGCCAACATGCCTGGATCAAAAAATATTTTTGGAGCAAGTATGTTGGGCTCAGGTGTCACAGGAGCTAGAGTTTCCTTCTTCCTTCCTTCCTTCCTTCCTTCTTTCCTTCCTTCCTTCCTTCCTTTCTTTTTCTTTTGTTTTTCAAGACAGAGTTTCTCTGAAGCTGTCTTAGAACTTGCTCAGTAGACCAGGTTGGCTTCCAACTCACAGAGATCTGCCTGCCTCTGCCTCCTATGTGCTGGCACTAAAGGCGTGGGCCACCACTACCTGACTTCGAGGTTTCTTTTGTGGCTGGCTGCCTACAGGCTCAGCCCTGTTCCTCCGGACTCTTATGCATGCCAGAGCGTTGATCTATGATCTCAGAGCAGGCCCTGAGAAACCATCTCCACCAAGGCTTTAAGGGAATCATCTCAGCGATTCTCCCAATGAAGGAAGAAAGTAATTGAATGCAAACTCATTTTATCTCTGAAGCTCCTTGAACATCTTCCTGTGATTTAATTTTGGTGAACTTCTCAGGATGTAGCCAGGCCAGGAAATGTCTCAAATGGTTGGCCGGGGCCGGGTGAGCTCAGGGCAGGTGCAGCAGGCCTAGGGTGGAGCCTTCTTGCAGCCAGGCAGATGCTCTGGTATCTGAAAGGTCTCTAGTCAGTCACCTGGCTTGGGTGACCTCAAAGAGATCCACCTGCTTCTGTTCCTGGGATTAAAGGTGTTACCACCATGCCCAGCATAAGCAAGCCATTTTAAAGAGTGACTTATTAGACATTTAAGTTACTTTCATGTTTTTGAATGTCTGCTCCCCACCCACTTAAATTCAGAGACTAGATGCGTACATCTAGAATGCTAATAAAGAGGCCTACAAAGAACACAGTCTCTCTTCCTCATGGAAGAAGAAGTGGTCCCTTCTCCAGAGGGGACCACTTTTGTCCATTTTTTTGGGGAAACTTTCCCCTTGCATTTCTAAACGAATTCACAGTTTGAGTTTGAAACCTGGGCCCTTACACTTTCTCGCACCCTCTGTCTCATTGGTCGGTCGCCGGGCGGGCCTCTCATCTTCCTCTTCTCTCTGTGTGTCAACCCACAACTGTTTAGCTCTGCTTGTTGGGGAAGTTCATCAAGTTGAACTCTGGCAAAAGAGTGAAGACCCTTGTTGGTTGTTGTTCGCACACTCTGCTGTTGTCCCTTTAAGTTTCTCTCGTATTTTCTTCTTCAGGTTCGTTCCAGTCCTCCTCCCACACATTTTGACCTCTCTGACACACATGCAGGTTTTCCTTCTGTCAGACATTGACTTTTGGAGTTCTCTCTCTCCCGTCAGAGGTCCCGCCTTCTTCCTGTCCGTTGCTGTGGTCTCCTTTAGCAATGCTGGAGGCTCGCATTGAGAAACGACCTCCGCTTGGGTGAATGGTGTCAGTATTCAGCACCGCTAGCATTCCTGGAGCGCAGTGTCTGTCAAGTAGCACCTGTTTGCCCATTGCATCCTTTTCCCTTGAGGGAGCTGGGGACCATTACTCTAGTCTTAGGGATGGCAAAAAGCCATATATCCTCAGCTCTGTGGGGTTTGCAGTCTTCCCAAGCCTGTCAATTCAGCTTTACCTCCAGCTTCTTTAACTACAGGGAAGGTTGGGCGCTTGCTTATTCCTTGGTGCCCTTGGTAGTGGTTTGTTACTGGTAGGTTTTTCCTGCTGGCTGCCGCCGGTCCTGCCGCCACTATCCCGCCGCCACGTGAGCCCCAAATAACACTCAGTGACTCTGTATTTGATACAATCCTGTTGGCCAATGACTATCATTGTTAATGGGGCTAGGTCTGTCTTAATTATTAACCCATTTCTACTTATCTAAGTATTTCCACGTGGTCATCATATGGGGAGCAGCGGCCAGCGTCTTCCTTCCTCCCCGGTCTACATCTTGACTCCTCCTTATCACTTCCTCTTTCCTCCTTGTCTCCTAGCCCCGCCTATCTTGTTTCCTATTGGCCACGGTGCTTTATTAATTAACCAGTATGAAAACATATTTACAGAAACATCTCCCATCAGTGGTTTCTGTGGTTGCCGATTTATGTCCTTTTTCAGCTTGTTGTCTTGTGTGTGTGTGTGTGTGTGTGTGTGTGTGCACGTGTGTGCGAGCACACACGGGCACACATAAGCATGCATGTGCCATGACATGCAAGTAGAGGTCAGAAGACAGCTATCTCCCTTCATCATGTAGGGCCTTGGAGTGAACTCTCCTCATCAAGCTTGGCTGTAGACAACCCACTGAGCAGCTGCCTTGTTGGCCATGCATTTTAAATTACTCTTTTTTTTTTTTTTTTTTTTTTTTTAATCGGAGGTGTTTGAAATCAGCCATTTAAATCTCTGTCTTCTACTTCTGTTCTCCTGAATGCTTCTGCTAGTTTGCCACCTTCCTTCCTAGGCCTTTGGACCCTCCCCACTCCTCTGCTCAGGCCATCAGTCACTGCTGTGCCCTGCAGTCCTGCCTTTCTGACTGCAGTGCCATCCATTTCATCCATTTCCACCACCCCATACCCCCCCCCCACCGCCTAGACTGCAGGCTAGCTGGCTGGTGGACAGACTGTCCAGAGCTTCAATCCTTAGTGACTGCTGGCCCTGTCTTACTTCCTCCTCATTCTGCTTTGCACCTGCTCTGCACCAAGCCTTCCCATCTCAGTCAAGGACACCACAGTTTTCAGGATGGGTAAATAGGGCTTAAAATCCTAGGAACTCCACACAGAGATACAGATCCGAAGGCCTTGGTTCAACCTCTGGTTACTGGCTGTTGTAACAGTCAGGATAGAGATGTAGCAACAGGTATTACCTGGCATTACTGGGCTCGCTCTTTTGTCGAGCATTTTACATGGACAAGCTCATGTAATCTTTCCGTACTAAGCCTGAAAGATTCCAGATTCATAGAGGAAGTCAGAGTGCACATTGGGAATGACAGGAGTCTTTTGAAACCTCAAAGCCTGCCCCCCAGTGACACACCTTCTCCAACAAGGCCACACCTCTTAATCCTTCCCAAACAGTTCTACCAACTAGGGGCCAAGTATTAAAAACAGGAGCCTCCGGGGTGCAGGGCATCCTGATTCAAACCTCCACAACAAACCGTTAGTCACATTTTCATAACCATGTCCATAATGCCTGATGGGTACAACTTAAATGAATGAAGGATTTATTTTGGCTCTTGGGTTTATAGCCAGAATACCAGAGCACGTGGCTGCCTGTAACTGGTCAGTATTAACTCAGAACAAACAAGCCATGGACGTGTGTGTGTGGGGGCTAATCTCTTACATGCCTATGTTGATTCATTTTTCACAGTGTGGGGTTGGATCATGTCTTTATCATGCAGAATGTGAAAGTGTTCCTATGCTGTCCCCTACCGGCTTTGGTACATCCTGGAAGGGAAGGTTCACGTGGCACTGCTCAGGTCATGGGAGAATGTGACAAGAGGACAGTTCACATCATGGTAGCCCAGAAGACAGAGAACAAAACAGGAAGTAAGCTGGGTTAGCATATTCCCAAGGATGCACCTGCAGGGACTTGCTTCTTCTACTTGGGCAGTATCTCTCAAGTTTCTAGAACCTTCTTAAACAGCACCAGGTCAAGACCAAGTGTTCAAAACACGAGCTTGTGGGGGGCATTTCATATTCTATCCATGGCACTGCGCCTTTCTGAGTGGTGGGACGAAATGTAAGTCTTCTTGGCCCTGGAGGGCCTGCCCTTGAGTCTTACTGCTAGTGACAGCTGAGAGAGGCACAAAACCTCCCCCGAAGGAGCTGAGCAACGCTGGGAAACGGAGACGCTCATTCCTCGATCTCTGAGTTTTCTCTCAATGGAGGGAGCCAGGCAGCTCACCCTACTCCCCTCCTTCCAATGTGGGCGGGGCTGCTTCCTTGCCACCAGATCTGGGACAGATTGGCTCAGCGTGAGTGAGTGGTAGTGTTGGAGTGGGGAAGCCTGGCCAGCTGGTGCAATTGTCCATCAACAAGCCCACGGCGAGAGGTGCTGATGGAGAGGTGGCTGGATGCCATGGGGAGGCTGTTGAGGGCAATGTGTTCACACCCTTTGGGTGGGCAGCTGGTGAGAAGGTTTCGTGAGCTCACTCTCCCCTCTGCTATCAGCCTCGTCTGCTTGTTTTTATTCTTTTGTCTTCATGGATGTAACGATTTTGGTGATCTTAATCATTCTTCTTTCATTTAGCTAGCCTGGGTGTGTCCTGAACGAGCTGGGTAATTAATATGCCTGTCTGCTTTGTTAATCCCAGTAATAGATTTGTGGAAAATGATCATTGAAGTCTTGGGGTGAGCATTGACGTGGTCGGTCAAGTGTTTGCCATGCAAATGTGTGGACTTGAGTTTTGATTCCCAGGACCCATGTAGGAAGCCAGGCAGGGTAGTATGTACCCATAATCCTAGTACTGGGGAGACAGAGACAGAAGGGTCTCAGTGGCCAGCCAAACTGGCAGAATTGGAAAGCTGTGCTCAGTGAGAGGCCCTGTCTCAAATAATAATGTGGAGGGCAAGTGAAGAAGTCACCTGGTGTTGACCTCTGATCCCCCCCCCACCCCCCCCGTAACATATAAACTCACACCACTAAGTATTGTTTGACTTTGGAGCTGTGAGATCTCCCTTAGGGAGTGCCTAGGCCATGGCCCATGGGAATTCCAATGCAGAGGATGCCACACATGAGGGCTCCAGTGCAGGTGGGTTCCACACATGAGGGCTCCAGTGCAGAGGATGCCACACATGAGGGCTCCAGTGCAGGTAGATGCCACACATGAGGGCTCCAGTGCAGGTGGCTTCCACACATGAGGGCTCCAGTGCAGGTGGATGCTACACATGAGGGCTCCAGTGCAGGTGGGTTCCACACATGAGGGCTCCAGTGCAGGTGGGTGCCATACATGAGGGCTCCAGTGCAGGTGGGTGCCACACATGAGGGCTCCAGTGCAGGTGGGTTCCACACATGAGGGCTCCAGTGCAGGTGGCTTCCACACATGAGGGCTCCAGTGCAGGTGGCTTCCACACATGAGGGCTCCAGTGCAGGTGGCTTCCACACATGAGGGCTCCAGTGCAGGTGGCTTCCACACATGAGGGCTCCAGTGCAGGTGGCTTCCACACATGAGGGCTCCAGTGCAGGTGGCTTCCACACATGAGGGCTCCAGTGCAGGTGGATGCCACATGTGGATGCTGCTTGTGAACAGCTCAGTTGCTCTTACAGTTTAGATTTAGCACAAGACCAGGCTCAAGGGCTAACTGTTTTTGAACTCTGGTCGTCTGACTGTACCTTTGAAGTCCAGACACGAGTGATGGTGTTTACTTTAAGAAACTTATTATTTCCTGAGGCTTCATCAGCGGTGCTCCATGGCCGTTGATTAGGTGCTGGGACTCCCCTTTGGGTCTAGTCTTGCTGATACTAAAGTGTTTCACAAGAGTTTGCCTCTCAGCTCTGGGCCTGGGCCCTGTAAAGTACTTGGGGATTACAGCAGTGACTTGAGCTGATTACAGGGACCATTTTAGGGTGGACTCTAGAGCCCACATGATGGTGTCCATCGTGATCAAAGTTGCTCATGAGAATCTGGGGTGCACACATCCTTCCAAATACTTACAACTGGAGGAAATGTACATGTAGTGCTCCCAGATCGTAAAGTTGCCAGTCCAATACAGTTTTTTAAATACATTTTTATAGGAATATTAAGTGTGACTTTATTTGTATTACCTTCCACTGGTGTCCCATTCTAAAGGTCTGACTGCAGCTAAGTAGAATAATGAATTATGGCTTGGCCATGTAAGACCACATATAAATAAAAGTAATAAGGTACTTGAACATAAAGCTCTCAATAATGATGAGTGGAGAAATATAGAAGAAAATAGACACGAGCTAGAGAGATGGCTCAGTGGTTAAGAGTATATAGTACTCTTGCAGAGGACCTGCGTTCAGTTCCCAGCACCCACAGCTCACAACCATCTGTAACTTCAGCTCCAGGTGATCTTATGCCCCCTTCTGGCCTCCACAGCCACCTGCACCCATGTGCTACACATAAACACGTGCAGAAATACATATACACACATAAAATAAATACATACACATTGAAAAAGAAACCAGACATTATGATTTCATTCACTTAAAATTCTACAAATGGTAAATGGGTTGACAGAGGGACATTCGCTGGTTGCGGAGATGCAAAGACAGGGATTGACAATAAGGGGTCATGTGCCTGTAGGAGTGGCAAGCATATATGCTACTGTGATTGCAAGGGTCTTGGGTTTAAACCTACTCTAAAATAGCAGTTCTCAAGCTGTGGGTCTTGACCCTTCTGGTTGTTGCAAGACCCTTTGACAGGGGTTACGTAGCAGAAATCCTGCATATGGGATGATATAAATATATATAAGTATATATAAGATGATACAAATATATTATGATTCATAACAAAAGCAAAGTTACATTTATGAAGTAGAAATGAAATGATTTCATGGTTGGGGTCACCACAACATGAGGAAGTGTCTTAAAGGGTTACAGCATTGAGAACCACTGATCTCAACAGTCACATTTTATTCTTCAAAGATGTACAGTTCATAGCTATTCTGTCTCACAACTCAGTTTAAAAAGTGATCCCACCAAGTCCAGAAACAAACAAGAAACTCACCTGGGTCTTCCATTCCTCTTGAGAAACGGTAGTTAGCCACACACACATCAGTTCAAGCCCAGTCCTCCCCAGCCTCTGGCAAGGGAGCCCTACTTGCTTGGAAGCCAACTCCCACAAGCACTGACAGATGGGCTCAGGAGATGATTCAGGGGGTAAGACGCTTGCCACACAAGCATGAGGACCTTAGTTCAAATCCCCAAACTCACACAAAGCTTGACATGGCAGCACAAACCTGTAATACCAGTGATTTTGTGACAAATGAGTGACAGAGACAGGAAGAGCCCTAAAAGCGTGGGGGTCAGCTCTCCTGTCACACTCAGTGGTGAATAACAAAGAGAGTCTGTTCCAAATGAGGAAGAGAGTGAAGACTGACACTTGTGGTTCTCATCTGATCTCTGCATGTGGGCTTGGCATATGTGTATCCTTATACACACAGATATGCCTGTCAACACACACACACACATGCACACACATACATACACACTCACATTCACATATATACAGACACTGACACACACACACACAGACATACACACAAATACACACACATAAACACACATATACATATGCACATACACACACAGACACACACACAAACACACACAGACATATACACACAAACACACACAGACACACACACAAACACACACACACACAGACACATACACACCACAGACACACACACCCCCCACACACAGGCACACACACACACACACAAACACACACACACATAAACACATATATACACACATACACAAACACACACAGACACACACACATACACATACACGGACATATACACACAGACACACACACACACAGACACACACACACACACATAGACACACACACAAACACGCACACGGATATATACACACAAACACACACACACACACACACACACACACACGTGTTGTCTGCCTTCTTACAATCCATATAGCAGTTTTGAGGTTTATCCACTGTGGCTGTATCACTTATAGTTTGCTTCTTTTTATTATGTATTTTTATTTAAAAACTTTGATTTTAAATAAATCAAATGTATATAGTTGTTTTGCCTTCATATATGTCTGTGCCCCATATGTGTGCCTGTGAAGGCCAGAAGAAGGTGCTAGGTCTCCTGGAGCTGAGTTACAGATGGTTGTGGGCTGCCATGTGGGTATTTGGAATTGAATCCACTGGAAGAGTAGCCAGTGCTCTTAACTGTTGAACTATCGCTGTAGCTCCTATTATTTATTATTTATTTTTAAAATGAAAGCAAACTAGAATCCTGGGTTACATAGGCCCTTTTCATGCAAGCATGCATATAATATCCTTTGAGCTTTTACCCCATTCCTCCTTGCTTATTATTATTTCCAGGCATGGTATCTCGGTTGGGATTACTATTACTGTGACTAAACACCATGACCAAAGTAAGCTGGGGAGAAGAGGGTTTATTTGACTCACACTTCCCTATCACTGTTCCTCATCAAAGAAAGTCAGGGACCTGAGGCAGGGGCTGATGCAGAGGCCACGGAGGGTGCTGCTTACTGACTTGCTCCCTATGGCTTCCTCAGCCTGCTTTCTTAGGAACCCAGGACCACCAGCCCAGGGATGGCACCATCCACAATGGGCTGGGCCTCCTCCATCCATCATTAATTAAGAAAAATTCTCTACAGCCAAATACTATGGAGACATTTCCTCAACCGAGGTTCTCTCTTTTCAGATAACTCTAGCTTGTGTCAAGTTGATACACAACTAGCCTGTACACATGGTCCCATGCAGCACAAGCTGGCCTTGAACTTGCTGTGTAGTTGAAGATTGCATTGAGTTTCTGGTCCCTCTGCCTTTTCCTTTCTCTCCAAAGTGCTGGGGTGGCAGACATGCACCATGACACATGCTTCCTGAGGGCTGCTGGTAGAGTTCGGGATTTCATACCTGCTAGGCATGCACTCTGACAATTGAGCCACACCCTTCTCAGTCTTTTTAAAAAAAATAGTGTTTTTATTTCTTTGACAATTTCATACATGTACACAATGTATTTTGATAATAGTCACCCCACCTCCCCCGCAGTCATTCCTTCTCCATCGCTTTTGCTAGCCCTCTGTGTGCACCTGACTTGTGCACATCGGGTGAGTCAGGTCCCAGCCTTAGCGCCACTGGGGTGTCATGCCTGGCTCTGCGCCTTTTTCTTGGTAAGGAGTATCTCATCTCCTAGATGTACTACAATGTGTTTTTCCATTCTACTGTTGAGGGACATTTGGGATATTTCCAGTTTGCAGTTGCCATGAATCAGGCTACTGGGAACATTCTTGTGTAAGGCATTGTGTGGGTATATGTTTTCCTTTCTCTTGGGAAACTACTGAGGAGAGGAAAATCTGGGTTATATTGTAGATTTTTTTCTCATGTGTATGCGATTGTTTTAAGTATAATCCCTCTGCTGTAACTTGGATTGTATAAGGCAAGATCTGCCTGTCTCTGGTGTTGGGTGGGTGTGGCTAAGAAATATTAGTCATGACAGCTAGTAGCTGTAATTGCATGGAGCTGATATTTTCTGGTGGGTTGTTGATCACCTTATGTAGATTGAACCCTTGTCTAAGCTTGATTCATGCCAGAGTCATGACCAATCACTGACATGCCAGATTGAAAAGCTGACTCAATGTAGAGACTCTGTGTGCACTCATCACGTGATTCAAGATTGAGGGACATGATGGTGAGGGCACGTCACTCTGGAGGGTCCCATGAACATCCCTTCCTCACCATCTCCAGTCTGGAGCATGTCTATAGCCCAACTCCTGGTCCCTTGGTTTCCATCCTGCCTTCTTAAGGTCACCCTGCTTTCTGATGCCATCTCCTGTTACCACGTGCCTCCTTTCTGTCACTCAAGAGTATTCCTGGTGGCTAAGGTCAAGTCACTCGCTTCCTCAGTGTCACCAGAGGGGCTCTAAATGCCAGCTGGAAAGCTCCCACCCTTGGGCTCCTAAGCAAAGCATATCCAGCCTGCAAGAGGCTCCCGGTGTGGTCCATGGGGCTCTGGCACAGCTTCTTTCTTTCACACTGGTGTCTCCTTTTTTGTGATGACTGTGAATCCCTCCATGTATCAGTCTACATGCCTGTCCATACGCCTCAGATGTCTTCCGGGATTTCTTTTTGTGGAACATAGTCAGCTCCTGGTAAAGACAGGACACAGATCTGCTTTGGGTCTTTTCTCCCTTCCTTCCTGCCTTCCAGGATCTTGAATAATGTAAGTTACATAATCACTGCCCAAGCATTTGTTGGTTGAATGGAAAAATGCTTATATCTGATTTGGAGACAGAACTTAGAGACATTACTTGCCTCTCTACCTTGGGAGTAATTACCGCCTTGGTTTTTATGGGTTGCAAGTTTGTGCCTATTAACTAGACTGTAACTGTGTGCACTGTGTGTGTGTGTGTGTGTGTGTGTGTGTGTGTGTGTATGTGTGTGTGTGTGTGTGTATGTGTGTGCATATGTATGTGTATATGTGTGTTTATGTGTGTGTGTGGTGTATGTGTTTGTGTATGTGTGTGTATGTGTATGTATATGTGTGTGTGGTATCTGTGTGTGTATGTGTCTGTGTGTGTATGTCTGTGTGTGTGTGTGTTTGTGGTGTGTGTGTGTGTATGTGTCTGTGTGTGTATCTCTCTTCTCTCTCTCTCTCTCTCTCTCTCTGTGTATATATGTGTAGGTCAGAGACTATCTTCAGGTATTATTCATAGGGTCATCTAGTCTGGGTCTTTGGAGACAGAGTTTCTCAACGGGGTCTAGAGCCCACCCATTGGGCTAGCCAGTGAGCCTCAAGGGTCTGCCTGTCCCTCTTACTGAGAGCTGGGATCAGAAGCACACACCACCACACCTGGCATTTTATGTGGGTCTTTGTGATCAAACTCAGCAGATGATTTCCTGATGGAGAGTCATCGTCTCAGACCCTCTAAGTTGGAGTCCATGTTCATTTCCTTTGTCACCCATTTACAGACGACCCACTCCACAGCAGCAGGTACAGGACTAGATGAGGCTGTTTGTTCCCATCTTCTGTAGACACTGTTTTAAAGGCGCAGAGGATTGGTACCATGGTCCAGTGGAGAGCAACGCTCCTCCTTTCTCTTTGAGATGGAGACTTCGTTACATCGTTCCAATGTTCTTTCTGTGTTTAAACTGCAGGTACTGTGATAAAGGGAAGGCGTAAGGGCACCCATCATGCCAGGGTACTGTGCCTGTCCCTTGAGGAGATCCTGAGCTCACTTCTATTTCCAGAGTGGAAATTGTTCCAGGTGACGCACCACCCAGCACCGAGAAGGCTCACCTGTGGTGGGCTTGGCACTTACCTAGTTGTTTGTGATTATTCTGTGCTGGTACCTCTGACATCGGGGGAAGTCATTAGCAATGAGAAGTGTGGGTCCCTGAGACATGATACTTAGAGAGCAAGGATCCTGTCATGAGCTTGGCTAGATTATAAGAATGACAGGAGGGAAACAAGGAATTTACTTTCACAGAACATAAGTAAGAATCTAGAATGTTCTGTGTTTCCTGAGCTTCCTTTTAATGTTTGTGTGTGTGTTTGTATGTGCATGCATGTATAGGTGTGTGTGAGCTTGTGTGTGGGTGTGGGTGCATGCATATGTCTGTGTGCAAAGGCTTCAAGAGGATGCTGGGTATCCTAATCTATGACTTTCCACCCTGTTACCATGTGACTGGATCTTTAAAGGTAGAACTAGGATGTGGCCAGCAAACTTCGGTGGTCCTTAAGCCTCTGCTCTGCATAGTACTGGACACACACACACACACACACACACACACACACACACACACACACACCATATGCACATATATAGATAATATAAGCCCCTCAAACGTTTTTAGATTTGTTTCATTTGCTTGAGTAAAATGAATGACAGTTCAGTTTTGATTTTTATGTGAATGTAAAAATCTGTCCAGCTGTCCCAATACTATCACTATTACTTAATGAATAATCTCTTTCTGTTTTGAAATGTTACAGTTATTCTTAATAAAATCTATTTATCTGCCAAAACCCACAGCAACCATAACAAAAATCTCTAGTAATATCAAACACACAAGAAATGGTGCTTGCAGCTTCTGGGTGGGGTCAGGCCTTGGTTTCAAGTCCTCTCTTGGTCCACTGCAGCAGAGTATCTTTGGGTTTGTACCTGAATTACTCTGAGATTTACACAAGGAGCCATGGGATTCAAGGAGGTGAAGTCTGTTGTTGCTCTGGCTGCTGCATACTGAAGCCCTAGGCCTGTGCTCTGTCGAGCACAAACAAACAAACATGGGTGCTCTTGTCTTCCGGTGTTTGCCTAGCTTGTACCTTGCTGGACTGACCTCCCTCAGTCCCCTCCCTCCCTCTGCAACCTAGTCACAGCGTCTAAGAACTGGTCACGGTGGAGGTGTTTTCCATTTTCAGAGACGTCGCTAAAAGGTGCAGAGAGTTTCCACGTGTCTTTGGAATGTGAGCATCTCTCACGAGTCAGGTCTGTGGAAGCCTCGACACATCAACTCTGTGTTCTAGTTCCGTTTCTGATGCTGTGGTACAACACCGCAACAAAGAGACACTTGGAGGAGAAAGGGGCTTATTTTGGCCTGTAGTTCCAAAGGGAACACAGTTTGTCATGGCAAGGAAGGCCTGGCAATCAGGAAACAGTGATCACATTTCATTTGCACACAGGAAGCATGGAAGGAGGGAGAGAAACAGGGAGGAAGGGAGGGAGGAAGAGAGAACATGACTTAACAGAGAACAGAAAGTAGACCCAAGTTCTAAAATCCGGAAGACGCCCCCCACCTCCCACCTGCGCCCCATGATGTATTTCCTCCGTCAAGACTCCATCTTTAAATTTCCCCCTTTACTTTTATTTTAACCGTTTGGATGTCTTGCCTGTATGTATGTCTATGCACCATGTATGTGCAGTGCCTGAGGAGGCCTGAAGATGTCCTGTCAGATGTCCTGAAGATGTCCTGTCAGATGTCCTGGGGCTGGAGGTATAGACTGTGTAAGCCGTTATGCCAGGGCTGGGAATCTAGCCGCGGTTCTGTGGAAGAGCTTCCGGTTTTCTTAGAGATGAGCCCATTATCCTGCTCCAAGCTCCCTGTTTTAAAGGTTCTAAGACCTTTCCACACACACAACATCACCAACTGTGGACCAAGGATCCTAAAGGAACATTTCTCAAAGTACAATACACTGGAATGTGACAGTAACCAAGACCCCAGGCTGTGGGTGTCACCTGTTCCCTTAATCACGTGCCTCTTGTGTCTTAGGAGTCTATCCGTGGCGTGTGTCGCATGGCGCCCTCTCAGGGAACACGGGTCACATGGAGGAAGGTGCGGAGTGGAGTGTGCAGGTGTTTAGTTGTACAGTCCCTAGCTGGAGGTGCACTTCCGGGCGGGAATTAGACTGTAAGTTCGTTCCTTAATTGCCTGTTTGCCCTCCTCTGCCTGGGGCATTAGAGTTATGATTCCTCTTCCGATGCACATTCTCAGCCAGCCCATGGTGTGAGCCCACACGTAGCCAGATCTTTGACATTCACACCTTATTTCCTTTAGGTATCTCCCCAGCCGATGGTTCTAGTTTTAGTTTCCAAGGAACCTCCACGTTGCTTTCTGTGACAGCTGTGCTAGGGTACACCCCCACCAACAGTGAATAAGTTTTTGCTACGTCCCTGCCGATACCTGATGTCTTTCATTTTGCTGATGCTAATTTCACCACCCCAGCTATCCCAGGATCCTTTGCCTGATGAGGGGAAGTGGCAACTTATACCTGGTCTTTACTCAGAAGTTTCCAGAATTTCACAAAAGACTCTGCATCTTGGCAGGCTTTGAGGACAGTACTAGTTGCTTGGGGGCTGGGGCAGTCAGCCTGTGTGACATCATTCTGCTCTGGGGCCTTGGGAAATCCACTTCATCTAGCTCAGTCTTGCTTACCCTGTCTGTTAAGTGAAGTGTTGGGACTGAGTAATCTCCCACAGTCCCTCTCAACACCAAGGGAGCCTGCCATTCTATCAGCAGATTACTCGTGTGTCACCCATGAAGCTTTGCTGATTTCCCACCCCTGGAAGACTCCCTGATTTTAAACAATTACTCAGCCAGCATTTGTCAGAGTTGAGAAGGCATCTGAGTGTGAGCCTGTGCGCTACTTAACTTGGAAGGTTTAAAAAAAAAAAATCACTTTCAAATGCAGGCAACAGACTCAAAAAAGCGAGTTGACTCACTTCCTGATCATGCATTCTGCTTTTTGCCGCCCACGCTGCTCCCCTTCATTAGCAGGGATGACAGAGGACTCGTTTAGGCAACACATATTAAATATGTCTCTGTCCAAGACTGCTCTGCTGGGTGGTGGCCGCACACAGAGATGCTGCAAGCAGAGGCCACGTCCTGTCGTATGCACAGTCTGAGAGTTTGGATGAGAGATCAAATCTGGTGAGATGGGTAGGGGTCTCCTGGCCAGAGGGGAGTTGTGCCCAGTCATCAGGGGACAAGCATGCTTAGTGAGCAGGGTCTTGGGAAGCGGGAGGGTCCGAAATAACACCCGCCTCCTGCCAGCCCCTGCCTTGGCATGGTGGCCCCATTGCTACGTTCTCCCTGTAGCCCTGGTGGGTAACATCACTGCCAGCTGGCCAAACTGAGCAACAGAGGACTCACTAGTAAGTGCCAGAGCCAGGCCTCTGAGTCCAAATCCTGCAGTTTGTTGTCATGAACAAACTTCTGGCCAAGGGTCAGGGTTGCCCTGGAGAAAGCCCGCTGAGGTGGGTCTTACAGATGGAGGCATAGGGTTGCAGCAAGGGGCTGGAGAGTTCAGCACAGCACTGGGGGGGGGGGGCAGTAGTGCACGATAGGGCCCTCATGGTTGCTTAGGTCAACCCTAACTTTGTAAATAAGTGGCGGGAGGATTTAGGCAGCACTGGTTTGCATTCAGTGCTGTTCAGAGCACTCAGAGTGGGCAACCATCCCACACTCCACTCCCGGGCAGCGCCCGCCAATGTGTTCTGGCTGTGTGGGCTTCTATGCTTGTGTGCTTCATGTAAATAAAGGCTCTGGTTTGGTGCCATTTCTTCTCTCCCGCTGCATTCTTCTCACACTCTTGGAAGGATTCTTGGCATGACACTGGCCCCACTCTGATGTCCGTGGCCATCTCCTCCATCTCAGTTTCTTCTGCCACAGAAGATAAGAAAGTCACAGGGTTGACAGGGCCATCTTACCCACCACACATGCCATTGAAATAGCTTTCCTTTGGGCCCCACTCATTTTAGACCAGAACCTTATGCCATATACAAATTGTTCTTTTGTCCTTCTCAGTCTGCGTGTAAAACAGGAAGCTGCCAAGGAAAAAAAAAAAGATGAAGAAATTCCAAAAGGGATCTAGATTTGTCTAGAAGGGTGAAGAACAGGGATTTCCTTGGAGAGGTCTGCCCATGTTGATTGGATGTCTATCGTGGCCTTCTGTCTTAATGTTCTATTGCTACGCAGAGGCACCATGGCAACTCTTATAAAGGAAAACATTAATTGGGACTGGCGTACACTTCAGAGGTTTAGTGCATTACATCACAGCGGGAAGCATGGCAGACAAGATGCTGGAGAGTAACTGAGAATTCTACATCTGGATCAGCCGGCAGCAGGAAGAGAGACACACTAAGCCTGGGTTGAGCCTCTGAAACCTCAAAGCCCACCCTCAGCGACACATTTTTTCCAACAAGGCCAGGCCTACTCCAACAGGATGACACCTCCAATAATGCTGCTCCCTATGAGCCTATGGGAGCCATTTTCATCCAGACCAACACATAGCTTAGTAGCATGTCTCTCTGCCCTATCCTGAATGACATATCTGTGGGAACTTGGCATGTTTCTCATGCTTAGTGACATGTATTAGTTGTGGTAGTCCTTTAGAGGTTATAAAGGACAGAATCAATGGAATAAATATATATTAAAATGGGCTTATTAGACTGTCTCACCTGATACAGTCTAGCTAGTGCAACAATGGCTAGAGAGGCTGAGAATCCAGAAGTTCTTAAGTCTATGTATCTGGGTATCTCAGCAGCCCCAGTGTGGTGCTGAAGGCCTAGAGCGCTCCTGGAGAGCAGCTGGTATCCAGTCTACTTTGGAAGCCTGGGGGAGTTGGTTCTAATGCTGCATAGTAATGCTTCAGCAACAAGATAAATGACTTTACGAGCAGAGAGAAGGCAAGCAGGCAAAAACTAAAGTGCCCCCCCCACCTCTTTTTAATCAGGGCTGCTGTTGGGAGGTACAGCCGGCATTGAGGATAGGTCTTTCCTCTTCAGATAATGTAAGCAAGGGAATCCCTCCCAGCAGTGCCGAGGACCAAGATTAGCCATCACAGGCAGAAAACAGGGTTGGTACCCAGAGATGCAGAGAGATGGAGATTGCAACAGAAGATGTTGGAGTAGGGTTCGAAACAGGAAGGAGCAAAGAGTCTGGGGGAAGTAGTTTAGGTGACACTGGCAGAGTTGCTTTGTCTCCACACAGCATGTAGAGAGGTCTTGGAGGGTCTGATGAATGGCTGTCTGTGGCTCTCATGGTTTTGATGTTGTTGAAGAGGGGATCGTATGAGGGGCAGGTTACTGGTTAGGTCAAGTTCACAGAAGAGAATGAGGAGCATCCCCATGTCTGTCCCTGTGCGGGTGGTGAGCTTACACGGGTCGTGGAAGTCTAAAGCCAGTGAAGTGAAGTCTGGCTGGGGAGTCCTTTTGTTGCCTGGACTCATGGCATTGAACCAGTCAGTCTTTGCGCCCATCTGGTTAAGATGTCACACTTTCATCGTCCCTGGGAGCTTCAGATGCAGCGGTAGATTTCCATGGGTGACATTTAGACCTCTGCTGGGAGAGTCAGATCCAGGGCCAGTGTTTCTGTGTGAGCAGTGGCTGTGGAGGGAAATCCACGGCTTCCCAATAGAATAGCTTGTTCTTTTTTCCTACTGTCCTAATGCCTGGTTCTGTCACTCTGTGTGTCGTTTTGGAGATGGGTGACGCAGCATAATTAAGTAAATTTTAGAAATCCATTCAACATTTTATATGTCGTCTGTGACTGTTACGACAGGTGGTGGGTGGGCTCTAGCCATGAAGGTGTCGCAGCGTGTATAAGATTAAAAAGCCCCAGGCGGTTAGTTAATTTGGTCGACTCTGGAGAACAGTTTGTCACGTTGAGCTTGTTGACCTCTGAGACCAGCCTCATTTTGCTGTTCTAGTCATTGAATCGATCGTGGTCCTGCTCCGTCTGTGCCCTGCAACCGCCACTTACTGTCTGGGTGAAAAGGAACAACTTGCCTTAGTATTTAGGATTCAGTTTCTTTTCATTTTTAATGTGTATGTGTTTGTGTGTAGGAGTGTCCCGGATTGCTTTTCTGTTGCTGTCATAAAATACTGACCAAGAGCAATTTGGAGAGGAAAAGGGTTTATTTTAATCTTACAACTTTATTTTATCTTAGCCCACATCCCTTCACAGAGGGAAATCAGGGCAGGAACTCAAGGCAGGAACCTGGAGGTGGGAAGTCAAACAGACAATGGGGGAACATTGCTTCCTGGCTTGTTCCAAGGCTCACATTCAGTTACCGTTCTAAGCCCAGAATTACCTGTCCAGGAGTGGCCCACAATGAACTGGGCCCTCCCATGTCAATCAAGAAGGTACCACACAGACATACACCTACAGGCCATTCTCCTGGTGGCTGTTCCTCAGCTGAGGTTCCCTTCCAGGTGTGTCAAATTGACAACCAAGATTAGCCATTAAAATGGGTATGCATCTACATCGTGGAGGCCAGGGATCAACTCTGGTGTTGTTATTTAGGGGCCATCCCCTCTCATGGAACTTGGAGCTGGCTGTTTTGTCTAGGTTGGCTACTCAGCAATCCCTAGGGATCCATCTGCCTCTATCATCCCAGAGCTGGGATTGCAAGTGCAGGCTGCCACATTGACCTTTTAAACAGATTCTGGAAGGTTGCACTTATCATGCTGATATAGGAAACAATTTTTTTTTTTTTTTTTTTTTTTTTGGACTGAGCCCCCAACCGCAGCTTGACATTCAGTTTCTTGTTTCACAAATAATACAAGAACAAAATCTGCCTCCTGGAATTGTGATGTCAAGACAAGATATCAAATGGTGGCTAGAAATGGCTGTTGATCAATAGGTATTAGCTTCCCTCTTCATTCTTTAGAGACAAGGACACTGAAGAGACTGATCTGACATTGACATCCTGGCACCTTCAGACATTTCAAATGCTGTCACATGTCACAAGGGGCAGGCCCACCATTCTTGATGTGCCAGAGAGCAGGAAGAGCGAAGGGGTAAACATAGAGGGGGACACATGTCACTTCAACCCAAGGAAGATCCCTGTCGTAGTCAGCCGTGTGCTGACGCAGTCTCAGCCTATGCTGTGAGCAGTTTGTGTCAGGAGCTTTAGAGTAACATTTCTCAGCAGCCTTAGGACCCACATCTGGGGCCAGATGCCTCGTGGTTGTCAGGGGCTGTGATGTGCATTGCAGGATGTTTCTCAATAGATATAGTCCCCTGTCCCACCCTCAGTGTGACAACTCAAGGTGACTCTTGTTCAGCATGGTCACCTGTCCTGTGGCATGCAAAAAAAAAAAAAAAAAAAAATCACTCTTTCATAATAACTCCTGTGTCAGAGGCTAGATAGCAGCAAACTAGACTCCGTCCTATCCTTCAGATCAACTCTATCCTGTCCCAAACTGGGTTTATTTCTATATGTTCTTATTAGCATACATTAATTATTAGTTAGGGTTTACTATTGATGTGAAGAGACACCATGACCATGGCAACCTTTTTTTTTTTTTTTTTTTTTTTTTAACCCTGAGACAGGGTTTCCCTGTGTAGCTTTGAACCCCATCCTGGAACTAGCTCTTGTAGACTAGGCTGGTCTGGAACTCAGAGACTCATAGAGATCCACCTGTCTCTGCCTCCCAAGTGCTGGGACCAAAGGCGTGTGCCACCACTGCCCGTGACCACGGCAACTCTTATAAAGAAAACATTTACTAGGAGGGAGGGCCTAGACCCCCCCCCTACTCCAAATGACTTGACAGATTTTGATGATCCCTCTTGGAAGGCCTCAACCTCACTGTGGAGTGGGTAGGGAGTGGGATGGGGGTTGGGAGGACATGGGAAGATGGGAGGGAGAGGGAGCTGGGATCGATATGTAAAATAAGAAAAAATAATAATAGTAATAAAAAGAAAACATTTAGTTGGGATGGCTCACTTACAGTTTCAGAGGTCATCATGGCAGGGACCATGGTGGCATGTAGGCCGGCATAGTGCTGGAGAAGTAGCCAAGTGTCCTACATTTTGCAGGCAACAGGAAGTCAACTGCCACCCTGGGCAGTCTCCTGAGTATATGAAACCTCAAAGCCCACCCCCACAGTGACACACTTCCTCCAGCAAGGCCATACCCACTCTGACAAAGACACACCTCCTAATAGTGCCACTCCTTATGAGATGATGGGATTATAGTGTCCAATTACATTTAAACCACTACAACATTATTATACATAACAATGGGTCTCATGATGACATTCTCATACAAATACATTGCGTATTTTAGTCATATCCATTCGCCTTACCCTCTGTAGCCCTTCCCATTCCTCTTCTCAGCTAGTCCCCCCTCTATTCT
Source organism: Cricetiscus sungorus (assembly GCA_030556225.1). Lineage (NCBI taxonomy): Eukaryota > Metazoa > Chordata > Mammalia > Rodentia > Cricetidae > Cricetiscus > Cricetiscus sungorus. The sequence goes on along the minus strand of JANBXA010000069.1, from coordinate 88,674,273 downwards.
CATGCCTTTGCTGCTGTTGACACAATGGGTGAGTGCTTAGAGGAACATGAGCAGGGATCATTTACAAAGCATGGGCCATTTGCCAGTGGCTTTACCTTTGTCAAGTTAGGTTCATAAAACATGAATTCTGGGAGGAACTTTTGTTAGTCTTAGGGGTAGTCTTTTGGTTGAGATAGCACCTACCATCTGAGATTGAAGTCCTAGCAAGCATGAAATTGTATGGCTTATTTTATGGTATAGAGAATAATGAGGCCCCCTCAGAAGGCCTTATGCATTGATATCCCTTACCCCCAAGGCCTTATGGGTTTCTTCTCCCACACCCCCAGGCTTTAAAGTTTGATTCTGTGTTTCTTAGAAAGCATTATGGGTTGGTTTTTCCTCCTTGAGAGGCCTTATGGGTTGGTTAGTAGGACTCCCCCTTTTAGGGTCCCCACATTATAGGGTCCCCCACCCTTATGAGTTGGTGTACTGGATGGTTTTGTGTATCTACTCAACACAAGGTTCATCAGCGAGGGACAGGCCTTGGTTGAGGAAATGCCCCCATGAGATCCAGCTATAAGGCATTTTCTCAGTTAGTGATCAACGGGGGAGGGTCCAGCCCATGTGTGTGCGGTGCCATCCCTGGGCTGGGGGTCCTGGGTTCTATAAGAAAGCAGGCTGAGCAAGCCATGAGGAGCAAGCCAATAAGCAGCATCCTCCGTGGCCTCTGCCTCAGCTCCTGCCTCCAGGTCCTGCCCTGTTTGAGTTCCTGTCCTGACTTCCTTCAGTGATGGACAGCAATGTGGAAGCGTGAGCCAGATAAACCCTCTCCTCCCAACTCATGGTTCAGTCGAAGCAATGGAAACTCTCATTAAGACAGTTGGTTAACGACTTGTTCCTCCCTGTGGTTTCTGCAGGTCATGCTAGCAGCTTCCTATTGGTCTCTGCTAGCGCCAGCGGTTGAGATGGCCACGTCCTCGGGGGGCTTTGGTGCCTTTGCCTTCTTCCCGGTGGCTGTTGGCTTCACCCTGGGAGCTGCTTTTGTCTACCTGGCTGATCTCCTGATGCCTCACTTGGTGAGTACCATTTTCCCTTGGGCCCTCGCATCTGGTTCTGTTTTGCCCTGATGGAGCCATTCATACCTCAGATCACTGGTGGATTCCCAACAGACCAGACATTAGAGGAAGTGAATGGCGATTCCTTCCTTAAAGAAAGCGCTTGCTTGTTAGCATGATTAACAGATCAGATTTCCAATGTCAGTTGTGTGAGTTGTAGCTGACTTGGTGTGTAATATGCGTGTATATGTGGGCAACTGGAACCTTGTGCCCGAGGGGGCTTCTAATCCTGATTTGGGCCTCAAGAGCTGATTGAGTCGTCAGGGAGATGACAACACACTTAAAGATGCAAAAGACCCCCGCTAGTTCCTCACATCTACACAGGTTAACGGAGTGGCGGGAGGAGGGGAAGTCTGGGGGGTTGGGTTCACTTCTGATGTCTATGGGCGTCAGTTCCCCGTTTCCTCCCTACCATGTAGGGTAACAACAGCAGCAACAGCACCTCCATTGGGGAGAACTAGAGCTATGGACCTTCTGTGTGGAAATCAGTCAGGTGACCTGGGCTTGGTTTGAGCATCACTGTCTGGCATGGACTACTTGGCCAAGCAGAGAGCCAAGGCCAGGCTGTGAGATGGCAGCTGGAAGAAGCGTTTGGCCAAACTTCATTACCACAGTGCATGCTATTGGCAGGGGGTGGGGGCGAAGGGCCGATGCCAGTTTCAGGGTGGGATGTGTGTGACTTACCACGTTAATACGCAACAGGTCTTAGAGGTGGGCAGGATGACCTCCAAGATGCTGCCTGGATTCCCTGATCACCCAGAAAGGGGAAAAGTATAGGAAGAAGATGAGATCGTTTCTTCCGTTAGATCATGGAGTGGTTGGAGCCAGGGGATGTGTGCTCCGGGACACTGGTGAAATCTCTCCTGTATGCACACTCCCTTTCCACCCACTCTGCTCTTCCCTGTTTCCATGCCCCCTTCCATCCATTCTCCCTCTTTTCTCTCTCCCCACCTTCCCCTCTTCCTTGCTCCCTCCTTTTTTTTTTTTTTTTTTTTTTTTTTTTTGAGTCAGCGTCTCTCCTCGTAGCCCAGGCTAGCCTTTACAGCCTTCCCGTTTCACCTCCCAGATGCTGGGATGTCAGGCCTGAGCAGCCATGCCTTGCTCTTCCTTCCTGCTGTCTCACTTTAAATTACCAACTAGAGAAAGGAAACACTGACCTCTCCAGACCTAGACTGCTGGGCCCTGGGCTTATTGCAAGGCTTATCGCTTGTGAGGCAGACACCCTCAAGCACAGTCCCGGACCAGTTGGATGTGATGGCTGCACGGACGGCTGTGATGATATCCTAAGGAAACACCATCTGTCAGCTGTTTTCTTTTCACTGGAAGCTTGAATGACAGTGCCTGTTTCTGCCCCCTGGACGTTTGGCTTCCTTGCTGTCAGATGTAACTGCTAGTGGCTTTTCCAGGCCGTCATGGGGAGCTGAATATTCTGCTCGTAAACCCATCTAGCTATGTGTAACCCTCTTACTGGAAGATTCCCTACTCATGGCTCCAAACAGCCTGCACTTGTTCCCCATTCTGCTTGCTCACCAGGGCCAGCCAGGCTTCCAAGCCAATCACCCACTAAGGGTCCTTCCTGACATGATTGGTCTTCATTCCTGGGACCTAGGGAGACATGGGAATGGTAGACATCAGGCTTAGTACCAGGTGTATTTGACCAGCTGCCTGGGCAGAGGGGATTTCTCTGGGTAATGTAAACAGTCGCTGGCCAGTTTGTACTGAGCTGCACGCTTTTTTTTTTGTTGTTGTTGTTGTTTTTGTGGTCAGCCTTTGGTTCATATTTGTTTTAATACATGCTTTAGATAAGGAGATGCTCCCAGGGCCGAGATCTGGATAGATAATCTAGAAAAACCAGAAACGGCCGTGCCGTGGAGGCTAAATGTTGTGGGGTGGGGTTGGGGAAGGTTGAGAGAGACACACACCCAACCATCAGGGCCCAGACCTCGCTCTTTGGCAGAAGACTCAGTAGACATCTGTTCTGGGACATAGGAGAAGAAATTAATTGCCACTGTTAATGTGAGAAGGGGACCACGTCTCAGAAGGGCTCATAAATAGGCAGGCTTTGTTTCTAATTGCCTCAGCTCCTGAATACAAATGACCACAGTGCCAGGCTCAGAGGCGGCCTGCTGGCCTGCACTGTGAGGCTGGTAAAGGTTTCCCTCTTATGTCACTGTTAATTTGCTTCCCAGACCTGGAAAGGGCTGCAGCTTGGCCCTTCCGCAGGTGCCATGTGGAGTGTGAATTAATGGGTTTTGATATGGAACCCCTGTGGTTATCCAGGGTTGATTTTGCACAGGCAGGGAATGGGCTTTCCCGTGGCAGCAAGACTTGATTCCCTGAAAATTTACCGCTCCCGGAATTTGTGAGGCAGCCACTTCTGAGGCTGGGTGGAGATGTCGGGGGTACATTCAGCTTGAAGCTGCTTCAGTTTCTGATGTACTGAGCCTTACTACAGAGTCAGAGTGGGAGGAGCAGGGAGGAGGGGGAGCCAGAAAGCCCAACTTGCTGGCTGGTTTACTCCTACTTTCCCTGTGTGCATGTTATGCCTAGGAATGGACTCTTGTTTTCAGTTTTCTGAAAAAAACAAATGGTAACACTGCCTGTGTTGGTGCTGCCTGCTCTTTTCAGCTTGCTTCCCTCTTGGTACACTTACCCCAGGGAGAAGCATGCCCTCCCCCTCCCTCCCTCCCTCCCTCCTCTCTTTTGATGTCTGACATCTTAGGGAGACTGCATAAGGGGCTGCAGTAGGAAGGAGGAGCAGTTTCTCGTGGCTTTCTGTGGTTTCCTCCTGTCTGTGAAAACTTGGCCTAAGTCCCTCCTGAGCGGGCTCTGGGTGCGAGTGCGGGGAAGTCAGTTTCCTACAGGGACACACGTGCCTATTGCTTCTCACCGTGATGGCCCGGAAGATGGTGTTAGTAAAAACCCAACCGAGTGGCCGGCTCCACACACTCATGCTGGCATCAGTTTTTGGTGGACAGCAGCTGCTTCCAGGAACCACACATGACTAATGTGCAAAGTGACGTGTCGCAAGCTTTGACGTCCAGAGAGGTGTTTGCAAGGACCTCTCTCCTTTGTAGATTTTCTCCACCACTAACGGGCTTCATGCTAGACTGCAAAGGCTGAGAGAGAAAAGGCAGCCATTGTGAGCTACCCACAAGTGTGTGGGATAAAGCTGGTAC
>JANBXA010000069.1:88600000-88665000 GCA_030556225.1 Cricetiscus sungorus | reverse complement strand
CCATTCTAGACGGGTGATTTTACATTTAATAAGCAACAGAATCAGGTCTTACCCTTTTATATTGGTATGTGTACATACATGTTGGCGTGTGTGTGCATAAGTGCGTAGAGGCCAGAAGTGAACCTTGGGTATCTTCCACAATCATTTTCCACTTTCCATGTGAGGTTCATCAGTTTGGCTAGGCTGTCTGGCCAGTGAACCTGCCCAGTGGTCTTCCAGTTTCTGTCTTCCTGGGCTGTAATTACTTCACCTGGCTCCTCTCTGTGGTGGCTGGCCATGAAGCTCAGGCCACCGTGCTTGTGCCATAAGCACCTTTCTGTGCCTTATCCCCAGCCCTGAGCTTGCTTTTTATCTCATCTGACCTCAGTCTTCTAAAGGGACACTGTAGTGAGACATTCACTTTGTCCGCACCTGTGGCACAGACCACGCCCATTGGGGGTGGGGACAGGGGGGATGTTACCTGGGGGACTAAGTCTGAGGAGGGGGCTCTGAGAGACTTCTTGCTTGCAGCATGGGGACAGGAGAGCATCCATCCACAGGCGTCCTTGGGACCAGGAACCTGCTGGGGTTCATCTGTCTGTGTTGTAAGTTATTTCTCCCTGAATAAACATCTATTTGGGGTATTTGTTTCTCCTGATCCTTATTAAACCTCAGTAGGACACTTAGTTAATTTATACTTCACATGATGACTGAGACTCTCAGATTCTTGTCCACCACCTCACTGGTCTCGCCTTTGGGATTTTGCTGTTGCCATTGCGTTTCTGGGGCTTTATCCTGCCATCTTCCGGGTTAATCAAGTAATATTACATTCCGTTTTCTGTGCTGGGTTTAAGACTATACAATCCAGGGTTGTGGACCTGGCTTGGTGAGTAAGAGCCCTTGTCACACAAGCATGAGGACCTGATTTTGAATTCCCCAGCACCCTTGTTTAAAAAACAAAACCAGATGTCGTTGACCACGTCTATCTCATCCTAGTGCCATGGTGACGGAGGCAGGAGGATCCTTGGGCTTGTTGGCTCCAGGTAGAGTGAGGAACTCTGTCCTAGGGAACAAGGCAGAGGGCGGTAGAGTTCAGCACCTAATGCCATCCTCTATCCTCTTCGCATGTACTCCCCCTCATCTGCCATGTATGTTCACCATACACACCACACACGTGCACATATGCACCATACACACACACACAAATACATACCTCTGGGCTATATTTTCTGTGGCTGCTGTTAATCACTATAGCTTACCTCGAGTTAACACTGTGTGCCATTTCCTTTGTGATATTAGAGCCACCAAATGACAGACAGCTCCTCCTCCCCCTCCTGAGTCCACCTGGCTGTTTTTTGTCACACATTTTATGTCTTCAGCTATCCTAAAGCAGTCAGTGCTCTGCCAGAATTGTGGCTTTGAATGGTCCATCACCTTGACAGGGAAATATGAAATCTCACATTTCGCCTTTTGCAAGGATCACAGCCTGGTGCAGTCCATCCGCTTATTCCAAGAAACAGTTTATTTTGAACTTCCATCATCTATTACTCCATTGAGCCTGGAACAGAAAGTCATGGTAAATTTAGTTTGAATCATTGCGCCAGACTCTTTGCAAGAGATCTTGGCCTCACAATGGTTTTTCTTTTTTCCCCCCTCACCCTTTGACCCCTTTTACCTTTCAAACAGAGCTGGTTTCATTGAAAGGTCATTGTGTGTGTGTGTGTGTGTGTGTGTGTGTGTGTGTGTGTGTATGTGTGTGTATGTGTGTGTGTGTGTGTGTGTGTGTGTGTGTGTGTGTGTGTGTGTGTGTGTGTGTGTAGCTCTCACGGTTAAATTTGGGTGCCTTCCTTCATCACCGTCCACTTTAGTTTTTGAGGCAGGGTCTCTCAGTGAACCAGTTTAGCTAGACTAGCAAGTCCCAAGGATCTTCTCGCCTATACTTCTCTACTGCTGGAATTACAAATATATGTTACTGAAGCTGCTTTTATGTGTGGGCTGTCAGAGATCCAAGCCAGCTCATTCGTTTGTGGCAAGCCTTTTACTCACTGACCCGTCTTCCCAGTCCTAAGGTCATTTGGAAGAAGAAGCCACATACATTTCTGAACAGAAGTTTCTGTTTTTCATTTTCTTTCTTTCTTTCTTTCTTTCTTTCTTTCTTTCTTTCTTTCTTCCTTCCTTCCTTCCTTCCTTCCTTCCTTTCTTCTTTTTCTTTTCAGTTTGGTGTATGTTTCTGGAATAGTGGCAGCATTCTAGCTGCACACCTTTAAAAGACTTTAATTAGCTGGCACTCAGATGCAGAGCTAGCATCTCTTGATCCTGATGTTTAACGGGGTGTTGCCTCAGATGGCAGGAATCAGAGTAATTGGATGATAGCTTTGACACTGGCTGATTCACAGAATCACCAGAGAAGGCGACTAGATTTAGCTTTGGTTCTAAAGCCCGGTTCGGCTCAGTTTTAAGGAAAACTGCTTGCATTGAGAAAACCCCTCTTGGCAACAATGGAATTAAGCGCTCTTCCAGCGATCCTGTATTCTGAAGCTTGGGTGTACGTTAGAAACAGAATTGACATGCTTTTAAAACCACAGCTTCCTGAAGCTCTCCCACCCTGCCCATCTCACTCCAGGGAGCTGGAGAGGAGGGAGCCAGGGTTCTGCATTTTTACCAAGGGTCCCAGAAGATTCTGACGCAGGAAATCCACAGACTTGCTGTACCTGATGGATTTTATATATCAATTTTAACAGTGGGGTGTTTTGCCCCAGATATTACTTCCTTTACTTTTAAGAGAGCTTGGAGGCAGCATAGGCATTATTGATTCGCGATGCAGGTGGTGACCCTGTCCAGGAGAAGTGTGAGTTTTCCTGAATCCGACAGCATCTGGATAGCGGGGCAATGACAGAGCTCAGCTTCCCGCTGGGTCCTCTTCATGGACCTCAGCTGATGATGCCAGATGCGATGGGTCATACTGACTGTCAGCTGGACAGAGTCTAGAATCACCTAGGAGACTCATATCTGGACTTCTTTTATAAGGAAAGTTTCCAGATTGGGTCGGTTGAGATGGGAAGTCCCATGTAGCTGTGCAGGACACCGTTCTACTGGGGAGGTCTGGGTAGAATCAGAAGGGGTGAGTTGGGCAGCAGCCTTCATCACTTTCTGTTTGCTGACTGTGGATGCCATGTGACCAGCCGCCTCAGGCTCCTGCCGCCTTGCCTCCCCCGTCATGACGGACTGTAACCCTCAAATCATAATCCAAAACAGACCGTCCTTTCCTTAAACCGTTCTTGTCACAGCAATGAGAAGAGTATCGGATGGATGTTGTCTGAGACGGGAAAGTACCCTCTTCTTGCATCTTTCTCTCTATGTAACTGCCCTCCTGATGCAGAAATACTGTTCTGTGGGGTGTTTTGTTTAGGGCGATTTACTGGTGAGGCCACCATAGCAAGAAAGTGGTGCCCATTAGAGCACTATGACAACAGACTTCTCATGCCACCACAAGGTGACATTCCCTGGACTTAAGGTTGGAGGGAAGGTAGTGTTTCTGTGACATTGTGGCATTGTCTAGTGGTATTTTTGTCTCTTAACCTGGCAGTACATACTTGGATAGCTCAGAAGGGTGAGACATGTTTGGGGCCTAACTGGAAGATTGGATGATGGCATTGGATGGTAGACCAGGCATGTGTTGTGTCTGGGCTGATGGCAGCAGATCTGGGTGCAGAGGCTCACAGGAAATGGGGAATGGGATGCAGGTTCTCCAAGCAGCTTGTAGCTGGAGAGACCGCTACACCATTGGAGAGGGCCCTACACAGCGTGGGGAGATTTGATCCATGAGTGGGCGAGATAGGAGCCTTGACCAGTTTTGTCCAGACCAGAGTCAAAAGAAGAATACGCCAGGCAGAGGGCTATCTGAGGCTAAGAGTGGGTAGAGCCTGGGCTTCAAAAGCTGACCAGACCCTTAGGAACATGGTGAGGCAATGTGAGCCCCAAAGCTGCCTGAATCTGTCTACAACATGGCTGCTCCAGTGTCTAGTGTTAGGCACATACACAGCTGATATGTAAGAGAACAGATCTGGTAGGTTTATTGTGCCAGGAGAGGGAGAGAGGACTAATGTTCCCACAGCACTGGAGGCACAGGCCACTCGTTCCTCCTGTCAGACCAGGTCAGGGTTAATTGGCCATTTTCTCCTGAAAAAAGAAGGGGCTTCTAAGAGGTCAGACTGATGGTCTTGTCTCCTCAGGGGTGGAGACTTCGGGAGGATGAGATGAGGTGGCCTGAGAGGGTTCTGTGTTGTGTAGGAGAGGCGGGCTCTGCAGAGCAAGCAAGGGCTGCAGGCTGGCGTGCGTGAGCCGTGGGCTGGCATGGGCGAGCCGTGGGCTGGGGTGGGCGAGCCGTGGGCTGGCGTGGGCGAGCCGTGGGCTGGGATGGGTGAGTCTGCACATGCGAGTGTTAGCTGTCAGGGCATCTGCCTGTGTGGTGGGTGCACTCATGCTGTGCGAGGGAGGGAAGAGCAGTGCCAGAGGGGCTTGCTTTAAGGCCTTCCCTGGTTGATGAAGCAGTGAGACAGGCCCACCCTGCACATCAGACCCCGCCCCACCCCACCCCAGGGCTGCTTTCATTATTCTCTGGTCAGCCAACCCGCCCTATGACCCTGTGACGTCACCCTGAAGGAAATGCAGCCCAGGGCCACATCAGCCACATCCCTTCATTTACCTGATGCCAAAGGCCACCTTCACGGGATGGGATGGCACACAGGCATCCCAGGGACTTCGTCATCAAACGCTACCCAAATCTACAGATACTTAAGCCCCCAGTATAACACGGCACAGCGTTCCCTATGAGCCATACAAAGCCTCCTGCAAACTTTAATGCACCCGTATGTTACTGGAAGTACTGACTGCACTATGGACATCTGCCAGGCATTGGACTGTTCCATGTAGGGAATGGCAGGAGGGACCTCCATGTGTTCAGTACGTGTTGCTGGCTGAGCCACCCAAGCGTGAGGAGTGCAGAAGAGGAGGGGCCTGTAGGTTGTCAGGGGGACCACACATCCTGCTCATGCAGCCCTCCATGGGTGTGGGTTCATGGAGTGCTTGCTCAGTCACAGGCTCAACCTTTGCTTTGGAACTTTCTGGAATTTACCCCTTCTAAATTTCTTTCTCCTCCCTCCCCGCCTCCCTCCTTCCCTCCTTCCCTCCCTCCCTCCCTCCCTCCTCCTTCCCTCCTTCCCTCCCTCCCTCCCTCCCTCCTCCTTCCCTCCTTCCCTCCCTCCCTCCCTCCCTCCCTTCCTCCCTCCCTCCCTCCCTCCTCCTTCCCTCCTTTCCTTCCCTCCCTCCCTCCCTCCCTCTCTCCCTCCCCCCTCCCTCCCCCTCCCTCCCTCCCTCCCTCCCTCCTCCTTCCCTCCTTCCCTCCCTCCCTCCCTCCCTCCCTCCTCCTTCCCTCCTTCCCTCCCTCCCCCTCCCCCTCCCTCCCCCTCCCTCCCTCCCTCCCTCCCTCCTCCTTCCCTCCTTCCCTCCCTCCCTCCCTCCCTCCCTCCTCCTTCCCTCCTTCCCTCCCTTCCTCTCTCCCTCCCTCCCCCTCCCTCCTTCCCTCCCTCCCTCTCTCCCTCCCTCCCCCTCCCTCCCTCCCTCCCTTCCTTCCTCCCTCCCTCCCTCCCTCCTCCTTCCCTCCTTTCCTCCCTCCCTCCCTCTCCCTTTCTCCTCTGTTCTCTCTCTCCCTCCCTTCTTCCTTTCTCTTCCACCCACCCAGGGTCCTCAACCTTCCTGATGCTGAAACCCTTTAATCCAGTTCCTCATGTTGTGGTGACCCCCAACCATAAAATTCTTTTTGTTGCTACTTCAAACTACACTTTACTGTTGTTATGAATCATAATACACATGCCTGATATGTGGCCCCTCGTGACCCACGGGTTGAGAAACACTCACTGCTCTACCCCCTCCTTTCTGCTTGCCTCTGTACCCTCTTCCCTCCCTCCCTCCCCTTTCCTCTTTCTTCTTTCCAAGGCTGTACTATGTAGCCCAGGCTGACCTCAAACTCTTTAAGCCCCTGTCGCAGCCTCAGATGTGCTGGAATTGCAGGCATGCACAACCCTTCTCCCCCTCCCTGCGAATGTATTTTCAGATTTTTTAAAAAATTATGTGAACATTGTGTTTGTGTGTGGGTAACTAGAGAGGCCAGAAGCAGATTCCCTGGAGCTGGAGTGACAGGAAGCACTGAGTAGCCTGACCTGGGTATTAGGAACCTAAACTCCCTCCCCCACCCCCTCTGCACTCTTCCAAGAGGGTTATCCACTCTTAGCTGCTGAGCCACGGCTGCAGCCCCTCCTGTGACGATTTCTGACCTGTGGTTGGTTGAATCTGCAGATGCAGAACCCTCAGATACAGATGAGGCAGAGGTAGTTTACTATCTGGTGCTGTGCAGAAGCAGCTTGCCAAGCTGACATAACCCTGATATAAACACCTTATCCTTTCTCTCTGTATTTCTGTCTCCACTGTCGGACACCATCATCTCCCGCTCCACATTACAGGCTGCAGCATCACTCACAGCTTGAGAGTCTTGTGTTGAGTCTGACCTAAACCCCTCCAAGAGCTCCTAGGGCCCTCAGTCACAAGCTTCACCAGCTTCACAAGGCTCCCTGCTCTGAGCCTTGACGCCCTCCACATACTGTCCTCTCCCATGCTGAGATCTACCTTACTATACTTGATGTCCTTCCTTTCTGCCAGCCTTTGCACCAGGCAGCCCCTCTGCCTGCAGCATTGTTCCCGTGGTGTCCGCCATACCCTCCCCTGTTTGTTCTCTGGCTTGTGGCCCGTGTGCTCCTTCCTCAGAGGTTCCCAGATTTGCCTGAGCCTTGGGTCCACTCTGTACTTTCTCATCCATGCCCTGTCTTCCTGTGTGCCCCTGGATACTTGTGTCCTGCGCAAGGCAGAGACACACTGCCCTTTGTGCTTCTCTGCGACTATGCTAAAACAGTGCCCGAAAGCAACCTGGGGAAGAAGGGGTTTATTCATCTTACAGGTTATAGTCCATCACTGAGGGAAACTGAGGCAGGAACTTGAAGCAGAAATCACCAGAGGAACACTGCTTACTGGCTTGTTCCGCCTGCATCCTTGCACAGCTCAGGCCCGTAAACCTTGGGATGAAGTCTCTCTGTCAGTGGCTCAGGACCTCCTACATCAAGAAAATGCCCCACCTTCATGGCTCTTGGCCAGTCTGACTCTTCAGCCAAGGCTCTCTCTTCCCAGGTGGCTCTAGGTTTATGTCAGATCGGCAAGCGAAGCCAACAGAGAGCACACTGAGGTCTGCCTCGGTTTCTGCTGGGTCCTGGTTAGAAAAGGGCCCATCATATAACGGATCTTCAGGGAGAATTTGATGGATGATCGAATGAACAGGGATATTTAGATCTTCATTGAAAAACAAAAACAAAAGCCCTTCCTTTCAGTTTGTAAGCTGAATAACACGAGGGGACAGAGCTGTGCCCTTTACAATTGACTGCATTTTCAGCACTCGCGACACCAGGCCGAGATAATTAAACATGCAAGAGAAGAAAAATGGGAATTTTAATGTGAACATTGAACGTTCTGTGGTGGTTCATGCTTTATTTACTCTCATAATTATATTTGCCTAAGAAGCTAAAAGACCTCTGCCTTTTATAGTCAGTGCTTTTTGAGCTAGAAGGGTTCTGGGGAGCAGGGAAGATTGTCTGTGTTGAGAACACTGATGCCGGGACCTCCATGATGGAAAGTCATGTTCACTATAGCCAGGGTGAGGAGCGCATGCACATACACACATGTGTGTGCGTGTGTGTGTTTATGTACGTGTGTATGTATGTATGTGTGTGTGTATGTGTATCTTTCCTCATGAGGGTACCTACCCTAAGCCACAGACAGGTGGCTGCTTCTCACTTGCTTCTGTCCAGGTCCTGGATTTTGGATGAATTGTTGTTCTTGAGATCTCATTTCTTCCGAAGAACTCATTGGAGAGGGACAGGGTTTCCCTGCAGCTGATTGGGGGCGAGGGCAGTCTCGGGCGGAAGAAGGAAAAGGCGTGGATGTGTGGGCTTCAGATGTTGTTGTTCTGAGACAGGCTGTAGCCCAAGCTGACCTTACCGCCGATCCTCCTGCCTCCACCTCCTCAGTGCTGGAGTGCAAGCGTGCCTAGCACCCAGGGTTAGGTGGTGCTGGGCGCAGAGCTTGGGCCCTCATGCATGCTGCAAGCGCACTACCAACTGAGCTACACTGCCAGTCCTGGGTTGCAGTCCTGGGTTGCAGTCCTGGGTTGCAGTCCTGGGTTGCAGTCCTGGGTTGCAGTCCTGGGGTTGGACCCCAGGAGAGTATCTGTGGTATCTGGCAAACCCCAAGAGCCAGGGTTCCACTCCATGAGGGGGGCCTAGAGCACTGTTCTCAACTTTCCTGATGCTGCCACCCTGTAACACAGCTCCTCACGTTGTGGTGACCCCGAGCATAGGATTCTTTCCATTGCCACTTCATAACTGTAATTTTGCTGCGATTACGAACTGTAATATAAATGATTTCTGAGAGTGTTAGGTAACCCCTTTGAAAGCGTTGAGAACCCCTGGCTTAGAGGCTATGGGGGCAGGCCCAGGCACCTGTGACTTACCTGAGGTCACCAGTGGTCTCAGCCTTCCACAAAGTGAGAGGAGTTTGGAGAAGGGGAAGGGCATAGCAGGTGACCTGGGGCTGAAGTGTGGGGGTGGGGGCTGTGGAGGGGGCATGGTATGTGGGGGCCATAGAAGGTGGCATGGATGGGGGACATGAAGGGGGACCATGGGGCATGTGGTGGGTGGGGCCATGGAGGGGGGTGTGGTAGATGGGGCCATGGAGGGGGGTGTGGCTGGGGGTCTGTGGAGGGTGGGGTAGTACTAGAGTCTGAGCTCCAGAATTCACTTGCCATCTCAAGGTCTCCTCAAATCCAGTATTTAACATGGGAATGAAATCGACACCACATATAATTCTTCATTTAAAGCTAATGCTTCAGTGACATTCAGCCGTTCCCAGCTCTCTGCAGCCAACACAGCCTCCCAGTCCCCACACCCCGAGAGAACTTCACTCCTAGGCCTTTGCGTTGCAGCCCTCTCCCCCTCGTTCTTTTTACACGTAGGTATTTGTTCAGTGTGTGTGTGTGTGTGTGTGTGTGTGTGTGTGTGTGTGTGTGCGTGTGTGCGCATGCCATGGCGTGCATATGGAGAACTGCTGGTCAGGAAACAAATTGTTATCCAGCACCAGGATTAGGTAGTGTGTGGAGGAGGGAAACTTCTGAAAGCAGCTGCTATCCCTAGGACCGATGACCCAGAGGAGGAAGTTGTCTGCTAAAGCTTAGAAACTAAGGGGAGGGGCCTCCTTAGAGTTAAACCTCTGCAGACCGAGGGGAGGTGGGCACAAGCTGGTGTTGGCGTCCTAGACTGGGAGCATCCAAGGTGCTTCTGTGAGTGCTGGAAAAGTTCAGAGCTAGGCCACATAACTGCTGCCACGGTGGAGAGCGCTGCCAGGTGATGTCACATCGTAGCCAGCAGAATCAAGGTGCTTCTCTCTCCTGCAGCTCCCCAAGTTCCCCAACCCCAGATGGCAGAGCTGAGACTAGGAACACAGCGCTAGTCATGATTCCAAGACCATAGGGGTAGAGAATGGTGCCCCGGACTGAAAACAATCCAGGCACTGCCTTCACTTGGTCTATGAGCACCATAACACCACAGGCAAAGATGGTCTGCCTGCTCCTGTTGCAGATCCTGACTCTAACTGGTCCAACGGGGTTGGAATTCATGAAAGGACACTGAATAGTTGCTGAAATACTGGAGGGAGAAGGGAGACGGAGTGCCAGCTAAGGGCTCAGCTTCTAAGAATAATAGTTACACTTGTTCATTCAACAGGATCTAGAATCACCTAGGAGACAGGGCTCTGGCCACACTTCCGAGGGCCTGTCTGGATTAAGTTATCCTCTGGGCATGTCTGGGCATTATCTACGTTAGGTAATTGAGTTGGGAATACCCTCCCTAACTGACAGAAAGTTGAGAGTGAGCTTGTGGTCAATTTAACAGTATTAATAATATACTCAGTCACATTAAGGGAAGAAATCAATAAGGCATTTCCCCTCAGAGTTATTTAACAAGAGTGAGTCCGGATTTGAACTCTCTACCACACATTCCCTGTGTCTTCAGTCCTGTGTCTATCGCATGTGTCTGAATTTGTGTCCTCCTGGAGGCTGTATTGTGAGTCTGTCCCTGTCTCTGCATCCATCTGTATGTTTCTGTGGGTCTGTGTCTGTGACTGTGTATGTTCTTATATGTCTGTAAGTGTGTGTGTGTCTGTTGTGTGTGTGTGTCTGTTGTGTGACTGTGTGTCTGTTGTGTGACTGTGTTTCTGTGTATGTTTGTATGTCCGTTAGTGTGTGTGTGTGTGTCTGTTGTGTGACTGTGTGTCTGTGTGTGTTTGTATATGTCTGTTAGTGTGTGTCTGTGTCTGTTGTGTGTCTGTGTGTGCTTGTATATGTCTGTTAGTCTGTGTGTGAGTGTGTGTGTGTGTGTCTGTTGTGTGACTGTGTGTCTGTGTGTTTGTATATGTCTGTTAGTGTGTGTGTGTGTGTTTGTCTGTCTGCTGTGTGACTGTGTGTCTGCCCCTAACAAAGGTCTTTGTATTTATTGAGCAGCATAGAAAGTATCACATGGGGGTAGGAATGAGGGATAGTTTGCAAAATCTTTTTCCAGGGGACCAAGTTGCTGACCCCAACTGACCCAGATAACAAATGGCACTCCAAGCATTGTTTATCAAGCACTATCCAAATGTTCTGTTCAATATTTATGGTGGATAATCATTTTATAAGGTTGCCTTCAGCATATATTTTCTGTTTCCAGCCAATGGCTATCGCAACACACGTACAAACACATTATTCTTGGACCAGGGGCATTGAGGAATATGTGACTTCACATTACAGCCACACAATTAGCTGTGATGGTAAAAGTTAACACCACAGGAAATTGGTGTTACATTATTCTCCTAAGCAAAGTCTAACCAACAGGCTTAGCACACAGTAGGACAGCATTCTTAAGTCTTGAGTGAACTTAAGTTGTATTAGAAACTCTGGCTATGGAGTCTAGCAAAAGTTCCAGTTGCTTAGAATGTTAGAATGTAGGAGATATTCTTACCATACTGCATCGCCCCAGACCCTCCCTCGTGTTCATTAATGAGGTGTGTCGATGAAGGTGGTCCCCGGCATAGAGCAGCTGATCAAGGCAGCCGGAGTCAGCATCACTTTGTTCCTGGTGGTCCTTTAGAAATGGTGACAAAGTCGATGGTGAGGAGGAAGCCTCACCGGTAAAAGGCCGTGTATTAAGGTCAATCCCCAAAAGTATTTATGAGGGTCAAGCTAGGCAGCTATCAAACAACACCTCAAAGTGTTCATTTTAAAGATAGGAACTTACAGTCGCTGTAGTTTGGGTGGATTGAATTAAGACCACTGGTGCTGTGGTAGTGTAACCATGGCAGCTATGATAGCTGCAATAATGATCCCAGTGGGTATTCTTGTGTCTATGTGCCCCAGGGCATCATTTGTTCCAAGGCAGATCCTCCGGGCCATAGACGAGGCAGTTGACAGGAGTCCAGTATGGACTCACTGTCTAAGAATTAATACTGAGCACTGACACAGTCCCTCCTTCCTGACAATGTGACCATCAGTCTAAGTCCCCGGGGCCATGCCTTCCCTGCCATAACGGACTGTGCCCTCAGATTGAGCCAAGCAAAGGCCTTCCTCCTCAAGGTGCTTCCTATTTGGCCACAACCATGAGCAAAGTATCCAATGCACCCCAATTGGACGTCTCTGTTGAGCAAACCAGTGTGAGTCAGGGTTCCAGCTGCCTGTGTGCTGGCCTACCCTGCATCTTTGTCAGACACAGATGTCAGATGCAGCCACTGCCACTGTTGTGCCAACCAACACCAGAAAGGGAGATGGAAGAAAGGAGGGAGGCGAGGGGGAGGAGCTTCCGGAGGTGGGGTGGAGAGAGAGGTAGGAGACCTATTGCTTCAGTGATCACATGACTGTGTCCAGGCTGCAATGATGCCAAGGACCGTTTTCTAGGGCTTTGAGCTCCTGTGATGAGACGGGGACCAATGTGGGTGGGCCCAGGAGAAAGGCAGCCACCTGGTTCACAGGGTATACGTTCACTAGCAGGAACTTGGGGGCACCGCCTCTAGGATCTCCTCAGCCGAGTCTGCAGTCCCAGTCATACCCATTGCTAAGGGTCGCACACGGAGGACATCTAAAACCCATGTCTAGAATGATCTCCTCTCGGAAAGGCTCAGTAAGCGCCAGGCCATGAGAACCTGTTGATACTTTCAGCCTCAGGTTCTCACCGGGTCTCCTAAGCTGAGCAGCACCAGGGGGATGTTACCCACAGAGTGCTAAGCCTCGTGGGATTCCCCGGCCGAAGGGGCCTTTGGGAGCCCAGTCTAGATTTCAAATAACTTTCAGCGGTCTCTCAGGATGGGAAGATCAAATGTTATTGGACTATGGATGGGCCCTGCTTGGGGCAGAGTGCATTCTGGGTGTGGTAGTAGGAGCCGGAGGACAACATTGACCTTTCCTCCTCACTGGCACGTTTTCCATTTTAAAAGTAACTCCATCATCTGACAGTTCTGATGGCTCTCCTTCCTGACCCATACCCTCCCTCGAGTCCCGCTCATCCCTGTCAACCCCACTCCTCCTACCTGTGTCTTTCTGGGCCTTGTGATTTTAGTTTGCTTTTGTGACTCATTTAGTTTGACCAGGGCCCTTCTGTGTGACCACTGGCTGGACACTGCCCAGCGGAGCCCGGAGGAGTCACCAGTGGGTTCACAGTTGAAATAGCGATTCCCCTCCTTCTCCCTGATCTGAAGGAATCCAGCAGTGAAGGTTCGAGTCCCTGCTGTGCCCCCCCTTCCCTGCCTGGCTGTTGACAGGCCCATTCCTTTGTTTATTTCTAAGCTAAAAAAATTCTTGGAAGCTTCCATAGTGGTGTATAATGAATGTCTTGGTCCTAGCCACTCCTCTAAGTTTCCTTTTTTTTGGGGGGGGGCTAAAATTATTTTGTGCTTCAACAGTATTTTTCCTTGGTAAAATTTATTTTATTTATTAAATTTATTTTTTAAAATCTCATATATGTGTACTGTGTTTACTTATTTATCCCCACCCCCACCCCTTTTACATCCTCCCACCTCTGCTCATTCTGAAGTGCCTGGCCTTTTTTTTTTTATTACACACACACACACACACACACACACACACACACACACACACACACACACACTCACACACACACACCAAGGAATAGAAAATACACACATGTGCCAATAAGTGTATAAATGCAACCTTCCGATTCTGTTTAGTGATGCTTGTATGTGTACATTTTCAGGGCTGGCCACTTGGTACTGGATAACCAATTAGGGTGCCTAATCCCCAGGGCTGTTCTGGTACAAACAGGAGAAACAGTAACAGTATGGCTATAATTGCTGTGTAGATGGGTGCCGGTATGAGAAGAGCCCCTGCCTGTTGGTGCTGTGTCACAGAGGCTCCCTGGAGCTGGCACTGGAGCTTACACTTTAAAGATTTAATCACAGTTTGTCAGGTTGGCAGGCTTGATGGAAACGGGAAGGGCCACGTGCATTTCAGAGGAAGGCAACAGAGTATCTAAAGTTAGGCTCAGTACCCATCAGTTCATCTTGGCTGTGGTGTAAAGTATGTGTGTTAGCTAGCAAGTGCTGCTGTGTAACCACAGATACCTTACAGGGTTGGTGGCCCACAGTGGAGGTTGACTTCCTAGGTGTCTGTAGTTGGTGCCTCTGACCTTCCTAATACCAGCTGGCTGGGCTTCCTCATGCATCTGGGAGCCAGCTGGGGTTCATCAGCCTTCACCATATTAAGTTCTAACTTTGCAGATCACCCATATGGCTCCAAGTGCCTATCTATCATCTGCTTGGACCTGGGTGCGTTCTTCTTATGGCAATAACCGAGGCATAAAGAGGGAGAGCAGAAACTGACAAGTCTCTGAAGGCGAAGATGTAAATAGACGCAGTGTCATTGACTCATCAGATCCCATGTAGGGAGAGGACCTTTGCAGTCTCTATAGCTTATAAAAGACTAATGCCTACAATATATAAAGGTCTCCCATAAGTGAATGTGAAAAGGACAAGCTATGCTCAACAGCAATGGTAACATTAATGAGTGAATTCTTTGATTAGGAGTTTAAGATGGAAAAACTGGGGAGGACCAATAAATCCATGAAAAGACATCAAGCCTCTAGTAGTTAGGTCATGTGATTTTAATATCTCCTATTATATTTGCTCCCAGATGGAAAAATGTTAACTGATGCTAAGAACTGACACGGTAGGATTTGGGCAAATGGGAGCATGACCATAATGGGCATTGGTGGGTGTATAAGTCGGCACAGCCATCTGCTGAGTTATTGTTTATACCTAGTAAAATTAACGATGTTTGTATCTGGTGGCCAGACAATTCCAATTTTAGCTGAGCAATATCTAACCAGTTCTACAAATGAATGTGAACAGTCACTATATGCTCATTATAGTACTTTTTATAATGATGAAAATACTGATAACAATAACAGTCACCTGAAAAATGGGTAATTAAATTGTGATAAGTCCATAGGGTAGCATGCTAACAGCCATTTTAGAAAGTTGCAGAGTGCCATGTACTATTAACTATAAGTTACCTTCCACTTGAAGACATGAAATAATAGTATTTTATTGTTTTGTTTTGTTTTTGAGGTAGGGTTTCCCTGTGTAGCTCTGGCTATCCTGGAACTCACTCATCACATCACCAGGATGGCCTTGAACTTAGAGATCCATCTGCCTCTGCCTACCTACCGAGTGCTGGGATTTAAGGTGTGAGCCACCATCACCTGGCTAATAGTGTATATTTTTATAATGATATAAACTGCATTACCTTGACACTGTCTGTAGTGGGATGTGGCTATGAAGGCCATCCAGGATCTTTTCCAGATGTTGAGTATCTGTCGTAGGTGAGATTGAGAGGAAGGGCTTCAGTTCATTACTAGGCGGGGGATACCCTTTTTCATGCTGTTACGCTCTTACTCTCATACATTGCTGAGAGTGTCTGAAGTGATTTGAGGATGACAGATTAAACACATTGAAGGTGAGATACTTGAAGTGGCTGTAGTAGATACTGCAAAACTCCCTTCCATATTTTGTATTAACAGCCCCCGGCCTTTGATGGTCCTGGATCATATGTATCTTAATTTTTTTTGTGTCTAGGTTATGGAAGAAATATGTAAGGTTTTGATGAGCATGTGTACATGAGTGTATGTGTGCAGGTATGTGTGCCTGTGTGTACACATACATTCATGTGTATGTGTGCATATGTCTGTGTGTGTATGCTTGTTTTGATTTGGGGGGGTGTTACCAAGAAGGAGAATTCAGTCCTGTAAGTTATTCTCTGACCTACACACACACACACACACACACACACACACACACACACACACAAACTCACACACAAACACACACACTCACACTCACACACACACTCACACACAGAATGAATAAATAAAGTCCTGCTATGATCAGGAAATCTGTTTATACCCCTGTGCTTGTATCCCCCCCCCCATACCCAGGGGTCTCCTTCCTGGTCATTTTGCCAACAACTACCATAACACCAAGTTATAATAACTGCTGAGAAAAGTGGTCTGGATTTGTCAACCTCTGGGCTTGTAGCATATAGGGATAACAATTGCTAGTGACCTCAAGGGCACCACAGTGGCTTGAATCTCAGCATTCTTACTGCAAACCCAAGCAGCAGGGGCTGGTCACCTGTTCCCATCATACCCAATTAAGCTTGCAGTACACTGCGGGCTCTGCAGTGGGTGTGTGTGATGCCATCCCTTTTCTATAATGAGATGCCTCAGCCCTTGACAACATCATCTGCAATCGCCTGATCTTCATCCACTGCTGTGCTCTGTAATTCAGGACGACTTCTCATTGAAAGAGCGAATTGCTCCGACTGATGAAGACAAAAGGAATTGCCCAGAACCTCTTACCACGTGCATTCATTTCATCCTGGATGACAGTTGGGACCCTAAATAATTCAGCTTCATAATTAGGTTTTGTCATATACATACATGAAGCTTGTCACAGAGGGAACACTACCCTTGAGCTTAAATGCTGCTGCTTACTCCAGGCGATGGCCTGCTTGCTGTTCAAGGTGGGAACTTACCACCTCTTCTTGATGACTGACACATTCTACACTCCTCCTCTTGAATGGTGGCACAAGAGAAACTGTCTTCACTTGAAGCCTGGCTTGATAAGCTGTGGGGGCGAGCGTGCTTGACAAATTGTCATGATAAGTTAGCAGACGTTGTGCGTCCGATGATAATTTCTTAGAACAGTAGATGCCCTTACAAAAGGAAAAAAAACCCTGAACACCAGACAAGATTGTTTAAAGGTAACCTGTATCCTCAAGACATATCTTGAGATGGTCTGACTAAGAGAAACTGACAGAAACAGAATGCGTATGCCCTTGTTGCTATTGTGTTAGAAGGCATGGTGGTTGCTTCCAGCATGTCAGGGAAACTTGTGCCATTCTTATGATGGTCTCAATTCACTGCAAATATAAATCTTAAACAGAGGAAGGGAGATTCCAGAGTCTGGAAAATCTGGGAAATGCAACCAATTTCATTTTATACCGCAGCATGCTGGTGTCGGCATATCTGTCTCTCTGTGTGTACATGTACATGTACACATACATATGTACTTGTACACACACACGCACACACACACAAACACACACATAGATACATACACACACGCACACACACACAAACACACACATACACACATGCACACACACATACATACACACACACACACAAACACACACATACATACACACACATACATACATACACGCACACACACATACATACATACACACACATACATACACACAAACACACACACATATACATACACACATGCACGCACGCATGTGCACACACACACACACACACACACACACACACACACACACGTATATATGTATCTATGTATCCATCTTGTGTTTGTCTTTCTGTCATGGTGAAAAAACACCACAGCACCCCCGTCTTGTTTTGCCAGGCCTCAGTGTGCGGTTCAGTCTTGCTCGTTATTGTCACATCACTGTGATAGTAATTTCCAGATGGTCACCAAACTCAGCACCCATTAAACAGCTACTCCCTTTTGTTCACAACCATGAGCAAACAGCGCCTGTGCTAAGTGACAGTTCAGCCAATGCCTTTACTTATGGACATTTGCTCAGTTGGTGGTTACTTGAGGGAGAGAAGCTTAGGTGCCTTGTAGAGCTCCATGGGCTGGTGTGTGTGTGTGTGTGTGTGTGTGTGTGTGTGTGTGTGTGTGTGTGTGTATACAAAAGGACTCCAGTATTGTGCTGTTCCTTTTCTGTGAAGCATCCCGGCATGCTGTTGGAGACAGTGGACAGTTCCCCCTTTACTGTTTCCTGTGGCTGCTTCATGGCTAGCGTTAGCCATGTGGTGTACACAGGTGCTGCTCTGAGAATTGAATGTGCTTGGCTTTCATCCTCACGGCCCCAGGAGGCAGATCTCTGCAGCACACCATTTTACAGACCAAAGAACTGAGGCCCACAGCAATGATGGGACAGGGCCTGACTGGCCACTACTCAGTGCTGCCTCTCAGATTGTTTGGATTTCTTATTCTTTCCTTGTAATAATTTGACTTGCATCCCTGGAAGCACTTTTCTTCCTGGAATATGGTACCCAACCCACCCCGGGGAGCTTATTAAAACGTGTTCATTGCTCATCCTTCTGATCCCATCACTGGGGAGGCAGAGACACACAGATCTCTGGGGCTTGCTGGCCAACCCTTCTAGCCTAATTAACAAGCTTCAGGATAGTCAGAGACCTTCTCTTAAAGAAGTGGGTTGTGTTCAGAAGATAAAACTTGAGGTTGCCCCTGACCTTATATGTATCCACACATGTACATCTATTTCAGCATACACACACACACACACACACACACACACACACACACACACACACACACACACACACACCCAGAAACCTAATGGAGCTTGGGTTCTGCCTGGAGGCCGCTCATAGTGACTAGCAGTGTTAGATAGAGCAGCATAGCAGTCATGGCAGCTCACCGTTGAGGGGTTCTGGAGAAGCCTGTGGACCAGTGCCTGGCAGGTGCACATCCTACCAGACCCTCTGGAATTCTGATATAAGAGGCTTGGGTGTGGTTCAAAATCTTACATTCCGAAAAGCTCCACAGTGGCTTCAGATGTGTCCCCAAGTTTTGCAGTCTCTGTTAGGGTCCCCTAACCTTGGACCTGGTTTGGTGACGCAGTTGCAGGGGTCATCTTGCTTTTGGGGAAAACTGGAATGTCATTGTAGAATGTATTGGTTTGCCATGGTTGCCCTAATAATGGGCCACAACTTGAGTGGCATCAACTATAGAAATTGGCTGTCTCAGTTCTGGAGGCTAAAACTTTCTAGAAAGTTATAGAGACACAAGAACAAGGCAGAAGAGAGTCCTATTTTCTGAAGATGCCGGGAAAGGCTCTTCCCCACATCCCAGTGGTTCGTTTGGCCTCTGTATACACAACTCCAGCATGCTGGGTAACCTTACACCTCACTCTATATCAAGTCCCACATTTTTATAAGGACCTCAAAGGTCAGTGGAACTAGGGACCAGCGTCGTCACCACCTGCAAAAAGACCATGCTGCTGAGTACAGCTGTGAGTAGTGGGAGAGCCAGGGCCATGACATCATTTGGGAGGCTACAGTCCAATCTGTGATAGGGACATAGGGCATATGAGCTGGAGGATTAATAACTCAAAGGCAATACCAAAAGTCAGACCCTGGCATTTAGAGAGGGAAAATGAAACTAGGGTCCCACGGGAGCACAAAGAGTTTGGCTGGAAATGAACAGCACTAATGAATGTCACAAGCAGTGTAGGGGGACGGTATCCAGGGCCAGCATCGGTACCACTTCATCCTCCCTTTGTGGATGCTGCCTGTGGGCCCCGCTCAGCGGCTCTGTCTGCGTAGCCCTCCCTGGATCTCTCGCCAGCACTTCAGAATCACAGCTTTGTACCTGGCCTGTGGCAGAGGGCTGTCCACCATGCTGGGTAGACAAGTTACTTCTCCTTCACCTGCCTCTAGCCTGGGCCTCCCACCGTGCTCCGATGAACAAATCAAAGCCAGTGGAATTTGTAGAGGAAAGACATCTTTGTTCCAAGCAGAAGAAAATCAATTCTCTTCGAAGACGGTTGGTAGTGGGAGCAGTTAGTACCCGTGTTGGTTGGCAGAATTGCCAATTTTGGCAAGAAAGTGGACTTGGGATGTTGTGCTGCAGATACACAAATGGCCGTGTTCGTTTAGCGTTTCGATTCTGGGGAAAGGAGTGGGAGAGTAGGGCTGTGTGACTTGGCCTTCCTTGGCACCCGTGAAAGGCACAGCTCTGCAGTGTGCTCACAGGAGAACGTGCCCTGGGATAGCTAGAAGGCCTTTCTCAAGCAGAAGGCCGGGCCCACTGCCAGGCACGCAGGGTCAGGATGTCTAAAGGGGGTTCCGAGTTGGCATTTCTTGCTTGTTGCCGATGCTGCTGCACTCTCATGATCCTACTTTGAGAACTGCTATCATCCTGAGTTTAAATTCTGAATATCTGCTGTTTTCTGGTATCCCATAATGCTCAGGGAACAGGAATCTAGTTTGTTGAGTTGTCAAGAAGTGCTTGTTCAGCTGTCTCCATCATTAAAAAGTCATTTCACAGAGAACATTCACTAAAGTCAAGTGTGTGTGTGTGTGTGTGTGTGTGTGTGTGTGTGTGTGTGTGTAAGTGTACATGCATACGGAAGCAGAGGTCAGTTTCAGACATCATTCCTCAGGACAGCCTTGATTTGTGAGATAAGACCTCTTGCTGGGACCCAGGCTCCCTGAGTTAGGCTAGGCTGGCTGGCCAGTGAGCACCAGTGATCCTGCTGTCCTTGTTGCTGCAGTGCTGGCTGGGATTGCAAGCCAAAGTCACCATGGCCAGCTTTAAAAATGTATTCATTTACTTATTTTTTTTTTTTTTTTATGTATATGAGTGTTTTGATCTGGTACCTGGGAAGGCCAGAAGAGGGCATCATCTCCTGGAACTGGACCTGTGAACAGTTAGTAGCACCAGTAGCACCAGTTGCTGGGAATCCAACTCAGGTCCTCCACGAGAGCCACACATCCTCTTAACTGCTGAGCCATCTCTATAGACCCCACACCCAGCTGTTCATGCGAATTCTGGTGATTGAAGTCAGGTCCTCATATTTCTAAGACAAGTACTGTGTGGACCTAGAACACCCCCCCACACTAAGTCTTTTTATGGCGAAGTGTGTGTACTCTTTCTAAGGAAAGTTGGTACCAGGAGTGGGGTATTGCTATGACAGACCTGACCATTTTTTTTTTTTTTTTTTTTTTTTTTTTGGGAGGGTTGTGGAAGGACTTTGGAATTTTGGGTTAGAAAAGTCTTTGAATTTTGAGAGCTCAGTGGGCTGTTGTGTAGATGCCAAGTAGAGCAGATGATGAAGGCCTGGCTTGTTCAGCTGGGCTGTTTTTGAATCTATGGTGTGTGGTCAGCTGCAGCTGAAGAATCAACTCTGACTATCAAGAGACTGGAACTATGGAAGGGAAGCCTTTGAGTTGCTGGGAAGTTGATGCTGGTTAGCAGAAGCTGAGAAATCGGTGCCAATTAAAGAGACCAGCATCACTGAGGCAAAGTCCTCTGGAAAGTGATTCCTGGGAGTCAGCACAGAGAAGCTAGATCCAGAGGTGGTCGAGGCGGTACCTTGTGCTGTCATCACCCAGGTGGCCCTGGTTTCAAAGGCATGAAGGGGTCATAGAGAGGAGCTGCCTGCCGAGGCACAGGACTGTGTGGCAGGGCTCACAGTCCTCCACGAGTCCCTGAAGGGAGCCCAGCAGAGGCTGTTGGTGAAGGAGCAGCCTCAGTAGCATTTGCAGGCCCAGGACTGAAGGGGTCATGTCAAGGAGTTGAGGCTTGGCACCATGAAGACAGCCTATGAGAGGCCACTGGTGAAGGCGCAGCCCAGTGGCAGAAAGGGACCCCAGCAATTTTGGAGATGCCAGTACCGTGGGGTGACCACCAAGAATAGCAGCAGCAGTGGAGGGGGACTGGCCTGAGTCTAGGACACAAGCTGTGTGTGCCACAGGAGGCAGAGCTGGAGAAGTGACCCAAGGCCTTCTGGAGCCCAGAAGATAATGGGCGAATCCCAGATAATAGGACATTGAGTTATTTATACTGTTGGAGTTTGGTTTTGCTTTGCTCCAATTGTGACTGTGTCCTGGTTCTTCCCTCTTGAAAATATTTAATTTTGGTTTTTGTAGGAGCTCACAGGTGAAAGACTTTGAACCTTTAAGAGAGCTTTTGGAAAGCTATGCGTTGGTGGTGCTTGTCTTTAATCCCAGTACTTGGGAGGCCAAGGCAGGTGGATCTGTGTGAGTTTAAGACCAGCCTGGCCTACAAGAGCTAGTTCCAAGACAGGCTCCAAAGCCACAGAGAAACCCTGTCTCGAAACGGGGAGGGAGGGAGAGAGAGAGAGAGAGAGAGAGAGAGAGAGAGAGAGAGAGAGAGAGAGAGAGAGAGAGAGAGAGAGAGAGAGAGGGAGAGAGAGAGAGGGAGAGAGAGAGAGAGAGGAGAAAGGAAAGAGAGAGAGACAGAGAGACAGAGAGAGAGACAGAGAGAGAGAGAGGAGAAAGGAAAGAGAGAGAGAGAGAGAGAGAGAGAGAGGAGAAAGGAAAGAGAGAGAGAGTGCGCGTGTGCTTTGGATCTTTGAAAGCGATTGGCTATTTTAAAGAGACTGAATGTTTTTAATATGTTTGCATTTGTAAAGCCTGTGGGACTTGTAAAGTTATTTATATTTTTAATGTGAGATCTTGGGGATGAATGAGAAAGGAAAGGTGGTATAAACAGTGATGCATTGTGTGTCAAGGTGACAAGGGGGTCATTAGTTACTGTTTAGTCTTATGTCAACTCGACACACAAACTAGAGTTAATCTGAAAAGAGATCAACTGAGAAAATGTCTCAGTTAAGAAAATAAGATCAGGCTGTATGCAACCCTGTCGAGCATTTTCTTAATTAGTGATTGATGTGAGAGGGTCCAGCCCATTGTGAGTGGTGCCACTCCTGGACAAGTGATCCTGTGTTCTAAAGAAAGCAGCCACGGAGATCAAGCCAGTAAGCAGCACCCTCCATGGCCTCTTCACCAGCTCCTGCCTCCACGTTCCAGCGCTCACTCATTGAGTTCCTGTCCTGACTTCCTTCCATGATGAGCAGTGGTATGAAAGTGTGACACAGATAAACCGTTTTCTCCCCAACTGGCTCTTTGGTCGTGGTGTTTCATCTCAGCAGTAGAAATCCGACTAAGACACTTTTCTGTATTCTGTTCGCATCAGGTCCTTCAGGGCCTGCTGCGTGCTAGTCTGATGCAACAGGAAGCCGCTTTTCTGGGGATGGGAGATGCTTATGTCCACAGTCCTCATGAGGTTGTGAGTGTGCATTTCAGAGTGAATGTACTTGTGCAAGCTCCATCCTCTGGGGATGGTGCAGACTCAGTCCTAGTAAGTTTAAATGGTCCCCAGCTATTTCTTTGCTCCCCAGCCTACCAGGGAAGTTTCGATATAGGTTCAGCCCGTGGCTTTGAATAGATTTGCATGTCAAATCACCAACTTTCTGCCAAGTAAGAAACAAGAGGGACACCTGTAAAGCAGGACTTGGCCATGAATGGGGGAAGTTTGATAGTGGCCATTGTCAGGGTTCTGCTCCGGCCCTCCCCATGTTCTTACACCACTGTAAGGAAGCCAGATCTGAAGATGGCAGTGAGAGGCTTAAGGGACTTTTATAGAATTGGTGACATAAGCAGGCCATAAGTCTCCACACGCAGTGTCAGATGACAACTTAATGCACATTTACATGCATGGAATTAAAATATTTGGGGACTAAAATCGCCTCTTTTTCTCCTCTTCCTCTTCCTCGCCCTCCTCCTCCTCCTGCTTTTGCTTCTTCCTCTTTTCTTCTCCTCCCCCTCCTCCTCTCTTCTTGTGTGTTTTGGCCGCGGCAGAGCCACATCAGAGAAATAAAAAGCGTGCTGCAACTGAGCATAAATGAACATGTTTGGTAGGGTGTTTTAAAAAGATTCATTTTTATTGGCATGCATGCGTGTGTACATGTGTGCATGCCTGTGTCTCTGTCTGTGTGTGCATGTATGCTGGTGCTTGCCGGGTCCAGAAGCGGGTGTCGAATCCTCTCTTGGAGCTGCTGTCACATGTGATTGTCAGCCGCCTGACTCAGGTGCTGGAAACTGAACCTAGGTCCTCTGCGCAAGCAGCAAGCACTCTGAACCTTAGCACCATCTCGCCATCCCCAGGGCATGTTTTTAAAAGTGAGATTATATCATGGCTTGTGCTTTTCTCTTTTCTTCTTCTTCTTGTCTGTTTTTAATTAAAAGTTTCCAGTTGGTCCAGGCAGAGCCTGTTACCAGTTTACAGTCTCACCAACAATGTATGAGAACTCGTTTACCCATACCTTGTCACCCCAGGGTGTTAGCAAAATAAGAAAGGCGCAAAATCACATTTTGTAGTATCTGAACTCTACCTGACCGCCTCCTGTGTTTGTGTCACTCTGGCCATTGGTGTCTTCTTATTTTTCCGTGGGCACTGTCACTCTTGCCTTCACCTTACTTTAGAGTCCCTTTTGTATTGAGGGAATAACCTGTCGTGTTATATTTCTTCATGTTTGTTGCTTACGATTCTATTCATGATGCCTCTGACCATGTGGGTTTTTATTTAGTGTGTTCTTAAATCATTACTCTTTCTGGGGTGATGATTAGTAAGTCTTCATCATTCCAACATGGCTAAAGCATTTTCTATTATTTTATTTGCATTCAGATGCTCTCGTGTGTGTGTGTGTGTGTGTGTGTGTGTGTGTGTGTGTGTGTGTGTGTGTGCGCGCGCGCCAGTTTGTATAAGTGCATATGAATGTGGAGAATGGGTGTATGGAGGCCAGAGGTCAGCCTGAAATATGTTCCTCAGGGTGAATATATCTCTATCTATCTCTATCTCTATCTCTATCTATCTCTATCTCTATCTCTATCTCTATCTCTATCTCTATCTCTATCTCTATCTCTATCTCTATCTCTATCTCTATCTCTATCTCTATCTCTCTCTATCTCTCTATATATCTATATCTGTCTTCATCTCCCTGAACTTGGATTACAAGCATACATCATCACACCTGGTTTTAACATGGGTTCTGGGATTTGAACTTGGGACCAAATGTTTATACAACAAGCCCTTTACTGACTGAGGCATCTCCCCATCCATACCCAATTACTTAACCCATCCCCAATTCGTTCTGTTAAAAGGAGTGAGGTGGGGATTAAAAGATGTACACTCGCACATGGCCCCAGAAGTCGCACTGCCATTGTGGGACAACTCGCCTTTTCTTCATGGGTGTGAAATGCTAACTGTGTAGTTTACCAAGTTAAAGGATAGATTTGGGTGCTTTTTAAATTTTTTTTTTTTAAATCATAAGATAAATGTATAGTAGTCATTAGCCCTGTGTGCTTGCCCGGTACTTAACCTGTGGTCTGGTTCAAATGAAGTTGTGCTGTAAGGGCAAAATACTTTCCGAATTTGGAGATGTAGTAAAAAAAAAAAAATCCATATAAAATAACTCATTCGTATTTTTACTCTGCTTATCTATTGGAGTGGTAGTAGTTTGGCTGTATTAGGTAAAATAAGATATATGATTAAAGTTAACTTTACCTATTTCTTTTTTCTTTGTTTTTGGCTACTAGTAGAGAATTTAAAATTCTAACTCCGTGTGGCACTGATCGTCTCTGGGTTGTCGTCGTGGCTTCGTTGCTGCTGTAGCTCTGGGAATGTTAGGTTTTGTTCTCCATCCTTCCTCTGTGTTACTTTTCCTTGTCTAAAGTTTCTCCCTTCTGACAATGTAGCTTTTCATATGAAGTTTAGGATCGCTGCTCTCGTCCCCCAAGCTTCGTCTCGGTATTTATTTATTTATGACTTGCTGATTTATTTATTTAGGCTAGCTTTGTTTCAGATGTGTATATCCACGTAAGCAGCGACGACAGGGTGACAGCAGTGTGAGCTGTCGAAGAACAAAGCATGTCACTCCATTTCCGTGTCATTAATTACATCAGTCTTCAGAGTCTCCGGTGCTCCTCACCGGCTTGCCGCATTCCCGGGTGAGCAAATCGTGGAGTTTTTGCCACCTTCAAAGAAAACTACAACTGAGATCTTTCTGTTCAGTACATTGACAATGAGGCTATTGTTCTGCCTAAGAAAAACTATTGACTATTTTTTTTCCCACACTAGTTTTGTTCTAAGACGCCAGAGATTTTTGTTTATGCCTGTACATGTTCATTTTTGTGTGCACATGTGTGTGTGTGTGTGTGTGTGTGTGTACCTCCGCATGCTCCTGCACACATCTCTGTGTGTGTGTGTCTTTGCACATGGAGGCCAGAGGTCAACACTGGTGTCTTTCTTACTTGGTCCCACTTCAGTTCTATGAGACAGGGTCTCTCACCGCACCTGGAGCGGTGCCAGTGAGCGCCAGTGTCTCAGCCACCTCAGTGCTGGGGTTACAGGCACGGGTTCTCAGGGACCGGACACAGATCTCATGCTTGCACAGTGAGCACAGCATGCATGCATGGACATCTTGCACAGCATGCACCTTACCCACTAAGCCGTCTCTCCAGCCACAAATTGAGTGTTTTCCATGTAAGCGGTTATTCTTTATGCTTCTCTTTATACAAAAGTACCTTCACAGGCAATGATGGCTCCCTGGCCGCCACTATTTTTTAAACTTTCATGTTTCATTTCTCATGTCTGATATCATTGTATCTATGGCCTGGCTTCTATTTATCAGGCACACGTTGCTCGCCCCCTAGGCTTTTATTTCTGTCTTGTCTGACCTCCTCCCCCCTCACTGAAGTTTACATTTTACTTTCTGTGTTGGGCTGTTCTTTTCTTCCCCCAAAGTATTCATCTGAGTGATGGGGGGCTGCCTGCCTGGGAGAGCCTCTGGGCACAATGGAATTATGGAATAAAGCCCCTTTACAACCACTAATTAAAAATATTTTCCTGCCATTCTTGACATGGAAATTAGGGTGGCTCTGGGGAAGCTCATTAGCACAGACATCCCCTTTCACTTTTCTGGTCCCCGGAGAGGAGATTGGCTTTCTTTGTGTGACTCTTGTAGGGACTCTCACTCTTCTTTGGTCATGTCGTTTGAAGGATGCGTCATCTACGGGTTTAATAACTGTTTTTCTGTGAAGCTCAGGTGTGATAGGACACAGGCCATCTTCTCAGTGGGATTGCTTGTCATCTGTTGATCCCCTTGGGACTGGAAGGCATCTCCAATCTTTTGGAATTGCAACAGTAATGTCATCCACAAAGTTTATGCTTGGGAACCTTGCAATCAAGTTACAAACAAAAAAACAAAAAAACAAACAAAAAAAAACAAAAACAAAAAAAACCCAAAAAACAAAAAATAAAATACCAAAAAAACCCAAACCAAACCAAACCAAACCAAACAAAACAAAAAAACCCAAAGCTCATAATGTCTTAATTCAATTTAGGATTTTGTTTTGGACTGTACTGCTACCTCTCCTGGGGGTGTAGGGAGACAATGGGCCTCAGGTTGGGCCCTTTTTATTGATGAGTACGGACTGAGCCCAACACCATTCCAGGCATTGTGTTGGGACACAGTCTAGAAGATAGTGTGCTGAAGTGTGCAG
Organism: Cricetiscus sungorus; assembly: GCA_030556225.1. Lineage (NCBI taxonomy): Eukaryota > Metazoa > Chordata > Mammalia > Rodentia > Cricetidae > Cricetiscus > Cricetiscus sungorus. The sequence goes on along the minus strand of JANBXA010000069.1, from coordinate 88,638,178 downwards.
ACTCCAGAGAGGCAGACGCAGGCATCCCAGAGGGCACAGGGCACTCGATGACCTTCAACAAGCCCAAAGGGCATAAGCTGTCTATACTCAAGTGTCTGTCTCTCAGGAGGGTGTCTTAAGATGGGTAGGATAGAGGAGAGACAGGGGTGTCTTCATTTGGGGAATGGTTCTATGGGGGGTGTATCTGGGGACACTTGCTTCCTGTGAGTGAGGACAGCACCCCTGGCTGGGGAAGAGCAGCTTGTTTCCAGGTGTGAAAGATTTGGAACTATGATGGATGGCACAGAACAAGAGTCAGGTCCCTGGCTGTCACCTTGGCTGTGGCCAAGGTCAGTTGTAAGTAGGGGGGAGATGTAGTGAGGGTATGGGCTGTCAGAGCCAGCAGGGACTCCCAGAGTCTTCTGCTACTGGTCCCAGCCTAACAGAGGTCTTCTCATCGGCTCCCCCAGAGAGGTGCTGTGTGGCCTCTGCCTAAGCAGTGATGGGAAGCTCTCCACTTGCCAGGTGACCCTTGCTCATTTCTTATGGTAACATCTTTCAGAAGATTATTTTCTAAAAGCTGAATTATACATCTTTAGAGCAAGTTGTTTTAAAGATCAGATAATGTCAAATAAGAATCCTGTTTTTTTTTTCTTTGTGTGTTGTATTTATACGTGTGTGTGTGTGTGTGTGTGTGTGTGTGTGTGCGCGCGCGTGAGTGTGTGCAGGTGCGCGCGCACGTGCGCCCTTCTGGAGGCCAGGGGTTGGTGTTGGGTGTCTTATCCAGTCACTCCCCTGTAGCTGGCCCACCACTCAGCTCTCAAATAAATAGCACGGAGAATTATTCTTACTTATGAACTCTTGGCTTATTTCCAACTTAATTTTCCCATTTCTCTTTAAATGCATCTGCCTCTGGGCTTTTTACCTTTTTTATTCTATATGCCTTCCTTCCCTTTTTCACTCCGTGGCTGGCTAGCTGGTCCCTGGTGTGCCCCTCTCCTCCTTTTCTTGCTCCTCGATCTTTTCACTGGTCTAGATTTCTCCTCCTATTTATTCTCTCTGCCTGGCACCCCACCCGTGTCTCTCTCCTGCCTTGCTATTGGCTGTTCCGCTCCTTATTAGGCCAATCAGGTGTTCTAGGCAGGCAAAGTAACACAGCTTGACAGAGTTAAACAAATGCAACATAAAAGAATGCAACACATCTTTGCATCATTAAACAGATATTCCACAACATAAATAAATGAATGTAATACATCCTAAACTAAAACTCTACATCACTGCCCATGTAAATTTTTGGGGCAGAGCTCTCACGCTTGTGAACCCCAAGCTCACTGCCCTGACTAGACTGGTCCAGCAAACGCTAAGGATCACCCAGTCTTTGCTGCCCTGGCCTCACCAGTCCTGGATTACAGACAGACACGGCCACAACTGGCCTTTTAAAGTGGGTGCTGGTGATCCCAGCTCAGGTCCTGATGCTTGCATTTTCCCAAGTAACCATCGCTGCAGTCCCAAGAATCCCGAGTTTTGATCCTTCGTTTTGGCAAATGGAGGCTGGTGTCCCAGTTTGGTCTCTGTCATCTGGGTCTGAGTGGCTGGTACCCGTGAAGATGATGGCGAGCACCTCTTCAGCCGGCAGAGTGAGCGCTCATCTACCCACTGAAGTTGCTCACCTGGAGCTTGCCAAGCACTTATTTGGCCTCTGTTTTTGAATTTTGGGGATCCTATATAGTACATGTAACCGATTAGCGTCTAGAATCTGATTTCATGATTTCAAAAGAAAGACACTTGGCTATTATTTCCAAATGTACCGAAACTTACAGATATTAACCTATTCCGTGCTGAAGATGGGACTTGAATCCAGTATTTTGACTCTGAAAGCCGAGTGGATCTTTTTCAGGGAAGTGGGGACAATTTGGTATTCATCCCCATAATGGAAGCTGAGTGTGGGTTTAATGTAGCAGTGTCAGGAACATAGAAGCGTCTCATTTAAGGTAGGAGGGAGGTGACATAAATAATGCCACAGACTCAGAGGAGAAACCTTAAGATGGAGGAGACCTGGTGGTCTCTACCCCTATCGCTGGTACCAAATCTTGGCTTTGTCATCATCTGCTCCTTGATATGGGTGGGTTCTGTACTGGACTCTTAGGACTCTGTAAGATAGCAGCATGTTTTGCCTCTGAACACCTCGGAGAGAAGGGCTGTCTGATCTCTCTATTAAAGGGGGACCAACAAGGGTTTGGGAGCATGGCTCAGTTGCTCGAGTGCTTGCCCAGCACGCACGAAGCCCTGTACTCATTCCTGCATGAACCATGAAGTGAGGTGGTACCTGCCTGTAGTTCCTGTACTCAGGGGGGAAAGCCTTGGCTACATAGGAATTCCAGGCCAACCTGGCCTGCAGGAAGCCTCATCTCAAAAGGAGATGTTGAAAAATTGGACACAGGAAGCCTCATCTCAAAAGGAGATGTTGAAAAATTGGACACAGGAAGCCTCATCTCAAAAGGAGATGTTGAGAAATTGGACGCTAGATTTCTCTTTGACTCTGGCGGGCAGATTCTTCCTTTTCTCCCCAAGGCATGCTCCTTGGAAACCCTACTCCCTCCACGGTTGCAAAGAGACAGCTCTGATAAGCAAACAGTGATTCTGTGCTCCCAGACAGGGGAAATGCTGTGGGCAGCCCCTCCTTCATGGTGGGAATCAGTCCCTGTGGGTAACTGCTTTGGGGGTTAGAGGCAAGCGGATGCTATCAGGAAATGGGAAATGTTTCTTTTTCAGTTCCTGTGGGATCTGACTTAAAATGAGTGCAGCGGCAGGAGACTCTGGTGAGTCTCTACCATGTCCCGTCGCGTTCATAGTGGTCATAGTTGTGGCTTGAGTGCTGTGGCTGACGGTGGGACTCCACATGCCTTATGGGGAAGAGAGAGCTTTGTAAGGAAGTTACCCTTTGGACCTGTTTACATTTAGAGGTTTCCCGGATTCGACAGCCACCTTCCTTTGCCACCTATTTTTTTTTTTTTTCTGAGTCCCATGAGGGACAGGAGGAATTTTTACTAGCTGGGAAACATAGTTTAAGATGCTCCCACGGGGGATTGCAGTGGCTTTTAGTCAGCTCAGCAGAGTGTGTGCAGAGACGAAACAGAGATGGCAAAAGGCTTCTGGCGAGGGTCCTGGTGGCCAGTCGCAGGAAGTGTGCTTGAGCTGTAGTGAGTGTTTGTGGATGTTTGGTTTTATTATGATGCTGGTGATGGAACCCAGGGCCTTGCTCATAAGTGCTCTACCCCTGAGCTGCATCTCCAGATACAGATAAATCAAGGCCATTTACATGTGTTTTCTTGACTTCTGGGCTTAGGAATGGAAGGGACAGTGGCATAGCCCCTGCTAAACATGTGCCTGTTGAATTGTGACACGTTGAGAAACGCTCAGCAGACTGTAACCAGTTTGGAAAAGCAAATCCCAAAGGAGTTGATGGAGGCCTTGTATAGGCAGAGATAGAAATGGCCGGTTTGGTGATGGTGAGCTCTGGACAGGGCTAGTCACAAGCTTCACTGAGGTGGCATTGTGGAAGCTGGAGTCAGGGACGTCATGGTGCAAGGCTGTGAAGGGTAGAGAGTTGGAGGCCGGGGAGCAGCTCGGTTGGTAGAGTGCCTCTTGTGCTAGCGTAAGAACCTGGGTCTGGATCACTGGCACCTGAAGGAAAAAGCCAAGTGTGGTCACCTGAGTCTGTAACAGTTGCTGGGGTAGAGGTGTGGTGGCGGAGACAGCACATCCCTAGTGTTCCTTGGCCGGCTAGTCCAGCCAGTTAGTGAATGTTGGGATCAGTGAGAGAACCTGTCTTAAACATTGGGAAGTGAGCAAGGAAAACATCTGACATCAGCTTCTGGCCTATGCATGCACACAGACACGCATGTACTTAAGCCCCCACGTGCCTACGCATGTGCACATGTCACACAGAAAAAGAGGAAAGACCTGGGTGCTAAGCCACAGGACTGACCAGAACAGGAGATTTCTGAGTGCAAAGAGGCTTTCTGAAGGGCAGGAGGGGCGGCTTCTCTCTTTAGAGCTCCATTCTTGCAGAGGACCCACTACCCATGCCACATGGCGCAGTTTCCTGGATCTCCAGCTCTTGGGGATCCTACGCCCTCTTCTGGCCTCTGTGAGCAACCACACTCACGTGCATATAATACTCTACACATAGACACACACATTCACATAATTAAAGACAAATGTTAAAAAGAGTCTTTTAGGAGGCCTGCTGAGTGGGGACAGGGGCAGTTGTAAGAACAAAGGTGGAAGGAATATTTTGCAGGGAGGTTAAATGCAAATGTCCTAAAGTGAAGCGGCTAGAAGATCCGTGTGTGGCTTTCGGCAAACGTCTGTCTGTTACGTTCTTAGTTGCTGTAACACGGGGACTGACACACATGACTTAAGGAAGGAGGGTTAGCTCCGGCTGGCAGTTTGAAGGTGCAGTCCATCAAGGCAGGGAAGACGTAGCAGCAGGAGCTTGAGGTCACTGCTTGTGCAGTGTCCACAGTCAAGGAGCAGGGAGCTATGCGTGCTGCCGCGTAGCTCGCTTTCCCTGTTCGGGAGCCATCGAGTGCTGCCACCCACACTGAGAGTCAACCTCCATTAGATCAGTCTAGGAACTTCTCACAAATGTGCCCAGAGGCGTGTTTCCATAGTGATTCTAAATTCCATCAAGTTGGCGATCAAGGTTACCCATTACCGTTTTCTGTTGCTGTCTTAAGAGACTCCCTCAGTAAAATAGCAGCTGGGTTATTTATAAAGACTCGGGGCCCAAGGTCTGGGTTGGAGGAAGACTTTCTGGCAGGTGTCCAATGGAGTCCAAGTGCTTCCCTCCCACACTGTTGATCACCATCACTCCTCCTGAAGTTTGAAAGCAAGAAACACAATACCTGCTTATTCTTTTTTTTTTCTTTCTTTTGGCTGCAGACCAACAGTTTGGAGTCTTGGTTAGTTACGGGAAAATAAACACCTGAGAACACCAGCGTTGCAAAGAGACCTACCCTAGTTCCCATTCCAGGCAAGAGTTTCTCAAGTCACCCTTGCCAGTTGTCAAAGCCTCCTAGGCTCTTGCTTTTACTTCTGCTCTTTCATCATCATCATCATCATCATCATCATCATCATCATCATCATCATCATCACATACTCCCATCTTTTCTCTCTGGCCAAATCAGGGCAAAGACCCTGAAAGGCTGAGAGAATTCCCATCACGCTTTCTCTACCCACACATTGCCACCCCCAAACCCCCAGAGTCTTGGTTGCATGTTGGGCCATGGTCTCCAGTTATATCTTCATGCTTCTTCCTGCCCCATTCCAAGGGACACTTGTGGTGAGACAGTCAGGCCGCCATGCTTACTGTGACTTTCCTCGGTTTCACCAGGTCTCCGTGGCTGGTACCAGCTGTCCACTCAAGGACGCAGAATCTACTTCTTCTAGGCCCCTGACTGTTGGTTGCTGTAGCTCTGGGAGTGAATGAGGCCAGAAGAGCCGGGGTGCCCCGGCAGGGAGGGGCTTTAGTTCCTTGTCAGGTGCTGGCCTTGCAGCAGATTGGGGTAGTGTATTTTGCAGGTGGTAACCTGTGTGGGAACTCCTCACAGACACAGCCAGAGCTGTGTCTCCATGGTGACTGTACATCTCCTCTACTTCTTAATGCACACTGTGCCTTCTCTTTGAAATGTTTTCGCAGCTCTGAGCGTGGCTGCGGGGTACAAATCTCATACTTTCTCAACCTCCTCACTCAAGCCCGCCCGCCTCCTCACTGTATATTTCTTTTCTAGAGCTCATCGTCATCTTTCATTATACATTTGCCTCTTTGTCTATTCTTCTTCTTTACAAAATTATATTACATTTATTGTGGTATGTGTGTGTGTGCGCGTGCGCGTGTGTGTGTCTGCCATGGCATGCTTGTGGAGGTCAGAAGACAGCTTGTGGGGGTCCCTTCTCTCCTTCCACTATGTGGGTCCTGGGGATCAAATGCTGTGTGTTTTCAGACTTGGTAGCAGGTGCCTTTACCCACTGAGCCATCTTGGCAGCCCTGTTATACTGCTTTATATAATCTATATTCCCTATTGGAGCGGAGGCTCCTTGAGGACAAGAACATGCTAGCCTTGTTTGCCAGCACTAATACAGGGACCTCTGTGAATTCTCACCCAGGAAATATCTGAGGAAGAAAAGAAGGGGGGGGGAGAGAATTCTTGAGGGCAGGGAAGGTGGGGGCTGCTGTGATCAGAGTTACAGATGGGGCCTGCACCCCAGGAAGTCACGGGCAGCCCAGATTCTCCCGTGTGAGTCTCCCCTCATCTGTAGGCTACATGATGGCTAGAAACATTTGGCTAGAAAGCTGATGCTGATAAGGCACCGGAGACTGATGTTTGTTGTTATCTCTCTGGTCGCTGTGACTCAACCCTCCCTCCCATTTCTGCGGCTTCACAGGAGGGAGAAGAGGCTGGGAACACGGGCTCTTGCCCTCAGTTGTTTCTGGGCCCTGTGGCTCTCCCAGGCAGCTGGCAGCCGATGGTGTCTGGTGTCGTCTAGCAGACTCATTACTGTTTTATTGAGTGGACTTTCATCCACCATGGGAGCTGTTACCCTGGGCCTGCTTCCCCACGCGTGGCTCTTTTTTCTCCAGACGCATCACCGTGGTGTGTGTGGAGGTGGAGGAGGGGCGTGTTTCTGTCCTGGCCTGGTGCCTTATTTTGCATTGCTCACAGAAGGTGCTATAGCCTTGTGGTTCTTTCCTGCCTGTCTCCCAGAGCCCCTCTGAATGTTCTTGGCCTCTTCACTTTCTCCGTGGCTTTTGCAGGTGGCTCCTCTATGCCTTGTTCCTAACTCACCTACCCAGGGCAAGGGATTGCTTTCCTGTTGCCTCAGTGGTTCAAGAAAGCTGTTTCCACTTGGCCAGGAACTCATCACCTTCCCTGCTGTATTAGTTCCTTCTCACTGTATACAAATGGCTGCCAATTCAGTGACTTTCGGTCACACCCATCTATGAGCTCAAAGAGTGGGTTAGACATCAGGGAGGATGTGGCTGGTTGTCTCTAGGGCCTCTGTGAGTGCTAGAGTCAGGATGGCGGATGATAGACTTAGCATGTGAACCCTGCGTTCTCTGCTAACCTCACTTCTGTCAGCAGATCTCAACGCGATTGGCACGGGGCTGCTTCTTAGCTGACTTCTGTTACCCTCTTAAGTCATCCATATCCCTTCTCACACAGGTCCGCCCATATCCCTTCTCCTATATCTTCAAGTCAGCCACACATACACATTCTTTCTTTCCCTCCAGTGTCTGACTTTGCTTTCCACCATAATCAGAGGAATCTCAGGCCCTGTCATGTGACTTCCCAGGCCAGGTCACCCAAGCGGGGAAATATTCTTTGATTCTGAGCTGATGGCCTGTTGCAGTCCCTGATTCTGGTGAGTTAGTTGGGGAATATGCTGTTTAGAAGTTCTGCCTGCCTCATCTGTGCTAGGTGTTGAAATTATAATCCCCAAACCCAACAGGAAGGTTTCCCCTACTGTTGATGTTTTCCAAGAAATGGGTAAAGAGAAAGAAAGCCATGGGTCACCCATGGTGATGTAACAGTCTCTTAGGTGGCCCTTACAGGGGCCTCAGCTTTGAGCCTGTATGGAGCTCTAATGGACTCAGGTTGAAATTGCTTACAGCACCAACCAGCTCACAGCTCCTTCCTGTTGGTGATGGTTTTGGAGTTCTGGTCAAAGACAAAACAGAAATTCCAACAGTCTGGCCATAGCTTGATCTTGACCAAGAAGCTGTGCGTGGATGTGTGTGTGTGTGTGTGAGTAAGTGTGTGCGTGCACGTGCCTGTGTGTTGGAGGGCAGGGGGTGTTTAGACCACATTATGACATGAAGTTACCACAGTGCTTTTCAGAAGAAGTTCTGGTGGGTTCCACAGGGCTGTCGCCTTTGCTCTCTCTCGTCTGTGAAGGGAACGCCATGGACAACAGTAAATAATCCATGTTTAGAAATATAGATGAACGTAAAGTTAGAGAACACACCCTCTTTTAAAAGGCACCTCTGAGGCTTATAATGAAGGAAAGTGATTATCAAGTCTGCACTGTTGGCTCAGGGCCCTTGAATGGACGTGGAAGAGGGTATTGATTATCAGAATGGTTCTGTAAAGTGCCGGCTATGTTTGCCCTCATGCCTCCTAAGCAGACAGCACTTCTCTGTCTCCGTCCTTATTGGATGTCAGATGGCAGTGCACACAAATACCGCTTCTGCTGGGTAAACATTAGGCTTGTGATCGGATGGGAGCTCTCAGAGCGGGTCTGCCAAGTGGAAGGGTTGGAGAGCAATCTAGACTGTCAGGACTGGAACACCCCATGTGCACTGAGTCTCACCCTCTCACCTCTTCTGAAGTGCACATCCACAATGGCGTCAGACATGGGGAGCTCAGAGCAATGGCAGTGGTCACACAGGCGTCTCTTTCCAGTCTACCGGGGCAGCAGGCTTGTGTGCGCTCACTCAGATTTGAGCAACCTAGATCTTGTCATAGTCACACTGAGCCTGTTTTCATACCCCTCCCTGTGCCTTCCATTGCCAAGATAGCCCCAGGAGTGGCATTTGCTTTAATGGTGGTGATGATGGTGATGATCACAGCTACTGTTAATTGAAGGGTTGCAGCCTCAAAGGCATCCTGCTAACCTCTTGATACATGCTGTCTTTACTCTCATTGTGGAGACAGGCCCTAGCAGGTTGGAAGTAGAATTTACATCCACAGCAGGCAGCCCTCTTGTTCTGGAGCAGGAATATATGAGGCCTAAGTTGCAAGCCATTTATGTTTTGTGGATAAAATCTTGTCCCTCCAAATGTCTATGTTGGGGGGCCTACGGTCCCTGCAAGTCCCAGGCCTTCTCTTTTTTAGCTGTATGAACTACAAGCAAGTCTTCATGCCCTGTGTCCAATTAGGTAGGTAGAGTATGTATGGTGAGCAGTTGGCGTTGAGGGAGCCGTGGGATTGGGAGGCCAAAGCCCTTCCCACTTCCCAGCTACAATGGATTTGAGAAGTTTAGACTACTCCATACCAGGGTTCATCCTATCCAGGAAGTGCTCCTGTTTGCCCCACCCTAGCATTTCCTCAAAGCACTGTTGATCACAGGGTCATCTTGATCACATGGCTTCTTTGTATGCTTCTCATCTGAGTGAGAAAGGAGAGCAAATACATCCCCTGACCAGAGAAGGTTGGGAATAAAAGCTTTCATTGCCACTGGGGCGGTGTGCCATTTCCTGGCGGGAGGGGACAGGGGATGAGCAGTGGGACACCTGAGAACTTAAATGGTGTTCAGAGAAGAAAGAAGGGGGAGTAACCTTTGCATCTTTATAAGATAAGAGATGGATGGCGAAGACCGAGCTTGATCTTTTCTGTGAGTAGATTCTTGACATAGACTGTTACCAGAAATCTCAATAAAAAGATGTTTTATTCATGTGAGCATCTCTGTGTAGTAAGTACATATGTGTAGGCCCGTGAGAAGCCAGGAGAGACTGTTGGGTCTCTTGGAGCTGGTACTGGCTACTTAGGTCTTCTGCAAGAGCAGCAATACCCTTAACCACCGGGCAGTCTCTTAGACGCCACTCCTACCCCACCCCATCTGCTTTAACACATCTCCCACCATTTTCATCCTCGTTTGTCATCAGCCCTTACCTTCCACTTTATTTTCTTCCTTCTGGATCCTTCTCTGAAGAGATCAGAGAAATAGGAGCCCAAGATAGAAGCATAGACCAGGACACACCAGAGGTCTGGGGGATTTGGAGACAGGATACATGGTCGCATTAGGGTGATACTATCGAAGGCCAGCTGTGTCACAGGCATGGCGTAGCATCAGCAGTCCTCTGAGTCCCACACCTGCATAGGTGCAGGGCAAGAAAGGGGCCAGTGGGAGCCCTAGGGGAATGCGTCTCCTTCCTCTGCCTTACTTTGGCAGGAGGTGAAGTTAGGGCCTGCAAGTGGCCTAGGAGTCAGGTGTCCCCTCACCCAGACCCTGCCTTCTCAGCTAATCATTGTCCTGCCACCTTTTCAGTAGTCTTTAGATGAGGCCCTTCAGGCCGGATGCTGGGGATTGCTCTCTCCTCTTTAGCCCTCCTGCTGTTGCGGAGTGGTCCTGCTTGGATCTGTGTGAACCAATGAGGCTGCCTCACATTTCCTCCCTTGCCCCTGCCCCTCTGTGGTTCAACCATGGTCTGCTCAGATTCCTCTTTGCTTCCTACCCGAATGGGGAAGTCAATGTCAGTGAGATGTTGCTGTAGGCACAGGCCACTTGGTGGGATTTCCAGAGCCTCCTGTCCCGGAACAAGCAATTAGACTTGGGATATGTGCATGGTGGGAGACACAAGTAGTTTTTCAAGAGAGAACGGATGTGAGTGGGCCAGGGCTGGGGACGTGTCAAAGGTTCTGTGCTGCCTGTGTGAACATCTATGCAGTGTACACTTGTCTGCACATGGTTTGTCATGGCTGCCATGGTGGGAGAGGGGCCGTACTCTGTCTTCCTAGACTTCTTCTTCTTTATAAAGATGTATTTATTTATTATGTATACAGTGTTCTGCCTGCATGCGTGCCTGCACACCAGAAGAGGGCACCTGATCTCATTATAGAGGGTTGTGAGCCACCATGTGGTTGCTGGGAATTGAACTCAGAGCCTCTGGAAGAGCAGCCAGAGCTCTTAACCTCTGAGCCAACTCTCCAGCCCCTGCCTAGACTTCTTTTATGTAGTGATGGTTAGTTTTAGAATCACTTGGGAGATGGGCCTCTTGACATGCCTGGGGGGTCATCTTGATCACATTAATTGATACAGGAAAACCCACATCATTAATGTGGGACACACTATGTGTGGGGCCACTTCCCGGGCAGGGGGACCCGGGCTATCTAAAGTGGAGAAAGTGAGTGACAGTTAGCTTGCATGCATTTGTTGCCTGCCCTGTTGCGCATGAGCAATGTCACGTGACCAGCTGTCATGGTGCACTTCCCCACCATGACAGGCCATACCCTTGACTGTGAGCCGGAACACACCATCCCTCCCTTAGTTTCTCTGGTCGGAGTCATTTCATCACGGCAATGGGAGAGGAAAGTGAGAAGCACATGCTAATGCTAGCATCGTCTCCCTACCCTCCTCTGGCTTCTGAGTGCAGTGGCTACTGAGGGGCTCCTCCTGTGCCTGCTCCTAGGCTCAGATAAGGCAAATGCTAAAGAGGGGGAGTTGGGATACAAGAAGCAGAGGCTGTGACAGAGGAATCCGGCTGCTGGTACAGAATGAGAACTCAAGTCCTTCTGGGGATGGGTGTGACCTTACATATCCCGGACTTAACCCCTGGCTTGCTTATTATTTGTCCTTATTTATTTTGGGAATGCTGGCCTTTTAACTGTCAGAAGATCAAAGGCTAAGTGTTTTGGGGACTTATAAAAATGATTTGAACTAAAGCTAAGTTTGTTTGACCCTCTTTGCCCTCCCCACTGTCCCCCACCACCCCCCCCCAGTTCAAGTGCACAGAATGGCGAACGGGTATTGGGCTGTGCTTGCCTTTTTTCTAGGTACCAACCCCTAGGCTCAGGGGAAGTGAGCTGTATCTTTTTTGGTGAATCTGTGGCCCTGGGGACAGTATTCTAGGGACCATTATATGCTGGGATGCATTCTTTGCTGTCACTTGTATGAAAACCAGGTCCTTCATAGTTTTAAAAAGTAGTAGCAGTAAACAGCATTCTCTTTGATGAGTAATAATTCTTAGCATTCAGTCCATCTCACAGTAACCAGGGAGATGAGTGCGACTTCTCCTGGGTTGTTTCCTGTAAGATGTACATACTGTTGGATGAATGAAAACCTAGAGGCATGGGTGGAGGTGGGGACAAAGAATCAGGGGTTCAGGAATGTGGTGACACACTGTTCTTACCTCAGTCTCCCAGTGTCCACTCCAAGGTAGCAGAAAGTACAAACTCTGTTCCCAAGAGATGTCTTGTTTTTTTACCCCCAATCATCCTCATCTTTTAAAGGCATTTTCATTAACGTGTATTGCTCACGTGAAACTCTGAGTTGTGTTATGGCCTTCTTACACAGGTACACCCTGTATTTTGGTCATATTTATCTTAGGCGCCCTTCTTATGTCTTCTGGCTGGTCCTTCCTCCAGTCCAGATTTTCTTTCAGTGATCACTGCATCTTTTATGAGTGGGGAGGGCTGGCGGACTGGCTTGGGGCGCTGTCTCTCCTGTGGAATGGCAGTTGATGTCTTTTTTTCTGGAAGCCGAAGAAACACAGAGCAAGACGGACAGATGGGTGCACAACAGCTGAATGCCCCATAGTGTCACAAACACATGCCAAAATGGCAGGGTCAGGGACAAGCATCAGCAGAACTTTCTCTCTGCTCAGAGTTGTCAGCTCTTGGCCAGGCAATGGTGGTGCACACCTTTAATCCCAGCACTCAGGAGGCAGAGGCAGGTGGATCTCTGTGAGTTCGAGGCTAGCCTGGTCTACAAAAATCGAGTTCCAGGACAGCTAGGGCTACACAGAGAAACCCTGTCTTGAAAAACCAACCTACCTACCAAACAAACACACAAATAAACAATAAAACAACCCCCCCCGCAAAAAATCCCAGAGTTGTCAGTTCTTGAGGTGTTGAGATGGAGGCTTCTGTCTGTCTGGGTCTCCTCCACCCTGGGGTCCATCTTGCTTCTTGAACATCTCTTCTTCCTTGTACTTCCCTCCATCTTGGTGTCATCCCATTTTTGATGTCACCCCAACTCTTATCGATGGTTCTCTTGCTCTCGAACTTGATGCCAACCCCACTGCACACTCTCATGACCCAAACTTCCATGTCTTTTCCGCTTTAAAAAGCAGGGTGGTTATCTAATTGATTCTGTCAACAACAAAGAGTTTTCCGCTTGGTTTTTGGTTTTTGGCATTCGAGACAAGGATTTTATTGCTTCATTTAAATCCTCCACCCCCTGGAGGTCATCAGCTCTCAGCTATGAGGTGGCGGATGGGACTAGAGCCCCAGTGGAGCTCGGGATCTAAATGCTAAGTGGCTCCTTGAGGACTCAAAAATGGCCCCATTAGCCCCAGCTTAGAACTCCAGGCTAATTTGTTCCCATCAAACTAATTACTAAGTTTGTGCTGCTCTGCAGTGGCCTGGGAACTACCCACTGTCACTCAGTATTATCCCCACTGAGAGGAAGGCAAAAGTTCAGCCTACAGCTCACTGATGCTGAGACAGGGTTAGGTTCTCTCTGGACTCACCATAGACTTTGTGTCACATACAGAAATCATGTGTGTATCCTGAAGGGGTGGGTGTCACACTCTGGCCTACCTTTGGATTCTTGAGGGCCTTGGAAGCCCCTGACTTCCTGGACTCATTAAGCCCTAGGAACACCACAAATCATGTATTATAACACCAGTGTTGGTATTGAGATGAATGTGATTGTGTCTTGACTTAGTTTTTTTTTTTTTTTGCTCATTTTTCTTATATATTCATTTGTGTCTTAGACTCTCCATATTGTTGATTTTGTCTTTTTAAAAATGTTTTTATTTTTGATAATTTCCTATAATAGTTTTGATCATATTTTCTTCCCCATACTCCTCCCAAACCTCCCTCCTCCCATCCTCTCTCTTCAAAACAATTCAAAACCCTTGCTAGGTGTGGTGCACACCTTTAATACCAGCACTTGGTAGGCAGAAGCAGGTGGATCTCTATTATTTTGAGGCTAATATGGTCTATATAGTAAGTTCCATGCCAGCCCCAGCTAGATAGTGAGATCCTGTCCCCAAAACAAAGATACTCCCCAAACCAAACCAACCAAACAGCAACAAAACTCCCAACAGTGAACACACACACACACACACACACACACACACACACACACACACACACATGGAGTCAGGAACCAGTGGATGCAGTTCAATTTGTCTTGGCCTGAATACAAGGCCTTCTCTGGAGTGTGTGTGTGTGAGTGATGTACTCAGTGTCACTCTGTGGTAGTTTAAATGTCATTGGCCACCATAATCTCATAGGGAGTGGCACTATTAGGAGGTGTGGCTTTGTTGGAGTGGATATGGCCTTGCTAGAAGAAGTGTGTCACTGTGGGCGTGGGCTTTGAGGTTTCCTATGTTGGCATGCTGCCCAGTGTATCAGTCAACTTCCTGTTGCCTGCAAGATGTGGCACCCTCAGCTCCAGTATCACACGTCTGCCTGTGTGCCACCATGCCCCCTGTCATGATGATAATGGACCGAACCTCTGAAACAGTAAGCAAGCCACCCCAATTAAATGTGTTCTTTGTAAGAGTTGCTGTGGGCACGGTGTCTCTTCACAACAATAGAAACCCTAACTGAGACACATTCCACTGAAGAATACTGACCTTCTCTCTCCTGGCAGCTATCAATTGCAAATAGCTTCTTGGTTTGGGGAGGGACTTTGTGTCTGCTTTCCCTTTGTAGTGCTGGGAGTTAGTGTGGCTCGAACTTTTGACCAGCCTTATGCATGCTGTCACAGTCTCTGAGTTTATATGTGTATCGCCCTGTTGTGTCAGAAAGAGTCTGTTTTGTTAGAGTCATGCATCACCTCTGTCATCATCTTTCTGATCCTTGAGGGGAGAAATGTGATAGAGGCATCCCATTTAGGGCAGAGTGATCCAGAGTCCGACTCTGCCCATTGTCCAGTTTGGGTTGTAGTTCGATAAGAACGGCCCCCATAGGCACATATATTTGAATTCGTAGTCACGATGGAGAGGCACTATTTGAGAAGAATTAGACGATTAGGAGTTATGGCCTTATTGGAGGAAATGTTTTCCTGGGAGTGGGCTCTGAGGTGTCCAAAGCCTACACCAGGCCCAGGCTCTATGGCTCTCTGTCTACGTGTCAGGATGTAGCTCTCAGCTACTTCTCAAGTGCCTGCCTGCTTGTTGCCATGCTCCTCACCATGATGACAAGAGACCAAGTCTCTGTAACTATAAGTCAAACCCTTTCCCCATTAAATGCTTGCTTTTGTAAGTTACCTTGGTCCTCGTGGTAACAAAAACATGGGTCTTTGTGTTAATTACCATCTTTATTCATTATTGTTCACTTTTCCCTTCTGATTTGGAAGGAGGAAACTAATACATCTTTGTGGCCCCTATAGTGGGCTATCGGGCTTTGTGTCGAAGAGGGCACTTGGCTCTGAGGCTGTCAGATCTCATCCTCACAGAGGCCGAGCTCAAGCCTCTGTCTTGAAGTTTCTAGAACATTCTGTCTTGCAATTATTTACTGATGAGCCAAGAGATGTGGTACTGGGTCTATGAGGTTGAGTCCTGATTGAAAGAGTATGCCACAGGGATGTGGTCGGGTACTATGCTTTCTGATAACATTGCTTTGAATTTAGACTCAGTGAAACACATCAACCCCAGAAATCCCAGGGGTGGAAATGGAAACCTCAGAGAAGTTTCGTGTGACGGTCACCACTGTGGGTGAAGTTCTTACATGGCTCCGATTTCCCAACTTGTTTATGTTTTCATTCCCATGAGGTGACCAGACAGCTTCCGTATGACCCTGAGTTACCATGACCCTGTAGATGCTTAGACTAGGGATTGGCTCCTTTTTGAGGGCTAAGAAGTTTAGACACACACACACACACACACACACACACACACACACGTCTCTGCTAGCTTTGAGAAAAGAAGCATCCATGCTAACTTGCCCATGAAAGAGGTCACATGGCCAAAACCCAAGAGTGACCACTTAGGAGTGGTGGCTGCCTGGTAGCCAGTAAGAGGGTAGAGAGATGCATCCTTTATATGCAAGGAGCTGAATTCATCTAACAGCCGCTGTCTCAGATGAAGTCTTTGAATATCTGATGGGGCCCAGCTTCTACCCCAGGCTTGATTTCAGCCCAGGAAGCTCTAAACAGGAGTCCAGCCAACCCATACCTGAACTCTTGAGCCATGAAAATCAAAATGGGGCTTCTCCAAACTGTTGCATTTCTGACAGCTTGCTACTCACTAGTAAGAGTCTCACAGGCACATCATCTCCATTCGGGTGCATCATCTCCATTCGGTGCTGTGCTTTGGAACTGAGGCATAGAAAAAGAGCGAGGAGGGGGAAGGTGGCAGTCCCCACATCCCCACGGTGGGAAGCAGAAAAACAGTCCCTCAGAAGCAAGCTGCTTCAATACCGTGTCAGCTGCCAAGTCCTCATCAAGCTCAGATAAGCTGAATAATTAACTCTGCTCCAAGCAGAGAGATGCCACGGATAAAGCCCCATCCCGTTAAAAAGAAATCAGATATATTTTTCAGAGCCCCAGCTTTCTCTTTGAAGTGGTCTCCATGCCGTTCACACAGTTTCCATAGTGACTAAGTTTTCCTACTCCATCTACAGTCGGTCCCTTCCTCCCTACCCTCCTGTCATCCAATAGTCCATCTTTTCTGAAAGGCTTGGTTAGTGCTGATTACCCCAGTGGACAGCTCCTTCTATGAAGCTGTGTCTCAACCTAGGAGGCAGAAGTTATCAGGAATGCAGAAAAGCTGTTTTGAGAGAGAATTGGTAGTTTCAGACTCTAGTGGTCAAGGTCATGTGACTGTGATGTTGAGAAGGCAGTGGCCTGGGAGGCTAGGCAGAGACCCAAGGATTGACAAAGCCTTGGCTCTGAAGATGAGAGGGAGTGACTATGACATGCCAGCCTCCTAACACCCAGTGCCAACCCGTTCCCAGCATCTAGAAGCCCATCCTTTGATTTAGGGGAACATTGTGCATGCTAACCATGAAACGCTGCGGGAATCCAGCACGAGGCCCCTTGACATGTTTGGGGTCCCGATCTTTCTCTCCTAGCCTCTCACTGTTAGCCTGTAACTCTTCTGGTGTTGATTCCTGTAGTGGATAGTGGATGCTTTCATATCCCGGTATGGCACAAGGACATCCATTCCTGCCGAGAATCAAATGCTCTTAGTCTTGCTTTTCACGTCAGGCCACCGTTAACAGTAGCAGGGACATTTGTTAGCCTTTCCTGGGGTAGCCCAGAGGTCTGCCCTGTATGCTAGGCTCTTTTAAAAAATTCCCCTTACAAACGCTCTGTGTGTGTGTGTGTGTGTGTGTGTGTGTGTGTGTGTGTGTGTGTGTGTGTGTGCGCGCGCAGTGTACGTGCATATGGAGACCAGAAGATGGTATCAGATTCCACTGGAGCTGGAATTACAAGTGAGCGCCTCGACATGGGTGCTTAGAAACAAGCCCAGGTCCTCTGCAAGAGCAGTAAATGCTCCTATTGGCTGAGCCAACTCAGCCCATGTCACTTTTCCTTAGGGTGTGGTCCATCCTACCCAGGGAGGCATGTCAGCAAGAGCTTAAAGAAAGCAGCTACCTTGTGCTTGAAGTCAGGAAGCAGAGAGATGAATGCCAGTGCTCAGGTCAATTACCCGTTTTCTGTTGCATTCAGTCTGGGCCTCTGTGGGGTGGTGCCAATGCATTCCAGCATCTGTGGGATGAGAGGACCTTCCTTAGCTAACCCTCTCTAGAGACACCCTCACAGACACACCCAGGAGTGTCTCCCAGGTGACTCAAGCTGACGGAGACATGAACCTTCCCCGGGGCTCATCCGAGTGAACCTTGCTTGATTCCCACTCTCTGTAGAGGGAGGTGAGTTCTTTGTGTGTGTGCAGCGGGGGAGCTGTGACATGCATCGCTGACAGGAGGTTGACACTCAGGACTCTGTTCTTAGTGATTACACCATGGTAGCAGACAGAGACCATACCTAAAGGAACATCCAGTGTCCAGTGGTGGAGATACACTGCTGAATATAGTGGCTCACTATACTGAGAACCTGCTGTGGGCACATCAATTTTGCCTGCCTGGTGGCCCATGTCTTGGTGGCAGTGGCTGTTTTCTTTCCATTCTTCCTCCTCTACCTCTCCTCCTCTTCCTCCTCCATCCTGCTCCCCCTCTCCTCCTCTTCCTCCCCATCCTCCTCCTCCTCCTAGTCCTCTGTTGCTTTTTCTGACTTCTTCAGTGGGGTCTTGTTACCTGCCCAGGCCAGCCTGGAAGTCACCGTCCTGCCTCGCTGACAGGTGCTTACTTTCAGTGCCTGAAGTAATGTTACTTAGAGCTTATTCCTTCCAGCACATTGCTGGTTGCTCCTGTGGGAACAGCACCGTGGCGGGCGGATGGTGGTATTTGGAAGCAGAAGATCTGGCTTCAAATCTTCTCAAATGCTGAGGCAGGAGAATTGTAAGTTTGAGGCCAGTCTGGGCTTCACAGTTAGGTCTAGACCTAATGTTAAGCAAGAGCAGCAACAACAGTAACAAGACCCCGGAGGAAGGAGGTCAGCGGGAGGGGAAGGGGTGTAAGAGAGGGCGAGATTAAAATCCATTATAAACATATATGAAAATGTCAAAACGAACCGCATTATTGTGTATAATTAATATATGCTAATACAAGATTAAAAAATGCTGCTTGTTCTTCTGATTGATAGTGTGATCGTCAGTGAGCCATTAGCGTCTGTAAACACTGCTTCCATAAATGAAAAAGGGATTGCTAGGGCTGTCATGATGAAGTCCCCTGGACTAGATGGTTTAAAGCCTAGAAATTTATTCCCTCGCAGTTTTGGGTGCCAGACATCAGAAGCGAAGGTGCTGGCAGGGTGGGGTTTTGCAGAAGCCTGAAGGGAGGCTCTGTCCATACCCCTCTCCAGCTGTGACTGAGCCCTCTACCAACCTCATTTAAATTCTTATTTTTTTATAATTTATTCTCTCTCTCTCTCTCTCTCTCTCTCTCTCTCTCTCTCTCTCTCTCTCTCTCTCTCTCTCTCTCTCTCTCTCTGTACCTTACACTGCTGTAATAGGAAAAATACTGTCCTACAGCATAGAACAATGGACCTCCTTCTTCCCTCCCCATACTGTCAGCCAAAATATAGAAACCCTTGCCTTTGAATTGTATACTAATACAGAGGACCTGTGCCTTTGAATTGTGTACTAATACAGAGGACCTGTGCCTTTAATTGTACTAATACAGAGGACCTGTGCCTTTGAATTGTGTACTAATACAGAGGACCTGTGCCTTTGAATGGTGCTAATACAGAGGACCTGTGCCTTTGAATGGTGCTAATACAGAGGACCTGTGCCTTTGAATTGTGTACTAATACAGAGGACCTGTGCCTTTGAATGGTGCTAATACAGAGGACCTGTGCCTTTGAATGGTGCTAATACAGAGGACCTGTGCCTTTGAATTGTGTACTAATACAGAGGACCTGTGCCTTTGAATTGTGTACTAATACAGAGGACCTGTGCCTTTGAATTGTGTACTAATACAGAGGACCTGTGCCTTTGAATGGTACTAATACAGAGGACCTGTGCCTTTGAATGGTACTAATACAGAGGACCTGTGCCTTTGAATGGTACTAATACAGAGGACCTGTGCCTTTGAATTGTGTACTAATACAGAGGACCTGTGCCTTTGAATGGTACTAATACAGAGGACCTGTACCTTTGAATGGTACTAATACAGAGGACCTGTGCCTTTGAATTGTGTACTAATACAGAGGACCTGTGCCTTTGAATTGTGTACTAATACAGAGGACCTGTGCCTTTGAATTGTGTACTAATACAGAGGACCTGTGCCTTTGAATGGTGCTAATACAGAGGACCTGTACCTTTGAATTGTGTACTAATACAGAGGACCTGTGCCTTTGAATTGTGTACTAATACAGAGGACCTGTGCCTTTTTATTGTGTACTAATACAGAGGACCTGTGCCTTTGAATTGTGTACTAATACAGAGGACCTGTGCCTTTTTATTGTGTACTAATACAGAGGACCTGTGCCTTTGAATGGTGCTAATACAGAGGACCTGTGCCTTTGAATTGTACTAATACAGAGGACCTGTACCTTTGAATTGTGTACTAATACAGAGGACCTGTGCCTTTGAATTGTGTACTAATACAGAGGACCTGTGCCTTTGAATTGTACTAATACAGAGGACCTGTGCCTTTGAATTGTGTACTAATACAGAGGACCTGTGCCTTTGAATTGTGTACTAATACAGAGGACCTGTGCCTTTGAATTGTGTACTAATACAGAGGACCTGTGCCTTTGAATTGTGTACTAATACAGAGGACCTGTGCCTTTGAATGGTACTAATACAGAGGACCTGTGCCTTTGAATTGTGTACTAATACAGAGGACCTGTACCTTTGAATTGTGTACTAATACAGAGGACCTGTGCCTTTGAATGGTACTAATACAGAGGACCTGTGCCTTTGAATGGTACTAATACAGAGGACCTGTGCCTTTGAATTGTGCTAATACAGAGGACCTGTGCCTTTGAATTGTGTACTAATACAGAGGACCTGTGCCTTTGAATTGTGTACTAATACAGAGGACCTGTGCCTTTGAATGGTACTAATACAGAGGACCTGTGCCTTTGAATGGTGCTAATACAGAGGACCTGTGCCTTTGAATTGTACTAATACAGAGGACCTGTACCTTTGAATTGTGTACTAATACAGAGGACCTGTGCCTTTGAATTGTGTACTAATACAGAGGACCTGTGCCTTTGAATTGTACTAATACAGAGGACCTGTGCCTTTGAATTGTGTACTAATACAGAGGACCTGTGCCTTTGAATTGTGTACTAATACAGAGGACCTGTGCCTTTGAATTGTGTACTAATACAGAGGACCTGTGCCTTTGAATTGTGTACTAATACAGAGGACCTGTGCCTTTGAATGGTACTAATACAGAGGACCTGTGCCTTTGAATTGTGTACTAATACAGAGGACCTGTACCTTTGAATTGTGTACTAATACAGAGGACCTGTGCCTTTGAATGGTACTAATACAGAGGACCTGTGCCTTTGAATGGTACTAATACAGAGGACCTGTGCCTTTGAATTGTGCTAATACAGAGGACCTGTGCCTTTGAATTGTGTACTAATACAGAGGACCTGTGCCTTTGAATTGTGTACTAATACAGAGGACCTGTGCCTTTGAATGGTACTAATACAGAGGACCTGTGCCTTTAATTGTACTAATACAGAGGACCTGTGCCTTTGAATTGTGTACTAATACAGAGGACCTGTGCCTTTGAATGGTACTAATACAGAGGACCTGTGCCTTTGAATTGTGTACTAATACAGAGGACCTGTGCCTTTGAATTGTACTAATACAGAGGACCTGTGCCTTTGAATGGTGCTAATACAGAGGACCTGTGCCTTTGAATTGTGTACTAATACAGAGGACCTGTGCCTTTGAATTGTGTACTAATACAGAGGACCTGTGCCTTTGAATTGTGTACTAATACAGAGGACCTGTGCCTTTGAATGGTGCTAATACAGAGGACCTGTGCCTTTGAATTGTGTACTAATACAGAGGACCTGTGCCTTTTTATTGTGTACTAATACAGAGGACCTGTGCCTTTGAATTGTGTACTAATACAGAGGACCTGTGCCTTTGAATGGTACTAATACAGAGGACCTGTGCCTTTGAATGGTACTAATACAGAGGACCTGTGCCTTTGAATTGTGTACTAATACAGAGGACCTGTGCCTTTGAATGGTGCTAATACAGAGGACCTGTGCCTTTGAATGGTACTAATACAGAGGACCTGTGCCTTTGAATTGTGTACTAATACAGAGGACCTGTGCCTTTGAATTGTGTACTAATACAGAGGATGTGGACATTCGCAGTGGTCCATTCATTGCTTTGCCATGTTCTAAAAATACTTGTTTAAGCTAACACTCTCTGGGCCTATTACAGAACAGCTTATGGAAAATGGTTCTTTCCTTCTTCTGTCTAGGTCGTGCTGATTGAACTCAGGTTGTCTGGTGCGATGGCAAGTGTCTTTAACCGCTTAGCCATCTCTCCTGTCCTCGAATCCAATCTTAACACGAGTGCCTCTTTAATACCCTACCTCCAGACTTCGATACTGAGGCACCAGGGTTTGATATATGAACTTTCTTCCTAGCAAGGGGAGGGAAATGGCCCCAGACCTTTTTGCTGTTGTTGTTTTGTTTTGTTTTTGAGACAGGGTTTCTCTGTAGCTTTGGAGCCTGTCCTGGAACTCACTCTGTAGACCAGGCTGGCCCTGAACTCACAGAGATCTGCCTGCCTCTCCCTCCCGAGTACTGGGATTAAAGGTGTGCGCCACAAATGCCTGGCATTGCCCCGTATCTTAATGCCATTTGTCCCATTGTGTCACTATTGGTCTCAAACAAAATGAAATAAACTGGTGAGAAGCTGAGCATTTACAGATGAGGGTTTGTGCAGGCATCTCCTCCCACTAGCTCCCTAGCTGGGCTCCAGGACAAGCCTGCTTCTTTCTGGCCCTATCCATCTTCTCTGTCCCACGTCTCTGGGCATGGCTCTGAAGCTGAGATGAGGGCTCTGTTCTCTTGAGCAGTCATCTGCTGTGGCTTGTGACAGACCGGGGCTGACTCTTGAACAACTGTGCTCAGCTTTTCCTTGTGGTATCAGGGGATGTTGTCAGTGAGTGTCAAAGCTCTGGAGATTGGTGGGAAGCTGGACTTTGCTCTTCCTCCTCTGCACTGCTTTGACAAAGAGCTGTTTTCAGCCTTGGTGATAGAAAGCCTGCCTAGCCATTTCTATCCTTTTTCTCTTTCAGTTGGGGCTTTTAAAAATAGAGTAATTACCTTCTTAATTTTCCCAGTCTTCAGCTAATAGAGCTAGAAGGGTAATGCGTGTAAGCCTTACGGCTGAACCATCGTCACACATGAACACAGACCTTTGCTTACGAAAGTGATAAGATTTGAGACCAGGGGTTCCAGCTACCTTTTCCTTTCTTAATGAAATAGAAACAGGCCCAGTGCATGACACTGAGCCTGGAATGGAACTTCTCAGAGCACTGCTCCCTATGGCTTCCTGTGCTGAACACTGATAGGTTTATATATGGCTAAATGATGAATGATTAAACAAAACTTGTGGTTTTTTTTTTTTTTTTTTTTTTTGCTGTGCGAGCTCATGGAGTCATTGCCTCCTCATATGTAGATTTTCACACACACACACACACACACACACACACACACACACACACACACACACGTTGAAGCTGTTCTCTCTGAGCAGCCTATGAAACAGGGAGCTCTGAGAGCTCATGGGCGAGGACAGACTGTGTCATTCAGAGATTTTTTGTTTTTTTTGCCCACACACCCACAGGTGTGCATGAGGTCTCAGAAGCTCAGAGAGCGATAATTTAAACAGGTTGCTATTCTAGAGTGTGCAGTGAGTGGGTCCCTACTGTGTGTGTGTGTGTGTTTGTGTATCTATAAGTACAAATATGCACAAGTATAAAACTAAGTATGAGTTGGACTCATGATTTGTCTCTTCAACGGTCATAAATTGAAAAAATATGGGACAGTACAAATCAATCAAATCAGACCATAGTTATTTTTCTTCTGCTTAATATTAACCATTGGCTGCAAGGTGTCAGTGGTCCTAGCTCCCATGATCAGCTCCCAGGGTTCCGGATGGCTCTATCCCCTGAAGGTTCTGAGTGGAATCAACTCACCCAGTGATGTTATAGAACCTTGTGGAGACTCCTTCCATCTGCCTGGGGTCCTGGGGCTGTGTGGAGTTAATGGCCAGCTCTGGGCTCAGACAGCGTTCACCTGTGGAGCAACCTCTATGCTCTCTGGCCCTGTCCTTCCTCCCCAGCTACACTGCCGTAACCCATGCACCCACATAGGCACATGTAAATGACACTGGCCTTTCTTCAGAATGTCGCCGTAACAAAAATAAAAATGTAAAAAAACCTGAAACTTGCTGACCTCTGAGGATGCGTCCTGTTTTGGGTGGAAGAGACAGAGCTTGTCACTTTAAACTGGGGCCATTATCTGTATTCTAGATCCATGGGGAGCTGTCTGGCTCAGGGCCAGGCTATCATGTGGCACATCATATTCCCTGTGCCTATGCATAAGCCATCGATGGCAAAGGTGCCACAGACTCCTGCATCCTCTAAGTCCACAACACTGCAGATGCTACTGATAAAGAATACCACAGATTTAATCATCCTTTCCCACAGAGAAGATGCCCTGGCTTGGTCTGGTCCATGAGACAATAGTAAATTTGATTCAAGCAGACATTGGACAACTACTTGACATTGGAGGCCAGTTTCAAGTTTACCACAAACCAACCCAGCCTACCTGCATGGAGAATAAGACATCCCACGGAGAGGAGTCAGTGGTTTGCAGGTGATGGTTAGCCAGCCCTGAACACTGACCAGATAGATGTATGTGTCAATCCCAGAGCATCCAACCCTTGGGGAGCCACTAGCTGGCTGGAAGCATGAGTGAGGCCCAACACACCAGCATTAGAGCCCAATGGACAGCAGAACAAAAGTAAACGATGGTGGTTTAAAGCCAACAGTTGGGGTTGGGAGTTGTTACCTTAGCAACAGGTATGTGAATACGTGAAACACATGCGTGTGTGTGTGTGTGTGTGTGTGTGTGTGTGTGTGTGTGTGTGAGAGAGAGAGAGAGAGAGAGAGAGAGAGAGAGAGAGAGAGAGAGAGAGAGAGAGAGAGAGAGAGAGAGAGAGAGAGAGATATTCAGGGTTCTCTTGTCAGATAGGTCAGGAAAACATTGCCTAAGAAGGGGCTCACTGGCTTACAGGGATGCAGTTTTGCTACGTAGGATGAGGGCTGGCATTAAATGACAGCCATTGAGTCATCTGTGAGTGTAGAGCAGAAAGCAAATTACTTTATTGCATTCTGTTACATCTTTGCTGTTTTAAGGAAAGCCACATACTGACTTGGGAAGCTTCCATGCCATCTCTCTGTCACCCACATCAACAGGACATCCACCTCTTTGGAATCAAAGCTAAGAGTCGCCTACCTGAAATGTTTCTTGGCTATATCTCTACAGATCCTCTCAGAGTTGTACCTTTGTAGAACAATGTCGTGTTTTGAAATGTGTTTGATGTGATTAAATGGGCTTGGTTTATGAATAGTAATTGATTGGCATCAGAAACAAGAGGAGGCTGTGTCTCACAAAAGACAGTCATCACACATTTACAGAGCTTAAGTATAGCCAGAAGTCAGTAATGGATGGCTTCCTTGTGGAAGGTGAAGACCAGGCCGTCCACAAGGTGGGAGGAAACAGATGTGGCCTTGGAGGATCCCTGTAGGGAGAGATCACCTGAGCAGGCAGCAGGCTGGGTTGCCAAGCTTAGGTTTCCAGTCCTGTGTCTGCCAGGAAGGGGAGTGGAGAGTTCCAGGCTGCACATCCTTATGAGGTTTCGGGCCTCATACTGATGATGACTGCTGGAAACAGGGACGGGGGGGGGGGGGGAGATTCCCACCCTTTGTGATCATCCAGACAGCTGAGGTGCATTTGAGCCACCCCCTCTCTGCACTGATCCCACCCCTTCCTTGTGTGTCCACATCTTCCTTCTCTGTAGTGTATAGGTGGTTTTGTTGGTTTGGAGATTTCATTGTGTGGTTAATTCCTCACACTAACTGTGTGTTGAAGAGTCTATGGTGCTCCCTGGAGGCCACACTATGGGATATATAGTGTCTGCTTGAAGAGTCTCATGGTTCTAATAGGACCACAGACCACAGTAAGTTTCCACTTTGGTCAGCAGATGGCCAAAGCATGTGGATGTCAGGGAAGGACAGAGGGGGCTGGGCGCATCCGTGACGGCTTTCCAGAAGAACATAAGAGCTTGGAGCTTTAACCCTGTCTTGCTGACTGCTCACTGGATGTAGCATTCTTGTTGCCATCAGAATGAGGGACCCAGGCTGAGTTAGCGACAACACCGCATCCTGGAAAAGCTGAGAGGGTTAAACTTTACAAGTCACTAGGAACTCTTAATTGTCATTTTCATCTCTGTGACCCCACAGTCCCTGCGTGTCTAGGTAATTTGAGGTAAGGGGGACATCAGTGATAGCAATCTTAGGGCCTGAAGTGGGACTGTACCCCAAGCCTCTGTGTTTGTTTCACACTGTGTCCCCATTTGCTTTGAGGATGGCCATTCCTCATCCGGAGCCAATCTGTCCCTGGGCAGAAGGCCATGCCGGGCTCCCTTCGAGAGAAAGTCATTTATTATGTAAGTGCCATTCATATTCTAGCTGGTGATCAAGGGCGACATTTAATTTTTTCCATTATGTGGAATAATTTAAGATTATGTTATCAGTGTCATTTTTATGGCAACTTCTCAGTCATAAAATCAGCATCAATTATTCAGTGTTACCTTGTGTGTCTGGGTTAAGTGGGGATGGCGGGAGGTAGAGGCAGGCAGGGAGGAAAGTCAGCTCAGGTGTGCCTCCAGGCCAGTGGCCTTGTGGAACCTTCTTCATCCTCGAGAGTTCTCTAGGACAGAGCTCCTCTTTAGGACCCTCCTCTCTCCTCCCTGGTGTCATGTCCACCAGGGGGAGCCGATTAATTCATTCCCTGTGCTTTCTCTTGACCCTTCCCCAGGGAGTTCTGACCTCTTGACAGACCTTACCTAAAGAGTCTCTGTTCCGGGGGACTTGGAAGCTCACAGCCCACAGAGTCTAGATTGTCTAAGGCTGAGGACAAAGATAAGGAGTCCACATCCCAAACCCAATGAGCATGATGGCTGGTGTATGGGCATGGAAAGGTCAAATCCCCTGGACTGCCAGAGAGCCTATCCTGGCCAGCATTTTTTCTCCCTAGATCTCCATTTGAGATGCCCCAGCAGGGGAGAAAAAGAGTACAGGTGACATGAAGCTCAGCGAAGGACACTACTAACACCCGAGAGTGTCAGTCTGTCTACAGTGAGTTGGGAAGACTGCAGGGCCTTTAGGGATCGGGTGCTTGTTACCATTTGTGTAGTTGTGTTCTGTGTTTAGCTTGCTGTTTGAGCTTCCATCTGAGGATAAAACAACATCCGGCAGCAGAAGGATGGAGAGTGTCAGGAATTCCATCAGCAAGCGAGAAAGGAGCCCTGGGGTGCTGCTGCCTGAGGGTGACTATGCCCCTTCCATAATATTCCCTGGCGTGTGTGTGTGTGTGTGTGTGTGTGTGTGTGTGTGTGTGTGTGTGTGTGTGTGCCCACTCATGCACGAACGCCACAGGAGGCCGAGTTTACCTTCCCCCTTGCCTAAGACGGAATCTTGTTCATTACTGCCTGCATAGCCGGCCTAGAAGTGCCTGGAGATTGTTTTCTGCCTCGCGTCTTCCTGTAGGAGTGCAGGGTCTGGGATTTTACATGGGTGCTGAGAACCAAATCCAGCTCATCAGACTCACATAGCAAGCTCTTTCTCCAGCGAGCCAGCTCCCTAGCCTTGTTGATTTGTTTTGGGTGTGTGCATGTGGGTGGCTCCGGGCAGTCTCCTCCTCACCTGGGGACAGCAAAGCGTGGTGAACAGAATAGACGTTAGGTTCTGGGTGTGCACACTGCATCTCAAGCCCTTTTGTGTTAATGTGAGGCCTGTGCAGAATCACTTTCCTTGCCCCTGTCTATCCCCGGCCCCCCTCCCCGCCACACACACACCTTCCTTTCATCTCTCCTTCCTCTTCTTTGTGTTTCCTCTTTATTTCTTTTGGAAAATGCTGTTTATCCCAGCTCCTGCCTCTTTGCAGGAGTGGGTGGAGAAACCATCTTGTGTATTGTGGGCCAGACATTGGCCTCAAACCACGCACGGTAAAAGTAATAATAACAGTAATAATTGTAATTCCATTGCACAAGCAGGGAAATCTCCAATTCTGGAGCCGTGGATGGGTGTTGCCTCCTACCTCCAGCAGCCCACTCTTGACTTTCCC
Source organism: Cricetiscus sungorus (assembly GCA_030556225.1). Lineage (NCBI taxonomy): Eukaryota > Metazoa > Chordata > Mammalia > Rodentia > Cricetidae > Cricetiscus > Cricetiscus sungorus. Next base: position 88,610,494 of record JANBXA010000069.1, on the reverse strand, counting down.
TGTGGAGTTGGGTTGGGGGTCGTGGGTGGGAATGGGGGTGGGAAGGGCAGAGCAAGAGGTTGGAGGGGTCTGGGAAGGAAGTGAAACGTTCTTCTTGTAGCTTAGAAAGGGGCCTCCTGGTTTGCACATTGCCATTTGGAAGCAGTGAGGTGACACAGCAAGCCTGAGGCCGGGGAGGAAGGTGACTCAGTCCTCTAATCATCAGCTACGCACTCTCAGGGCTGTGGCAGAGTCAGGAACAGGTGGCACCTGTCAAGCACATGTGTGTCCCGGAGAGACAGATGCTCCCTTTGCCCATCTTATGGGGCTACCAGGTTTCAAGGAGGGCGTGTGAATGGGAAAGCATCGTGGAGCTTGGAATGAATTAGCCCTGGGAAAGGAAGGCAGGCTAGCACATCAAGATGGCTAGCTAGCATCATGAGAAAGGCATGAAGGCGTTTGCCCTGTATTCATGATTTCTCCCGCACAGGCTGAGGCTGTGCTTATGGAGGGCATCTGCATACAGAACTCTCTCACTCTGTCACCTGGACACCAGGTGACAGCAAGGCACGGATCCCCAGAGCAGCGGTGTTTTCAGTGCAGGGCAAGAGCCACCTTGTGCGGGAGATGCTTTCTGGCCCCTTTCCCCTCTTCCAAGGGCATCGTGAGCAAGTCCCTGTGTCCCATGGGGAGCTGCTCCTGGAAGGTTGGGGTGGGCATATTTCTGCACTTTCCTATCAGAGTCTGGGAGTAGAAGGTAAAGAATGTTGGAATGCAATCAGCAGGTGAGAAAGCAGCCCTGAGATGCTGCTGCCTAGGATGGGAGGCCATGGATGCAGGTGGTGTGGAGGCGCAGGAGAAGGGGCACCATCCAAGGTACCGCTCTGAGATAATCCATGTGCATACCCGAGCTCACCTGTGTTTTTCTTTTAAGTTAGTACTTACCAATTGTTCATATTCAACCCATGCATACAACAGATAGAGATCAAGTCTAGTTTCCCTTTTCTATATTCCCCTACTCTCACACTCTTCCCAATCCCTAGAAAGTGCTGTTATCTTTCTCAGACTGTCTAGTGTCTGCATGAGAGAGAGCTTAGTGCTTGCTATTCTGTGTGTCTGGCTGATCGCACCTAACCCGAGCCCTTCACTCTCACCTCATCCATTTTGCTGCAAATGACAGCATTTTGTTCTTGGTCAAATTGTTTCTACATCACATTTTCTTCCTCCGTTCTTGTATTGACAGGCTTATCCTAGCTATAGCCAGTATGCTGCAGTAGACACAAGCCTTAGCCTTCTGAAGGGTAAATGTGTGATCAAGCTTGGGATGGGGTGGGGGACAGGTGGGCGTGGACAGGGGTGAGATATCTTGTTCCTGCTCCACCATTTTGAAAGGGAAGTCTGTTGGAACTGGAGATATGCTCAGTGGTTAAGAACACTTGTTAATCTTGCAGAAGACCCAAGTCCAGCTCCCAGTACCCACATGATGGCTCATAACCATCCCTAAGTCTGGTTCCAAGGGAACTTATGCTCTCTTCTGACCATGTTTGGAACCAGGAACTCACGTGGTACACAAACATAAATGCATGTAGGCAAAACACACATATACATACAGTAAGATAAATAACATCTAAAAGGGAGGGGGCCTCATTTTAAAAAAATGTTTACTTGTGTATGTGTGTGAGAGAGAGAAAGGTAGAGAGACAGAGAAAGAGAAAGGTAGACAGGAGAGAGAGACAGGTAGACACAAGAGAGACAGAGAGAGAGGTAGAGAGAGAATGCACAGGGGTGCACATGCAAAGAGGAACACACAGAGGGCAACTTTTGGAGTCTGTTCTTTCGCTTTACTGTGGAATCTAGGGGTCAAACTCAGGTCTTCAGGCTTAGACCACCTAAGCTAGTGGTTCCCAAACCATGCGTCTCAACCCCTTTGGGTTGAACCACCCTTTCATAGGGGACACCTAAGACCATTGGGATACACAGATATTTATATTACAATTCACAGCAGTAGCAAAATTACAGTTGTGAAGTGTCAACAAAAATAATTTTATGGCTGGGGTCACCACAGCAGGAAGACCTATACTAAGGGGTCACAGCATCAGGAAGGGTGAGGACCACCGCCTTAAGCCACCTTGCCGGCCCCCAAAGGGCAGCTTAGGGATGCAGCTGGGGTGGAGGCTTCTTAGTGTAGTTCCTCCACTCACTAAAACATGGATACGAAGCAGCTCAACTGCTGAGACCTGGGTTAATGGAGCAGTGGAAAGAGCTGGGGCCTAAGGGGTTGCCGTGGTTTTTTTTTTTTTTCTTTTTCTTAAATGCCACCTTCACAGAGAGGCCACTCTCTACACTAACCCAAGGGTCACACACACCTCCACATTTAATAGCATCGAAGCTTATGCGAACCTCTGAACATATCATCTGTCACAAACCCGGGAACAAGGGTGGACATAACCCTCGGCAGTGACATGTTTTTCTTCATTTGCTTGTGCATTTACTCAACTTTGTGTGTGTGTGTGCATGTGTGTGTGTGTGTGTGTGTGTGTGCATGTGTGTGTGTGTGTGTGTGTGTGCATGTGTGTGTGTGTGTGTGTGGTGTGTGTGTGTTGGTGAAAACACACATGTATGCACGTGCATGTGGGGGCCAGAGGTTGATGACATGTCTTCCTCAACCATGCTCTGCCTTATTTTCTGAGGTCTTTCACAGAGGTTGGGCCTCCTCAGGTCTCTGAGCTGGTTGAAAATGAGCTCCAGGGACCCACTTGTCTCCTCCTCCCCAGAGCTGGGTCACGGGCTCCGCTGTACAGCCACTGTGCCTGGCTCTTGGCTGCTTGAGGTCCAAACCCAGGTCCTCATGCTCACACAATAAACACTTGACCCACTGAGCCACCTCCCCGGTCCCTTTCTTCCAAACATCGTCACTATTCAGGTCTCTAATTGTTCACCCTGTCATTGATTGTTTGTTATGGTTCTCAAAGGAGAAGGGGCACTTCGTGCAGGGTGGGAATTGGCTCTTTTATATCTGGAGGAACTGCAGAGCTCTGGTAGACAGTTGACGCTTAATTAAAAATGTATTGAGTCGTGAGGGCAGGCAGGCAGCAGTCATCCAAGAAAGTGACAGAATGCTTTTCTTGTTAGTAACAAGAGCTCAGAGTTCCCAGCGTTAATCTGTAATAACACATGGAGCTGTGAGGTCCTGGTCAGCCTAAATCTTTCAAAAGCAGGGGCGTCTCCACATTGGTGATGTCGTCTGATTTGTCCCTCACTCTGAGGCTGCCCCACACGCACGTGGCAGGATATTGAGAAATGCCAGAGGAACCACCCACACTCCCACGGGAACAGCCAAAGATGCCTAATTCTCATTGTTCTGAGGTCTGGGGAGGTGAAACTAAAACCACCCTGGTAAAAACCATTGTCCTAAATCAACCTGATTGTTTCCAAGTTGTGTCTTTCTTGGAGGGCTTCGGCTGTATGATCGAACTCAGCCTCAGCTTGGTGCAGGCGAGTGCAGTGGCATTTCCCCTGCAATAAAGTGATCATCCCCTCCTCCCCCCCCACTCTCCATCCCCCCTCTTCATCTTTCTCCCAGTTCTTCACATCATCAAAGGAAGACAAAGGCAGGAACGTCAGCTGTTACCCTGTCACGGGGAGGCGTGCCTTCTATTGCTGCAGCGATCTCTCAGATATCAGCGGGAGATGTAGAATTAGAAATAATTAAAGCATATAAACAAACAAAGAGCTGCGACTCTGTGGCCCAGGGCTCAGCACGCAGACACCAGCTGTCACCCGAAAGTGGTTGGAGGGGCCCTCTGCAGAGGTGTGGACCACCTCACTCAGGGTTTGTCATCCACCCACGACTCTGTCCATCTGTGGTGCCAGCCTTGACCATGATGCCAAGAGCCAGATGCCACTCAGAGTGTGACAGAGGGGATTTCAGGGTTCAGCCTAGAAGCTGGGGACGGCGGGGGGGGGTGGCTTCTGCCCTCCTCCCCATTCTCAAACAAGATTAAACAAGGCATTGGTACTCTTGTCAGAGTAGTCCTTAGAAGGTTTGATGTATAAGGAATTAAGAAACTATAGATGCATGAAAAAAAAAGATGTGAGACACCCCTAAGTGCTCATGTTTAACATTTAATTGGAAAGAAATGATGACATAAAATATCTGAATCTTTGGTTTCTTTTTGTCCTTAATCATCATCATGGCCATGAGAAAACTAAAAGGTCTGTGTGTGTGAGTGAGTGAGTGAGTGTGTGTGTGTGAGTGAGTGTGTGTGAGTGAGTGTGTGTGTGAGTGTGTGTAAGTGTGAGTGTGTGTATGTGAGTGTGTGTGTGTGTGTGTGTGAGAGAGAGAGGTATAGCCTGGCACACCTATTCTGAAATTCTTTTCCTAAAGAAACATTCCCAATTGTCTGAGCTGCTGTCTGATGCCATGCCCTCCTCACTGTGATGGACTGAAAACCTCCAAAACTGTGAGACAAAATAAATACTTCCTCCTCCTCTGTTTTTCTGCCAGGAGTTTTGGTTATGATGATAGAGAGGTAACAAATACAGAAAGTTGGTACCAGGACTGGGGGAATTAGCATGACTAGCCCTGATTATACATTTCTCAAGCCTTTGGAATTGGTGTGTGGGAACAATTTGGAAGCATTTAGAACTAGCTTGTTGGAGCCCACTCCCTATGATGGGATGCCGATCTCAGTCTTAATGCATGGGAAAGGGGCTGGGCCCTCCCACAACGTATTGTGCCAGAATATGGTGACTCCTCATGGGAACCCTTACCCTTGAGGAGGAGTAGACTGGGGGTGGGCTGGGGGGAGGTGAGGGGGTGGGAGCAGGGGTGGGTGGGGGGACTGTGGTTGGAATGTAAAGTTAAATCATAAAATAAAAAATAAATAAAATTTACATCCTACAGGTTGTTTGTCTGGAATTCTGTCACCATGGTCAGCAAAGGCAGCTGCTGTGGAATGGTTGGGTGGTCCTGGGGGCTTATTTTAATAGGTCGTTCTAAGTCTATTGTGTTCTGTATCCAGCAGTGATGAACTCTCCACTCCTCTCTCTCTCTCTCTCTCTCTCTCTCTCTCTTTCTGTGTGTGTGTGTATATTGGGGACTGGCATTTAGGGAATTGGTGCCAACACCTGAGGTCTTGGATTTTGGAAACTGCAGTCATCTATTCCCAAAGCTTGTCATCTTCCACACAGTCCCATCTGTGAGAGCTGGGTCTTATCAGGTACTCAGCCCCTCTTAGCAGGACACAGGTCCTCTGTCCAGACATCTGTGGGTCCTGAGTGTCTGGAGTCTCAAGGGCGTGCTGTAGTGACAGTCCTGCTTCCTGTTTCAGGGTGCTGCGGAAGACCCCCAGACGGCCCTGGCCCTGAACTTGGACCCTGCACTGATGAAGAAGTCTGACCCTGAAGGCCCCACCACACTGCTTCTGCCCGAGAGGGAACTCTCCATCCGGATAGGTAGCGCTGGGCTTCTTTCAGGCAAGCCTTCTGCTGCAGATGCTGAGCTGGGCGGGAGGGAGGGTCCGGACCGGGGCTGGAGGGGGGCTGGTGCTGGGAGAGGAGGGGATGCCAGGCACTCTGCCCTTCCTGGCTGCTCACCTCGCCGCTCTGTCCATGGCTGTTTCTCTCATTCGTTCATGCAAACTCTCATCCATTATACAGGCAGCCCTAACAGCTATGCTGCTCTATCCAACTTGGATGGGCGGGCAGGGGTCATTCTGAATGGGATGGGGCTGATTTGAGTTAGAAAGGGTGAGCGCTGATTAGTCCCCCCATCTCCCCATTCATTTCCTGTGGACCCCGGGTGCCCTCTCCGTCTGTGTGGTATTGACTTCCTGCTTTATCATGGGAAAGAGCGCATGCGTCTCTTGCATAGTCTGTGTGGAGCCAGAGCACTTTAAAGACAACAGCAGCAAAGCAACGTGATTTCTGTTGAGACAGAGGGAAGGGTCTCTGCACAGGAACCAGCTAACACTTCCTAAATCTCAGAGGGGTCCAGTCTGAGCTTGGATCCAGCCCTGCACAGCTCTCAAGCCCCATGGCTTCCCTTCACATTCTGCCCTGAATGCATTATCCAGGAAAAAAACCTTGGATGCCTTCTCCCTGGCTGACCCTGTCTGCCTCCCACCACTTCCTAGCTGGAATGTAAAATTCATCTAATAGCATCTCGGGCTGTAGAGGGTCAGCCACAGCTGCCCTCTTGTCACCTATCACACATCTCATTCATACTCAGCCTGTAATGGTTAAAGCCTAGCTGCCATTCTCTCCCACAGGATTGTAGTCAAGGGCTGTCTTTCACCAAATGTCATCCCCCCCCCCACCTCAAGTCCCGAGCGAACGGGCATTCATATCTCCATGCGAATTTTCTATGCTCAGCTCCCGTGTGCCCCTATGAGGATGTTGTGGCCTTAACTCAGCATTTCTGTAGGGTAGAAAAGTTGGCCTGGCTTTACTTCCCTGTCTTTTAAACAAACAATGTGTATGGAAACGTCTCGTGGAAACCTGAGGACAAACCTTTGCCGTTATTCCTTAGGTACTATGTACATTTTTGTCTGTTTGAGACCAGAGTGTGGTTGTCTTACTGGTCTGGAACTTTCCAAGTTGACTGGCTGGCCTCACAGTCCTTGGATCTGCCTCTCTGTCTCCCTACGTTGGAACCGCAAGCACACACCATTGTGCCCAACTTCTTTATGTAGGTTCTGGGGCTTGAACTCAGGACCTCCTGCTTGAAAGGCAAGCGCTTTACACACTGAGTTATTTCCCTAGTCCCTCGGGGGGGGGGGCTTTTTCCAGGGAGCGCTGGGAGAGTTCTGCATCTTCTCAGCATCCCGTGGCGGGGCTGTGTGGTGGGAGCTGCAATCCTTTCACCTGGCTCTGAACACGAGGTGCCTCCTGTTACCTGGTTGCCAAGCAATCCTTATAGCGGTTGCTAACCATTCTGATACAGGCCCGGATGCAGCCCTTGAAGATGGTTTGCTTGCTGTCATTTCATCTCACCTGGATGCACCTGTGGGTGTCGGGTATCCGGAGACTCCCAAACCGATAATGCTTATTTGGTGCCTGGCCTCCTGCAGACCAAGCCTGAAGGGCTCTGTTTGTGCCATCTGGAATTGTCCTTTAGCTTTCAATAACTGGAGCAGGGAGGCCAGCTTAATGGGCATTTAGTGACAGACATCAGCCTTTCAAAAACAATCATGGCACTGCTATCATGTCCTGTAATTGGTTCAGCAGGGGGAAAAGCCAGAGAAACCATGCCTTGGGAGGGAAGTTCAGCTGCCCTGGGTGGTAGCAGCGGCCAGGCTGGGAAAATCATTTATTAGACACTTAACCATTGATGGCTGTCTGTGCCTAACATTTATTATATCAGTTATTCTCAAAGCTGGGGGTATTTGGGGATGTAGTGAGGCCAGAAGTTCTTTTAAAACTGTATGATTCTCTGTTTCTTTCTCTTCCTCCCTCCCTCTCTTCCTCCCCATCCCTCCCTTCCATTTTTCTTTCTCACTCTTTCCATCAGCCACCTACCCATGTATCTACCCAGACATCCTTTTTATCTTTCTTCCAATTCAAAATGTAATGGCAGGGATTAAAGAGAGAGAGAGTTGCTTTACTTCCAACCTCAAATCACTTTTAGTTTAATCCCCTGCTTCAGGTGCAAGCACCACTCCTGGATTCTTGTGTGTTTTTTGTTACTGCTCATGACCTTGCATGATTGATAGTGCATTAGATTAATTTTAGTGTTCTGTTATTAAGAGTTTGGCAGAGAACATTTTGACATTAGTGAATAGTTGTATGTACATACATGAAGGTCTGTATATGAACGTCAAAGGGTTAATTATCCTCTTACAATATGCAAATCTTTTGTGTATTTGTGTTTGTTACATTAAGTTCTTTGACAGTTTCATACATGTAGATGATACATTGTGGTCCTTCTCCCCACCCTCATTTTATGTTCTTCCCACTGCTATCAGCCTCCCCTCACCCCCGTGCCAGTCCCTTTTTCAGATTCATGACTTTTGGTTTTGTAGTGTGACCTGACCTATGTGTTTTTGGAAGGCAGAGAGCTGTAACTTTTACCAGATTCCCTGAGACTCTAATACATCCTAAGGTCTTGGACATTTGTGCCTCAATTCTTCCCATCAACCTCTTTGAATTATCATCATTTAGGATAAGATAAATTATTAACCTAAATTATTATCATTTAGGTTAAGATAAATATTTCTCCCCCTATGCCTTCTGGCTGGGCCTGTAACCTGGACTTCTTCATTGAGAGGGTGGGAGCAAAGCATGGTGGTTATTAAAATGTGCTATGAGGAAAGAAAACAAAATGAAATATGATAGGACATTCTGTTTTTTCAGAAGGCGTAAAAAGAAAGGGCTAAGATGATGACCATGATGATGGTGGTGGCAGTGATGATGATGGTTGTGATGACGGTTGTGATGATGGTGGTGATGATGATGGTGGTGATGATGATGGTGGTGATGATGGTGGTGATGATGGTGATGATGGTGATGATGGTGGTGATGATGGTGATGATGGTGGTGATGATGGTGATGATGGTGGTGATGATGGTGATGATGGTGATGATGGTGATGATGATGATGGTGATGATGGTGGTGATGATGATGGTGGTGGTGATGGTGGTGATGATAATGATAGTAGTGATTATGATGGTAGTGATGATGATGGTGCTGATGATGATAGCCAAGCTTTTTATCACTGTGGGTGTTAAAGTAAATACACAACCAGATATACTTTCTTGAAGTGGGCTCTATATAGGCAAGTGGGGCAGTCACATGTCTTTGCTTATGGGACTGTTGTCAGATGATGCGCCTTCAAAGCTCTTTCAGCTTCTGAAAAGTGTTACATACATGGTCCAAGTGAGCTTAGAACCCAAATAGCACTTGCCTTCTTTTCTTTTTCTTTTCTTACGAGGTAGGTAGTGGTTTGGGAGCACCTTTTCTTGTGGCCTGGCCAGAAGGCAGTGTGGTATTCCCGTGAACGCGATTGACACACATGCCCTGAAATGGGATGCTGGCATGCTGAAACAGGAAATACCCTCGGTATCCCCTCCCCCACCAACCCTGAGGGCAGGAAGTCAGATAGAAGTGTCTAGGTACATGCAGAGTGGCTTCTTCAGAGTCCTGTTCTTGGCTTGTGAGTGGCTGACTTCTCTGAATGTCTGCCTCTCATGTGACACTATTCCCGGGGAGATGGGCAAATGTCTACTCTACTCACCGCAGACAGGATACTGACAGCAGACCAAAGTATGGATAGCACCAAAGACCAAGTTGGTGAACCAGTGGGGTTTATAGGAGCAGAATTACTCCAAGACAGCTTCATCACCATGCAGCTGCCATCTGAAGCCATCAGGAGCTGGCCTGGGACTGTTGATGCTCCCTCAGACAAGGAGGGAGCAGGGACGGTGATTGGCCCCTCATCTGAATTTTAAGCTGCGCCAACATACCCCTCCCAGCTGTTTCTATACAATCCTACCCCAGTTGTATATGGCCTCAAGTCTGGAGAAGTACTGGGTTATATAGCTTGGGAAAGTTAACTAGAGGGGGGCTCAGTCTGCAGCTCTGGGGAAGCCATCTTGACATGGTGGATGGACACTTGCCAGCGGGACTACTTAGCGGTCGCCCATGCTGCTATCATCACCCCAAACCCATGCATACTCTGTAGATAAGCACGATAAACTCATCGGTTCCCTAGAGTGAACGTTTGTAGAGTTGTACCTTGGTTTCCTCATGACTGCATTCTTTTGCCCTTTGACCGGTGCTCACCCAACTCCACACACAGAATCCTAGTTTCCAAGTGGAGTCACGTTCCCAGGTTCCAGGGAGAGCTGCATCTTGGAGGGTAACCATTCCACAGAGCACATACACCGCCCCATCCTCCGCTCACCCATATCTGGGCTCACGACCACAGCTCAGTCGGTGCAGAGGATGTGTGTCAGGTACAAGTGAGGGGGGAGGGAGGGAGTGGGAGAGAGCGGGAGGGGAGGAGAGAGAAGGGCAGGAGAGGCAGCCTGGGGAGGCTAATCCTGACAGTAATAGAATGAAACCCCTTTTAATTCATCTGGAGCCTTGGAGCTGGCTGCCCTGAAGCTCTGCTTGTGGTATTCATTAAGTGCTCTAGAGGAGTAAGGATTCTGTCTCCTTATGCCAAATGTAACATTTGCTTGGTTAGCAGGCTCCATCATATTTAGAAGAGCCTGACACATTCATCTCAGCTCATAAGTCTATTAAACAGGGTAATGTGTTTTTAATGCTCGCTCGGGAAACAACCAAGAAGCGGCCAGAGCCCCAGCAGCCAGGTCAGGATATTCCTGTAGGGCTTCTGTTACCCACAGATTTAGAGGGCTGCTCCCAGATACAGCTGTCTTGGTTGCTCCCTAGGTCATTTCTTTTGTTGTTGTTGTTTTCCAGCTGTAACTTTGCTTTTTCTTTCAGCTCTTGAAACTCAAAATTTGGGGTAGCGTTTGAGGTTTTAGGACTGGTTTTGTTTCCTACCTT